>OZ038494.1:45462090-45594590 GCA_964036315.1 Acanthosepion esculentum
ATTGTTTGGACTTTTGTCCTCGTCTTTATTGCTACATTCACAATGTTTTGATTGTTGTAGGTTCTAGCCTTCTTCAAGCGTTGGAATTTTGAACCTTTTCTTTCATCACTCTGGTCGATTGTTCTTGTTCCATGTGCCATGTTTTTCTGGATGTCTCAGTTTCTGTTAATTCCCTTTAGTAACTCATCAAGTTCTTTTTTCACCTCTGTTGTGGCTAGGTACTGATCTCACAACTTTGAGTCAAGTCACTGGATTACTACGACCAACACTTATCCACTGGGCCATGTGTCCTTAGGGACATTAATATCACATTGGATTCGGTTCACATATTTTTGTAATCTTGTAAATAAACATTGAGGGAGTCAAAAATGTATGCAATAATAGTGGTGTCAAGGGAATAACCATCCTTTTTGACAGACCATTTTTTTTTTTTTTGCAGGCACAAAATTAAATATTGCCATGTGTACAATATTCTTTGAGGATGGAGCCTTCTGATGCACCATTTTTTTTTTAAATTTCCACAATGAATTTTTAATTGGACCGTTCATTTGGCATGTCATTGATTTTGTATGCCTTTTCTGAAGGAAAGATTTAATCCCCTTTGTTGTGTAATAAGATGCATTATTGTTATTTAACAATTCATCACAACTAAACAAATTTTCTGTCAATGGAAAAAGAAAATTTTGAGGATTTCAGTGTAGACATGTGCATTTATTGTTGAGGTAATGATTGCCATCTTCCCTAGACCTTTAAATGACATTCAATCCCATATCATGAATGACTTGGAAAATTTACTGGTTTTCTTTAGGCAATCATTTTTGTTTCATTTGAACAGCACCAGACAAAAGTGCCAGCCTAATTGTCTTGAGAAACACAAATTCTTCATTAAACACTGAATATCACTTCCATCCAATCATCCACATGCCATTATTATTTCCTTTAGTCTAGCTTAATCTGATTTTCTTCTGTTTGTATATTAGCCCTAGTTTTCCATTAACCTTTATTTCATTCAGCCAGTTTCTTAGTTGTGTCACAAATATTGACTCCTATTTTGACCTATTTGTTTACCATTTATTTTGTTGTACATTTTATATTTCCAAGGCATATTGCTTTACAATTGCAATTGTGATTCTTTGATGTCTTTAATGGTCTACTAATGTGTTTTCCATTTTTAGCAATCACATTTCCTTTGTGCTTGCACCAACATTAAACACAGATGATTAGGAACAAACAACATCTTTCATCACACTCCAATGTGGATTGCCTTTTTGAATAAGTTTCATGATACTTTCAATTGTTTAAATGTTTTGTTGGTGCCATGTTTCCATTTTAATTAGTTATGCCCAACTGCTTGTTGACAAGAACTCAACTGTAAACTAGTTTGCATATCCATGCTTCTGCTACTGTTTTTTTTTTTTTAGGAATTCAAGATCATTCCATATTTTTTCTGCAACATTTAAATGAGTTTGTTTATGATATTTTTATTATTATAAAACTCTGAACACTGTTTGTGTGTTTGTCAGAAGTCATATATGGAGAGTGGGTGAAAGAAAGAGATAAATTGATTATCTTTCCACCTCTCTCTCTCTCGACTTCTCTTTCACCCTGAGATTTCATGCATGCTTATTTATATTTAAGCTTTCTTTAAACAAAGAATATTTTAAATATTTAAAAAATATTTTCAAGTGAATATGATTTTAAAATATTTTTTAGCATATTAAAAATATATTTTACATTAATGTGATTTAAAAACTATTTTAAATGAATAAGATTTAAAAATACGAGTTTATACAGTAAAAAAATTTTATTCTAACTTTCTTTAAACAGATATTTTAATGTTGAAATCAACTTCAATGTTCTATAAACTGAACTGTCAGTGACCCAATAGTTCATGGGTAGTTTAGTAATTTATAAAGCCAGAAGATTCAGCTATTAAATAAAAAGGTTTTGCACTTTACCTGTGATTAGTTTTACTGCTAAATAAAATGAACATTTTCTGTGCTAATTCCATATTTTTTGCCAGAAGCTGTAATATGACTTCATGCAGAATTGACCCAAATTCACGTATATAAAATGCAATGTTTTTCAATTTCTTGGTATATATTTGTAACATTTTTCAATCCAAGACAGGTATATTTACCCGGCCTCCACACCGAGGCTGGATCTGACACAAGGTCACTTTAATGTGAGGAGCTTCATACACATGGATATGGGCCAGAGACAAAATCTGATTTTTGCCCAGGCTCCATGACCACTGTCATCAGTATTACACTGATCCAACCTCTTTAGTGTAATAAGGAAGGTGCTGCTTCAGAATTGGAATTGCTGGGGATGAGCTACATCTCCCATCTAAAATAAGGAGAATCATGGTTCCAATTACAGCACAGGGACATTAACCATGCCTCAGTGAACTCTCATTGGCTGTTAACTCCTGTGCCATGTAAGTATTTAATCCAAGGCAGTGTCCCAAGTTCAACACATATACCAATTCATACAATCATTTTTTAACATATTGTGCAGATACATATATAATTTTAAAGTTTCAATATTTAAGACAACCAAATTTCCTAAAATTTCAACAGTAACTAAAAATTGATTTTGTGAAGTATGATAATGATATACATATTTTCAATCTCACAATTTGAGCTCAACATCAACTCTTTCTAGAGTTCATTCCCACCCATCTTGTGTTAGCCAATTTTGTTTAATTTCTTGGATTTAGGCATGCAGAAGATTGATTTTTCCTCATGATAAATTTTATATAAAATCAATCCGTAGTAGCTAAAGCAAACATTTACAAAGTTTTGCATAGCTTTAGGAAAAACATGCCAACCTATTAATCTCCACTCAAAACTTTCTTCTAGGTCAGAGCCTCAAGCAAGTAAATAGAGCTCTTGTCACTTTTAAATTACAATTTTCATGCTTTAATGATTTAATGAGAAAAGTAAGCAAGGAACTAGACAAAAAAAAAAATTTTTTAAATATGAAAATGCAGTTTTTCACACATAATATCTTTGGATTTGCATGTGATTTCAGCACTCATGAATCCTAACTGCACTTACTAAACTCTTTTATATACAAAGAGAAAAATAAATATTGAAAGTAGGTTGATGTAGAATCATATATATCCAAGTTATTTATGTTTCTTTTTGCCAGTATAAATATTCTCAAGTAATAGAAACAAAGTCAAACTACATATTTGTGTGTGTGTGTGTATATGAAACATTGTTGGTAGAACCAACATACAACTTGCCAAAACCTGAAACACTTATCCAGATAGTCACAAATAAAAAACAATACCGAAACAAAGAGAAAAAAAAGCCTCAGTAAAGTGCTTGAAGCCTTGATTGCCTAGACCAAGCAAAAAACACTTACCAATGTTAAATCCTATGAAAGGATGGCTCTAGTGATAACTCAAGTAGATATATATTGGCCATAACATTCATGATGGTAGCCTGCAAAGAATCTTCAGTAGTATTGGGGCAACTGTTTGGTCTGGCTATCAGTGATGCCCAGATAGTCTGGGTCATGCTACCCATGAATAAATGGGAGCAGAGATTGGCTGGAAATTTAACTTCCCACTCAATCCAAGGTTTGTTTACTATGTCCACTGACACCGTTCAGGAAGAGGTCAGATAATGTGACATTACCCTTGTTATTCACAACCCCTGACTATCACCGAGAATAAATATGAACATGGTGTATATCACTATGGTTATCTCTGTTGGATCCATGCAGAGCCACTTATCTCATTTCTTCTACTCATTCGGCCACTTTAACAAAACTTAAGTCATTGTGGCTGGCAGTTACTGTCAAGCTTGACATGTCTTTTCATTTTCCCTGTTAGATTGGATGCTGCCATGTTAACACTCAATATGCGTGAAAGAAATGACAGTGTTAAAATTTGGTATATGTCATATTACATTAAGTCATCTTCTATTTATAACCTGCTAATGATTTCTCAAATACCACATGCCCTTTGTATATATGAAAGAGATATTCATAGTTGGGATAAGAACAATCTTGAACAGAAAATTAACATCTAAGTGTTCCAAGTAATTTAACTCAAGATAAACCTTTCCAAAACAGAAACTATATTCTGGAATTGGTATGAAAGCAATGATGGCGCCTACTCTGAATCCATCATAAAAATACAGGATATGGAATTAGTAAATACTAAACACTTCAGATACCTTGACGTATGGATCAGTTATAACAAATTAAGTATGGGAGTAAAAGAAATTGAAAATAGAATAGACTGTGCCAGTGATAGATTCATCCAACCTGCAAATTGCTACAAAACTAAAACATCAACCTGAAAACTATAGTCATTTCCTTAAATAGTCTTGTCAAATAAGGACTTTCTTCTGGATACCATGCATGGTGCCAAACCTGTTCAGAAATATTAAACTGTCGGCTGTATACAACTGCTTCCTAAGAGTAATAGTGAAAAAAACCTTTGAGAGCATAAAGTCTGAGGGTTTTAGTCAACATTGAACATTGGGCACTGGCATTACAGAAGCGCAAATAACTCTGCTAAATAACAGAAACCACTTCTCGCTTGAGGACTACCAACAGCAGAAACAACTAAAATGGATGGTACATGTAACTCTGAGAAAATAATGATATAATCAAGATGTAAACATTTCACATCACTTCAAATATAAGGTTAATAAAGAAAGCACCATCAATACTAGAAAGAGCGATAAAAACTATTGGACTTGAAAAATGTGTTTTCCGAAAGGAAGAGGCGATTTTGCTGAAACCAGAAAAATAGGCAAACATGCTTTTAAGTTTATTTTACCAGCCTCGGTAAATTAGACCCCCCCACCCCAGGTAAATATTATTATTATGAGGGCAGATAATGTTAAAAATAACAAAGTTTATTTTCACCATCACTTGTTAAAACACAAGTTAAAATCATTTATACATCATCAATTATTAAAAGAAATATAGAAGTCTCTGAATATTTTAAGCTCTTCAGGCATAAGATTCTCTGCAAATTCTAAATTTACCCTTGGGTATAGTTCTCTTAACAATACACTTCAGGTGCACCCACTGAAGACAACAGTCACAGAATCCATATTGTTCAAATCCTGCACTAATGATCTCAAATATAATATATTCATAATTCTAAAACACTATATTTACTGGCAAAATGGCCTTGGTGTCAGTAAAATAACCTATTCATTTGCTAAAAAGTTTTTGAAGAGAGAAATTTTATGAATTTCAGCCAAAAACAATATTGGTTGTTTAGTCAATGAATACTAAATATTTCCTTATAGGGAAATGGCTAATATTACTATTCATAACTTAAAGATTTCCCAAATAAAGAGTGTTTCAATAACTTGAACTGATTTTAAATGTGAATTATGTTTAAGCATCTAATGATTTTTTTCTTTCAGATTTGGTAGACATTTGGGTGATATTATTTTTCACACATAATTGCCCTGATTTAAATAACATGATCCAATAGAGAAATAAATAAATTTTCACCAATAGTACCAATTTATTTACTGCTGAACCAACTGTTTAAAAGCCTCTTCTCAGCCACAGATTTTTCTGTGGACCAAATACCCAGACTAACTCAACTAAAGACTATTTTGTAATCATTTTTAACTGTTGAATTCATGTACATATGTTTGCAAATATAAATGATTTATTTCACAGGCATAACCATGTTATTCTTATTTCATTATTGTTTAGAATTTAGATATTGATTTTTAATATAAAATAGCCTAGACAACAATTTCCTACACTGTTTTATAACAGCTCTTAACATGTTAAATCGCTAACAATCTTAAAGAATAAATTCAACTAATGTGAAAATAAGTGTTCCTAGTTGATGCCACAACATGTAGGTTGCAGTAAGTACAGAAACATTAGACACAATCTTGGGTGGCACTGAATGAAGGCACAGAGCTCAGTGGCAGTAATAAACATTCAGACAAAGCATTAAAAGACCAAAGTAGAGAATGGTTCAATATCAACAGTGGTTTAGCACCAGTCAGTCAGTCAGTCAGTCAGTCCTAAGATGTTGGCAAATGTCTTGTCAAAAGAGCTTGTCCCTGCAAGCAGGTCGATTCTGTGACATAAACACAAATGTTCATCACCAAGGAAAGAAAAGTAACTCATTCCAACATTATAAATTGTGGAACAACTATAGATTATAGCCACCCACAAGCTGCTATTAATGGCTGCTGTCAGCTTTCTTAAATCCACTTTGAACTCATGAATATTCCTCAGTTGATGGTATTATAGGGATCACTCATGCATTGCAGATGGCCATCTGTACAACTCATATAGCTTCAGGTGAAAATAAATGTGAGTAAGTTTTGTTTTTTAAAATTGGCCAATCAGGTAATGACGTTATTTATTTGTAATGCATTAAATGTATATAAGCTGGGGTTTGTTTTGACAAATGATTCTCTGGAAAACATGTCAAAGCTTAGTTTAGACTGTAAATATAGCTTGTGAAGCTATATGATGCTAATTATGATAATGCACAAGCAATGAAAAGAGCCTGTAAAACATGGAACTATTTAAAATAGGATCATTTTGCTCTATCAACAATTACTGATGTGATAGAAAAGTGAGAAACCACAAAGACACTGCATGATATTCTTTCAAGTGGGAGACATTCCTTAAAAGCTGAACACACACCTCATATTATGGATAACCTGTCAATAATTTGATAAAATGTGCAACTTTGGTTATACAACAAAAATCAAGGAACAATTGAAAATTTATTGTAATTTTATAAACCCCATTTCATACCCATTTATTTCAATATATATATGGTTTTCACAACTGCTTACTTTACATTATAATAGTTTATTTTATTTTCACCCTGTACATGACAAAAATCAACCAAATAAGAGTAAAGATGATTCAAACTATAAAAGATTCAAGAATTTTTTTAAACTTAAAAAATAAAAGTATTTTAGCTAAATCTGGTGCACCATGGAGAATGTTTTTAATATTTGTTTTAAGGATTTAAAATTATAGATTTGAAAAAAGTAAAAAATTTGTCTACAGACAAAAGAAACAATTTCTTCTTAGAGCTTATGAGCAATTGAAATATTATCAATTGTGCATACTGAATTGATGAAACTCATTTTAAATGCTGTGAAATAAAAATAGAATAAATATAATTTCCTTCTAATTAAATACTCAAAATTTTTTGTAAACATTTGCCAATTTCACTGTAGATATGGATATGTGCTGAAAAGTTCTCAACCCACCCAAGAGAGCTTTAAAAAAAAAAAAAATCTTCTCCCTAACATTCTACCTGGGCAGACGCCCACATACGAGCCCACGTCCACACCCCCCTTTTGAGCAATCAACCCATATCTATCAATGAGACCAAACTTGCTGATCAGATCAGCCAGACTATGATCACCTGATGTCCTGCTAGCTCTCCAACCCCTGTCTATTTTGGGGGTTCAGGTTGGTATTCCAGTTCCCCATTAAGACTATGCATGATAAATCCACCAGGAATCGACTCAAGTGATGTTAAAAGGAGACATGCTTTTCCTGATCGTTGGGCACATAAACCGCAACAATCCATAACAAACAACTGTTCATGACAACCAGCCTCAGCATTGATGTAGACAAGGGTACATTTAGCCATCAAGAAAAGACCTCTGGCCTGCTGGTCTCTGTATGGTGAATAAACAACAAAGTTGCTAGACAGCACATGAGCATCAACATCACAAACAAAGTGTGTCTCCTGGATCGTGGCCACATCTACACTGAGTGACAAGAGATCATGAAGGCGGGCTGCCTTACCAGACCATTCAGATTTAAGCTGGATAGCTTGATAGACATTTTTTAAATCTTAAAAGGCAATGTTATTGCTTTACTGGCCAGAAATCTGTGGCAAACAAGACCCTAACAGATTGTCCTAGGCTTCCCCTACCGATATTGGACAATTCATCCCTCCAAGACAATTCCACCAATATCTGATTTTTTATTTTTTGTTTGTAGACTGGTGTGGGGGCTGATATAGGGGAAGGGGATGGTGAAACATTAGTAGGAGAAACAGGAAGGCTCTTAGCCTTATCTGCCTCAGTATCTTTTTGCCTACTTTGCGAGACAGGGACTAACTGGGACCTGGGGTATTCTCTGGCGCTTTCTGATCTTCTATGTCTGGACATTTTTTCTTTTTTAAAAACTTTGTCCTCATCCTCCTCCTCATCTCTTCCCATTTTAGAGAAGAAGATCTAGGCGGCGACATTACTTCCACACCTACATCTAGTAGCTGGTGCAGCTGCTCTGATTCACCGTGTAGTCATTCTTGATCTGGTTGTTGTTGTGGTTGTTGCTGCTATGAAGTCTTCGGCTTCAGGCTCTTGTTTTTACCTTGGTGTGAGATCCTGCTGGGGATGAGGAGGAAGGGCTGACACCCTGCATCTCTTCCTGGTCACCTGCTATCACTCACTGGCATCATTGGGGGCCTGACTCACAGCTTCCTTTACTACTGTCCGTTGTTGAGTTGCGGTGCCAGGTTCTTGCCAGGACATTCTTGAGACATATGCCCTACAGCACCACAGGACTTCTTCCATCACAAGTCAGGATATCGGGGGATGTCATTAAAGCTTTTTCTTGTTAGTGTCACTTGTATAACAACATCCTCGGTGGAAATGCCCGCTTTGCCTTTAGCTGGTGTGACCTCAGCAACCTGCCCATATTGAGCAAAAAAAGGATGGCAAATTGTCCTCAGATATGTCCAAGGGAACCCTATGCAATGTAATTCTAGTCTGTAACCTCTCTGATTTTATGGTGAGAATACTGCTGGCGAGGTTCTTGACTTCATTCTCCATTGCCATCAAGACATCCTACATGGCGTTTGACATTTTGGCCAGCACTTTTTGGAGCTATATTGAGACTTTTAAGAGCCTCCTCCATTATTTCCCAGCTGACACCTATCAGTTTCTGGGACTTGATGTCTGAGGTCAGCAGCAAGATTGTTCTCATTGCAACTGCCTCCAGAACAAATTGTATTGACAGTAATTCATTACCATCAATAAACTCCTTACATTTTTCTTTTAGGGCCTTGTAATATTCGAGCTCCTACTTTGGTTTCTTCAAAGTTCATGTGGCTGGCATAGCTGGCAAGGACTTATCTCGGCTGTAGGGAGACTCCTCCATAATATTGGAAAGAGAGCTCCCATGCCAAAACATGTACACAAAAAGTCTCAAAAACAATGCCGATAACAAAAACTATGCATACTAAAAAACAATATCAAAAACACTGATCCAAAAAAACATCACTTTTTTCCTTACAAAAAAAACAAAAAAAACACCATAGATATTTCTTGCTTCAATTGTAACAATTGTGCCACAAGACCAAGGGGGAAGTGGGATAAGGCTGGTCATCACTTTCTACCCTAGACCTAGCTAATCAGATTCATGACCCATGCATTCTTTACCATTAGCTCATTCACCACAAAAACTCATCAGTCATTATTCAATACTACAAACACAACAATACACCAATGTTTCAACATAAATTATAAACAAAAAGACAAAATAGTTTTTATTAGATTTCAAATGTCTTAAGCTAAAATTAGTTTAATCTGCATAATAACAGTCCATTTTTGTAAATTCTAAATATCTCAAAAACTAACCATTAAAAATGGCAAAAATTAAATATTTTACTAAGGGTGAAAATCAACAAGTTTAAATTTGACAAATATTGGTACAGAACTTATTGTGTTATTGATGTCATACACAACATTACCTTACACAACATTACATTATTATACTGAACCTGTGTATTTGGAATAGATACCCTATTTCTATTTCAAATACAAAGTATCCACTATAATAATGTTTGAAGTAATAAAAATGTCTGATTAAATATAAACCATTGGTTCATATATATTTGTATATGGCAGTGTTTGTCAACCTTTTTAAACGATGCCACACCTAGAAGCAAATGAAAATATCATGGCACACTTGGCAAATCTTTTAAAGGGTATCCATTTAAATGTTATGAAGTAAAACCATAGATTTAAAAGGAAAAAATACACACATAAATGAACTTTATTTCAATGTTTCTATTCAACTATTTATGCAGCTTATTTAGTGTGAAACCTGTGCCTGGTGTTTTTTTGCAATTACTTTGAGGTTTGGTTGAATGTGCGATAAGCAGACCCTCATTTCTTCTTCAGTTAAGTGTAATCTTTCTCGCTTCTTATTTTTTGTTATTTAGGGTTAAGAAGCTTAATTTACATAAATAAGTAGAAAATTGCAATAAAACTGCTAAAGCCTTTTTAGCTAATGTGTCAAAACACATTAGCCTACAGGTGTATTGAAATCCAAAATGTATCAATAGGTACTGAATGTATTATTTTGAGCCCACAATCACTAGAAATGGTGTCTAATTCTTCTTCACATAACTGAAGTCCAGTATTAGAAGAAACATTTATGAAGGGATTTTGAATCCAATTATACTTTCATGGCACACAAGTGTGTGGTGACATGGTGGTTGAGAATCACTGGTGTACAGACACGACTAACAAATAGCGTGTATATTACTCTGTATATAAGAAAAGCAGGTCATCTCAACTGCACTCTGAGTCATCCATCATGATATCAACTACCAATATGACATACCTGATGATCATACATGTGTCGATCAGCCAGCAAACTCTCACGATACAACTAAATTCTTTTTTTACTATGTGAGAAAAAAAATATTGGTAATTGAACATAGATCTTGTGGTACCAATATTTTATAAAGAGATGAAAATGTGATTTTAAAGTCTTTGGAGGCAGACTATTTTTCTTTTTCTCTTGAAACCTGCAGCACATGTATCATGTCTGAGACACCAGTGTGGCATATGGGTTCGCATCTGAACATTGCCAGTGTGGATAGGTGTAGGATAATTATTTTATTGGAAACATAGGACATAAAAATGAACTGACTCACAGGTTTAAAATAAGTAACATATTTATTTTCTTTTCTTTAGCAACATAAATGAGTCCTTTGTTATTCAGTGTAGCAGAGAGCTTGTTAACAAAACAAATATTGATAACAGTCTGAAGAAATGCCCGTTTCAGTAGTTTTGAAGTAAGACCACAGCAGGGGTAACAGTAATGTGAGAAATTAGGTCAGAAACAGGGCAGAAATGTTCTTTTGTTCCATCCTATTCCCTTCTATGGCCTCTCTCTGAGATCGCCCACAGGTGTCAGGGTTTTTATACTTTAGAATAGGATTAAGAATTTGGCACAAACATGGTTTCAGATAACTCAAAAAAAATCTGTCAATTTTTTTGATTGATCATTATTTTCCTGCATTCCTTTCTTTTTCATTTTTTGAGAACTGAAGTTGGAAAATTTGTAAACTTAAGGAATCAGCATATATGCTAGACCACAAAAATCTGAGCCGACCAAGCATAGAAATGAATACAATATTGGAACCAGTAATAAGGAGTCCCAGAGAAAAGGGATAACAACAAAAATTGCAATATGAGCTCTGGTAAAAATATAAAAAGGTAACAGCAAAAATTACAATATGAGCACTGGTAAAAAATGATTGCTAATGACATTATGTTTATAATATCCAGAAATTCATACATAGATGTCCTCAAGAACACATGACACAGTAGACAAAGGCGTTTGTTAGATCCAGTGAGTTCAATACCCAGTTAAGGCAGTGGAGGACTTGGAGAGGGGAATTAACAGGAGATAACTGATATCCATTAAACGTGGAACTAGAACAGTCTACCCCATTGAGCAAAATAAAGGGTTCAGTTCGACATTCCAACCACCTGAAGAAGGCCGGAGTGTACAACGGCCAAAACATTGTGATAAATATGGTGACAAAGATGAGGACAATAGTCCAAATAATGTAAATAGTGTACATAATACCTCATCTCAGAAATATAGACAGAAACTGAAGTTATGCATGGCACCTTCCTGGTTTTTGGTATTTTTAGTTACAAGTAAGCTCTGCTCCTGCAAACTTCCAGTGTTTTGGGCCAGGTTCAGTTTTTCTGCTTTTTCATTTGAAGGTTGCCTCATTAATTGAGAGAAGTATTAAAAGAGAAGTTTAAAGAGAGAAATAGATAAGGGTTTTAAAGGAAATTGCAAATGCCTTATTTTAATTTTAATTATTTTTATTTTTGTTTATATATTTTATTGATATATATCAGGACTCACTACAAAAGCCAATGAATAAATAAAAATGAAGTTACTTCAAAAGGATCACATTCTTACTGAATACATTTTCAAGGACATTTTCTTAAACTAAAAAGAAAAAAAAAAAAACTATCAGATAAAGTCTTCCTGAAATTACTATTTTGCCTGCACATTGAGTGATTTCAAATGCAAATTAGTTGTAGTAAATCGGTATGTTTAAAGAAATTTTGAATGAACAGGTTTTGAAACTGGAACATGGGTTTATCACCATTAGTTACTGATAAGATCATAAGGTGTTGCCTTTCTTTGAAATGCCCTCAGTGATAATTTTAAGACAATATAGGACCAACGAAAAGGACCAACTCATACAGTGAATGTTGAACGATTTCCCGACACATGTAGACAAACTGACAGATGTTCTACAGACAGAAGTTGAGAATAACATGGACAGAACATGTGTAATGCGAAAGTTTTAAAGAAACTGAGATCTGCAGTAATAATGAAACTGCTTATTTTATTCTTGCTATGACCAGATATAGAAGCATCTATCATCATCAAAGTGTTCATATTGTCTAGCATAAAATGCATCTGTAATAGATGATCCAAGAGCTGGATGTTTTCCTAAAGCAAACAAAAATCAAATGGAAAAAAATATAAATACACACAAGACAAAACACACACACACACCCCCGCAACAAAAAAAAAAAAAGGAAAAACATACGCAAAACCAAGGAAAAACTGTAAATGAAATAATTTTACTTAAGCCAGCTTTGAAATTAAGTTTTCTCTTGGTGCGCTTGTGGAATTTGTGTGTGTGCATTTCCTTAATTACACCTCAAGCAAGGCAATAATGCCACTAAGATGCAAGGGCTAAATGGGAGTGGAAGAAAATGAAAAGACTTTAAAATGAGAATGGACAAGGTCCAAGACAAAAGATAGCAATTGAAATTACATTTATATTTTAGAAGATTGTAGGCATCAGAGAAGCAAAAAATTGGAACAAAGTTCTACAGGCAAGAAGTGCAAAAGTAAAAGAAACTATTAAAATAGATTTTACAGTTACACATGTAACTGTAAAATCTATTTTAATAGTTTAATAGCTATTTTAATAGTTTAATAGCTATTTAAATTGTAAAACAATGAAGCATATTTGCCAATTTAGTAGCATGCTTAAATTCACTTGGTCAAGGTACCAAAGAGAAGAGCTCATTAGAACAACTACGATGAAAATATTTATAGAAAAGATAGAGGTAAGCCCATGACACAGCAGTGGGAAAGTGATTAAAGCTGAGGGGACAGATAGGACTGATTACATTACAGACTCTTCTATAGATTTTGTTTGGAATCTCAAGCTATATAGGACCATACTTGATATGGTAGCAATAGTCAATGAAATGAGGAAGGGTAGATTTATTAATGTCCAAGAGGGATTCTGGTGGGTCATGAACAATATTTTCAACATTGTTTATATACACATTTATATTTAAACATGTTTTATTAAATCGTATGGACAAGGAAATAAAAAGCTCACCAGAAGACTCAGGCATTCTAAGTCTATTTCATTTAATATTTATATTGAATTGGAATATGTGTCTTGTACAAGATCAGCATATCTATGTGCTTGTCAGAGTTCATTTGTGTCCTTTGTTCGATGTTTCTGTGTACAGAGAAGAAAAAAACAACAAAGTCGGTATTTATACAGATTTAGTCAACCACACGCGTGACATTTTGTTCCACTACCTTTTGCTATTTTTGAGGCAGTTTCATAATTCCATCCTCCCCAAACTTCTCGGATGAACTGGTCTAAGTGGTTTTCATAAATTTCCAGAGAATTGATGTTGTTCCCATTAAGAGAATTGTAGGGATCAGAAGTAGAAATCTGAAGGTGGAATGTCATTTGAGTATAGTATGTAAAAGGATATCCCAGCAAAGCTGCACCATTTTCTTCCAGGTTTGCGAAGAGACATGGAGTTTGGCATTATCCTGATAGAAGATGACACTTCCGGTTGACCAATTCTGGATATTTTGCCTTGATTGCTTCTGTTAACATTTATCTCTGCATCATTTATAAATATTACTTCCCCTTTTACTATATTTATATACTTTATATAGTGTAGCAGGTTTCTAAAAAAAAAAAAAAAAAAAAAAAATTTATACTTAAAATTTTCAGTGTCCTCTCTTCATGTAGTCACATCAACATAAACACTTTCGTCTGATGAAGTCCTAAAGGGCAAAGCATCTCACACAAAACCTTTGGTTTTCTAAAAGTTTTATATCTTAAATTGCTCTACATTTTAATTTGTTTAAATTCTATTGAGAACTTTTTCATTAATTTAAGCATTTAGTAACAAATATTGCCTTTTGTTAAAAGTTTAATTTTTTTTTTTTATTGCATTTTACATATATATATATATATATTTATATTTATTTTGGTTGAGCTCTCTGGGGAGGATGTGTGGGTTTGTAAACAGTGACTATTACGGCTAATAATGCAAGACTCTTCGGTAAATCGAATCAAGTTCTCTCAGTCACTGTGTGTTTATCTAAATATAAATACGCTTAAATTCACCTTCTTCTCTGCCGTGCGCCAACGGCTTCAGGGTAAAATTTCCGACTGACGCGAATTCAGCCGGTTTTCGATTCTAGCCAGACGCAACCGGACGTCTAGCCACACTGATGAGCTGTGATACAGCGAAACAATCTGTCTGTGGATGACAATATATATATATATATATATATATATATGTATATGTATATATATATATACACACACACTTCTCCACATATATAAGGTAGATAAGTGCAGAGAGAATAAATATTAAGCGCAAATAGCCATTTGTGCTGGAGAGACCACCATCATAATGATGATATTAATAAACCTATCATTGCCTGGATCCCTATGTATTTACTTTACATACAAACACAACCAAGCAGACTTGTCTAAAAGACATACTGGGTGGGCTATTTCTTTTGTAAATGTTTAAAGGAAAAACTGGGTGGAGAATGCCAGGTAGGCTTACCAGATGTTTCACTTGGCAGAGTCTGGCAAATGCCAAATGTAGAAATTGCTCCTCAGCTAAATCTTCAATGATGAGGCTTTTTCCTCTTTCCATCTTTCTTAACACTTCTCTCTCCTCCTTACTTTAACATTCACACTTTCTTCCCTATTTACTTCTATTTACTTTTACGTTCTTTCATTTTTATTATTCAATTCTTTTTATTCATTTCTTTTCTTCCTAACTCACAAATCATTATCATTGTATCATGATACAATTGTAATGATTTTGCCGTATGTTTGGGAAATGTATTTTTAAATGTCTGCTAATGTTTTTTCATCTACCAACATAGCCAGACATTTCCTACAAGATTGTGTTGATCCACTTAATGACTACTGAGAATAAGTCTTCTTTCTTTACAAGAAACATTAGTTCATGCTTTTATATTAGTCTTGAACAATTATAAGTGGCTACTCAAAAAAAACTTATTACATTGTTATGCTTTAGAGAATAAAGTGAGAGAGATATTGATCTAAGAAAGAAAAACAATTAGGTTGAGTCATAAATAATTTCCAGTTGGAGGAACCAACTCTAATGATGAATATATCATCCTAGCAATCTATCATATGTGGCAGTGACATATATCAACTCATATGGACACATGGCCAAGTGGTTAGAATGTTTGCTTTCTGGTTCAAATCTCGCCATAGTCGCTTTGTCAGGAAGGATGTTATCAGTCTGGATAGGGGATGATCCCAGTGTGCGGCACCTTTGGAAAGCACCTGACCCAAGCCTTGTGAGTGAAATTGGGTAGACAAAACCCTTGGGGCCATCGATAGCTGCACTAGCACAAGTGCTTGAGTGTGCTGTTGTTCAAATTGTTGATCGTTCTAGATAACATGCTCTCTCCCAGAAACTAACTAAAGTCTGCTCAGCATAGTTTCAGTATAAACCACAGATTGGCTCTGTGGGTTTTGAACAAACACAAATGTGCATGAGTGAGCATTTACAATAGGGATTGTCTAGCTGCCCTAATAGATGGGGTATTCTTGATTACGAGTGGCCAGCTATTATATCAACTCCTTATGGGTCATGCCGAAATTAAATTTTCTGGGGAGAATTTGTAATTTCTTTTACAAAAATATATTGCTGGTACTTTTTTTTCTTACAAAAATGTATTGCCTGTAATATAATTTTTTATTTTTTTTTATTTTATGTATTGCCAGTAACATAATTTTTTTTTTTTTTTTTTTAAATGTATTGCCAGTAATATAATTTTTTTTTTTTTTAAATGTATTGCTAGTAATATAATTTTTTTTTTTTTTAAAATGTATTGCTAGTAATATAATTTTTTTTTTTTTTTAAATGTATTGCTAGTAATATAATTTTTTTTTTTTTTAAAATGTATTGCTAGTAATATAATTTTTTTTTTTTTAAATGTATTGCTAGTAATATAATTTTTTTTTTTTTTAAATGTATTGCTAGTAATATAATTTTTTTTTTAATGTATTGCTAGTAATATAATTTTTTTTTTTAAATGTATTGCTAGTAATATAATTTTTTTTTTTTTTTTTAAATGTATTGTCAGTAATTTTTTTTTTTTTTAAATGTATTGCCAGTAATATAATTTTTTTTTTTTTAAATGTATTGCCAGTAATATAATTTTTTTTTTTTTAAATGTATTGCCAGTAATATAATTTTTTTTTTTTAAATGTATTGCTAGTAATATAATTTTTTTTTTTTTAAAATGTGTTGCTAGTAATATAATTTTTTTTTTTTTTAAATGTATTGCTAGTAATATAATTTTTTTTTTTTTTTAAATGTATTGCTAGTAATATAATTTTTTTTTTTTTTTTTTATATGTTTTGCTAGTAATATAATTTTTTTTTTTTTTTAAATGTATTGCTAGTAATATAATTTTTTTTTATTTTTTTTATATGTTTTGCTAGTAATATAATTTTTTTTTTTTAGAAATGTATTGCTGGTAATTTTTTACTATGAAAATGTATTGCTAATATTTTTACTGTAAAAATGTACTTTTATATTTTCATTATTTTTTTACACCAGTTTGGGATTAACTGTTTACCCATAGCTAGAAACCATGCTCGTTAAAAAATCCACTCTTCTGATCATTGGCCTTGCTGCCGGATGTAATAAATTTCTTATAATTGATCCATACGCAGAGGCATTTGAAGTGTTTAATGGCTCTTATAGTCAGACATCAAGTGAAACACTGAAGATGCAGGGATGTTTGACATCATCTGATGTCTAGGATAACCAAATTAGCCTCATTCAGCTTTCTAACTATTTTTGTCCTTTTAAATGTCACCATATTATAATAGCAGTATTATTTTTGTTAAGGGTCATATGTTGTATGATCTGTAAATTTACTATGAAAGACAGAAGTTAGTGTACTTTCTTTACTTTTTTTAAGTTACTTTCTGTTAATTAAAATTGTATATTTAAAAAAAAAAAAAAGAAAAAAAAAAGAAAAATAATTATTTTTTTTATTTTATTAAAATGTATAAATTTGGGCATTTTTAACCCATTAATTTTGGGGCATGAATTTTAAACCTTCAGAGAAAAAATTATACGTGTATAGTGCAACTATTTTTTTGTGCAGAAAACTATTTATAAAAACTTACACTATACTCTTTTCCTGGATTGAAGCACAAGAAATTTATCAATGAATGAAAGCCATTTCTCCGAGAACTGCTGATATTCTTAATTGATTTCTTAAACAGTATGCATATTGATCAATGAAAACTTGCTTCAATATTTTAAAATTAAACGTTGGCTTTTCTTTCTATTGCACATTTTTCTTTGTGTTTTATAAAGCTGTGTAATAATGAGACTGAACAGCAACACACCTGTGATAGGAGGTGGCTGACCTCCCAGATTACAGAGTTCAGAATAGAATCCATCTGCTTTGTGTATAAATAACTGTTTGTAAATCTACTTTGCTGGACAATTTTCTTATATATGGGTAATTTATTTTTGTTCTAAGTGAATACAAATGATACCAGCTGGAAGTCTTCAGTTTCATACAGTTTGTAAAGTTCTAGTTTCACAGTTAAAAGCCAAAGGGTACCTTTTGTAAATAGGAACATGTTATTCTACATTTATCTATCTCACATCTTGCATAACTTATCTTCTTTTATTCACTTGTTTTTTCTTTTTAGGGTGGCATCAACAACTGATATAGCATCTTTTGAATCAGTATGGCAGACAAAGATAGTACTATCATTAGTTATCAAAAGATCATTGGTCAAAATCACTGAACACTTGGATGTTTAGAGTTCTTTCTACAGATTCAGATAGAAAAATTGGCAATTACAGACATTTTGTATCTAATGCTTCAACTTCAAAAGTGTTAAATACTGAAAAGATTTTACATGCATAAAGAGGAAGTTTTTTTTTTATCTAAATAGAATTTAAACTGGAGATATCTTTGTCTTTGTAAATACATCAGTTAAGTTGCAATAAGGATTAAGAGGCATTGAGAACATTAACATAGAAACCATAAATTTATAGAAATATAATTAATCACAATATTTCTTTGAGGTTTAAAAAAATAAAATGCTACTTGTTTGCCTAGTTCAGTGTCCCAGAGAAATTTATGGTAAACCTTTGAAAGGAATAACTTTGAAAGCGAGAGAGAGCAAGGGAGAAAGAGAGAGAGGGAGAAAGAAAGAGAGAGAGAGAGCGAAAAAAGAGGCACAAGAGGAGAGAGAGAGAGAGAGAGAGAGAGAGAGAGAAGCACAAGAGGAGAGATAGAAGAGGCACAAGAGGAGAGAGAGAGAGGCACAAGAGGAGAGAGAGGGAGAGAGAGAAGAGGCACAAGAGGAGAGAGAGAGAGAGGAGAGGCACAAGAGGAGAGAGAGAGAGAGGAGAGGCACAAGAGGAGAGAGAGAGAGAGGAGAGGCACAAGAGGAGAGAGAGAGAGAGGAGAGGCACAAGAGGAGAGAGAGAGAGGAGAGGCACAAGAGGAGAGAGAGAGAGGAGAGGCACAAGAGGAGAGAGAGAGAGGAGAGGCACAAGAGGAGAGAGAGAGGAGAGGAGAGGCACAAGAGGAGAGAGAGAGGAGAGGCACAAGAGGAGAGAGAGAGGAGAGGCACAAGAGGAGAGAGAGAGAGAGGAGAGGCACAAGAGGAGAGAGAGAGGAGAGGCACAAGAGGAGAGAGAGAGGAGAGGCACAAGAGGAGAGAGAGAGAGAGAGGAGAGGCACAAGAGGAGAGAGAGAGAGAGAGAGGAGAGGCACAAGAGGAGAGAGAGAGGAGAGGCACAAGAGGAGAGAGAGAGAGAGAGAGGAGAGGCACAAGAGGAGAGAGAGAGAGAGGAGAGGCACAAGAGGAGAGAGAGAGAGAGGAGAGGCACAAGAGGAGAGAGAGAGAGAGGAGAGGCACAAGAGGAGAGAGAGAGAGAGGAGAGGCACAAGAGGAGAGAGAGAGGAGAGGCACAAGAGGAGAGAGAGAGAGAGAGGAGAGGCACAAGAGGAGAGAGAGAGGAGAGGCACAAGAGGAGAGAGAGAGGAAAAAGAGGTGAGGAAAGGACTTGGAAGGAAAAAGCAAATACAAGAGGGCAAATGTGCAAAGTAGGAGAAACTGAAAAAAAGTAAAAACCTAATTTATTGTTTATTCTAACATTTTTATTGTTTTTATTGTTGCACTCAGGTCATTTATTATTATAAACAGCATTGAACAAAAGTCTACAACTACTACACTCATGCACTATGACATGGAGGATATTGAAATTTGTCATACAATGAAATTCTTAAGAAATTTGTCACTTGCCAGTAGACATCTTCAGCCTCATCAGAAAGGTGCTGTCTATTTTAGGCTGCCAAGATTTTATATCATCAAAGATTATTTTCAATCCATAGTGCTTATGTGATGGTCATAGAATGTTAAAAAATGACTGTTGCAATAAATAGAAACAACATAAAAATAAAGAAACAAATATTTAAAATGCAATAGACTATTTTGCTAGTAGATAGTGTTTTAAAACTAAGAATATATTATATTTGTGATCTTCAGTGCAGGACTTGAACATGGATTCTGTTGTCTGTGGCTGCTGTCTTCAGTGGGTGTACCTGAAGTGTGTTGTCAAGAGAACCATGCCCAAGGGTAAGTTTGGGATTTGCAGAGACTGTTATGCCTGAAGTGCTTGAAATATTCAGAGACTTCTATATTTCTTTTAATTGATGATGAATAAATGATTTTAACTTGTTTTAACAACTGATGGTGGAAATAAATAAACTTCTGGGTTAAATCCGTGTGTTGTTATTTTTAACATTACCTGCCTTCATAACACTAAAAATATTTACCAGCAAAATTGCCTGGGCATCTATTTTAACAAGACTGGTAAAATAAGCTTAAAAGCATGTTTGTTTAAAACAGACAAAATCAGGACTGGCAAAATAGTGTCTTCCATTTAAAAAACTATTAACAAAACTTTACCTTAAAAGCTTGAACAATTGAACATGTTTTATCATTGAGAAATAATTTTTCTGTAGTTGCGATTTATTAAACAGAATATAGCATATGTGTAAAGCGGGATTCCCATGTGTACATGTGTTATATACTGTACCTATGAACACCAATGGGTATGTCCCAATCCTCATAAATACATTAGACACAATTGTAAGTGGGGGTAATATGCTGTATAAGTAGTCCACCACTAGCAGTGGCTTACCTACTTCACGCCGCTGGTAAGTATTGTATTTTGTTGATGTTATAAAGATTACCATTTCATTTCCAACCTCCATTTTGGTTATTCCTCATTCAGTGACCTTTCCTAGGTTACAACAGCGTGACCTCCTAATTTTTGCATAAAATACTGATCATAAAACCTTGCACAAGTATAAGTATAATAGGTAATAAATGAATATTCTAAGAAATATAACAACTGAATATGCATTTGTTACAAACTTACCTAGCCACTGTCAACAGGTCTTCCATGAGTAAAAAAAAAAAAAAAAAAAAAAAAAATGAAAAGATCACCTACCTATTAAATGGCTATAGATATGACTACAAATAAGCAATATTTACCTATCCAAAAAACAGGTACTGTATTTGTGTATAAGCTGACTTCAGGTATCGTGCAATCTCTTAAATGATTTGCATGAATTTTAACACCTTTACTTATGTATAATGCAACCAGTCACCAAAAGTGCATGATTCTTAACCTCTTCTGTATAGTGTGGGTTATATACCATACCTATGAACACTAATGGGTATGTCCCAATCCTCATAAATACATTAGACACTATTGTAAGTGGGGGTAATATGCTGTATAAGTAGTCAACCACTAGCAGTGGTTTACCTACTTCATGCCGCTAGCGAGTATTGTATTTTGTTGATGTTATAAAGATGACCATTTCATTTCCAACCTCCATTTTGTTTATTCCTCATTCAGTAACCCTTCCTAGGTTACAACAACATGTGAGTAAGATTTCTCAGTCTCCATTGACACAAACAAGTGCAAAGTGTGAAATACAAATTGGTTAATGGAGAGGGTATCTGGAACCAAGCACACCACTGGGTTGACCAAAAATATTTGTGCATTTATTAAGTAAATTTTTTACTTAAGCAAACAGACATTTTGGCCAACACAATATATACATAATAGAAATCTTTTATGTGCCATGTTACTTTGGGATGTTGACAATCATGGTTCTCCACAATTTCCTGTTCTTTGTAGATAAGGACATTTTGTCTTTTTGCTATCTTCCCTAGACCATGATCTGCCAATTATTTACACAAGATCATTAGGTGGACTATTTGCTTGAATCCTCTCTTGCCACTATTATGCTATGTGAATATCAAATTCTCTAAGCCTTCTTCCATCATTATGTGCTCTAGAAATTTCAACTGGCTCTTCCTGGTCTTAACAATAAGTGTTTCCATTTTCTCTAAGATTTCACCATTGCTTACATGTTCATTCCCTGATATTCTCAGCATCCTTCTGTAGGACCACATTTCTGCTGCTTAATTTTATCTGTGAGATTATCCAGCTTTCACTGCCATACAGGAGAATTGATATTACATAACAGTACAGTACTCTTTTCTTTGTTTCTAATGAAATCTACTTGTTAATACTTTGCTTAGCTTTTGGAAGACCTCTTTCATTATCCCAATGCAAATTCAGATTTAGTTGTCTCACTTCCCATCCTGTTTAAATGCTTCTCAGCTATTTAAATTTTTGTACTTGCTGATTTTGATATCAGCAATTTGTAATTTGCATATTGGGCTATTCCTTTTGCTGACAACCATTTGTCATGTTAAGATAATAGCTTATATCAGATTAATTAATCTTAAAGACTATTATTTTGTTAAAGATTAGTAACAATCTGAGATTGCAATAAGAGTAGCCTAACAAAAATAGTATCAGGTGATTTCCAGTCCTAAAAGGGTCACCTGAAATCTTGAGTTATCTTTCTTTCTATGGGGATACAGTCAGTCTGTTCTTGGACACAGCCAACAGAACAACTTCTGTTGAATGCAACTATTTCCATCAAAGATTAGTGATATCAAAAGCTGCTTAACTGCTTAAATATTATCTTCTACGTGCCATGTACCTTCAGAATGTTGGCAATTAGTGCTCTCGACAATTTCCTGTTGTTTGTAGCTTTTAATAAATTCTGTCTTTTTGTTATCTCTCCCAAAACCTGGTCTGCCATCTATTCACTCAAGCTTGCTAGGTAGATTGTGCATTGCTTTCATCTGACCCTCTTACCTTCAACCTGTCCTATGAGTATCAAATTTTTCACACCCTCTTTCATCATTATCTACCCAAGAAATCTCAACTGTCTATTCCGGATTTTAAGCATGTGTGTCCTTTTTGTTGCCATTGTCTCTAGAACTTACCCATTGCCCACATGTTCAGTCTATGGTATCCTCAGCATCCTTTTGTAGAACCACATTTCTGTTGCTACAAGTCTCTTCATCTTTGAGGAGATTATCTAGTATTTACCGCCATAGAGGAGGACTGATACTACATTATGGCGGTGTTCCAGGCTCTGGCCTGCTGTCTTTGGTCAGGATCGATCCTGGTATCGGAAAACAAGCTGTCAGACCACTCGTCGGTCGTTGATAGCATTTGACACAGCAGCTGGTCTTTAAGTTGACCTCCCTTACCCACGTTGTGATTTTTGATCTTAAGAGGGTCAAGCTGAATTATCACTGTGGTATCTCAACCACACTAAACCAAGGGGTTGAACACGCGTACACAAAATTGAAAAATAAAGTGGACGACGCCCGAATAAGTCACGATATGGTGTTTATATCAAAATAAAAAAAAAATATTTACAGTTCTTTTTTCTTCTTTTTCTTCTTTTCCCAACCCGTTCTAATTTTTGGCGACGGAACGAAAATTTCGGATAACTTCTTTAAGGGTGGCCAGACTTGACAACTGGATTTATCTTCAAATACCATACTTTGTACTTTCTCGGACGGCACAAGGATTTCGTCGGAGTTTTTCTTCTTCAGCAGATAATAATAATTATTATTATTTTCATTAGTTTGGCAAAACAGTTATGGAAGAAATCTTTTAACTCCCCGTCGCAACTTCACTCCGACTGCAACTGCTTTGGCCCTCATGGGCTCTTGTATTTATGGGTGTCCCTTCCAATTTTGGAAGATCCCCCCTCTTTCGGGAGGATAAATTATATGACGTCAGCCATCCTGACGTCATCTTCTGCCTTTACAATTGCTCACAATTATAAGTTTTTTTCTCAGGTATTTTGGCTGATAATTTTCTCAGCACGTATGCCTCGGACGCCTTTCAACAGGCGACCTTAACCTCTGGCCCCTGAACCAGCGCCTGTTCGTAGCCTCTCACCAGGCAACATCGCATTGTGTAAACTTTTTTTTTTTTTGCAAAATTCAGACGTCTGTTCCCAATGCCATAGGGAAATGAATCCCATTCTAAAAAAAATAAATAAATAAAATCGTCTTTTTAAACCTTTTCGTCCGTACGCCATGTTAAATATTGTCACACATAACAGTTCTTATCTTGGATGTACATTGTGGTGTAATGGATATTGACTTGGAATGAGAAGTCAGAGAGAGCCATGTTCGAAATTTCAGTAGTGTTCATTACATTCACTTACATTTAAATACCCTTAGGAGAGATAAGACTATATTTCTTCTCCCAGCTATGGAATGTATAGCAGGACATACTGGGCCTTATAGACCTGGTTGACAACACTGGTTGACATTTTTTCGAAACAAATGTTGGTGGGCAATGGGTACACGTTTCTGGGCTATTTTTTCACGCTGAATCTTAAAATCAAGTCCATTTTAGCCCCATCACTTCACGTTTTCTCAGTACATATAATTTCTATTTTGTTTAAAATAGGCCAAAGTGAGGTATTTGAACCCGGGCGCCCAGGGCCATATAGAGCGAGCCTCCTGCTTCATCAGACCGAGTTCGACTATCAGTACCTGATTTAACCCCTATGCAATCTATATCGGGGTCAAAGACGGCATTCCAATCGCCCGCTAAAACTACCCGACAAGATGTTACCAAAAACGGCTCGATCCGCAGAAACAAATCAGACCGCTCTGCATGGTTATTGGGCACATAGGCCCCAATGAGACGAAGAGCTTTATCGTTTATGGTAAAATCCAAGCCTGCCCACCGGATCCACGAAGACAAGAGTTCACGCCGCTTTCACAGACTTGCTCACTAGCTAGGAAACGCCTCTCGAGCGTCCATCAAAGCATGCTGAATATAAGGCAAATCCCTTAGAAAGAATGTCTTCATGATCGCGAGTTGAAAACAGGATCTTCTGCACACAACATATATCCACCCTGAGACGCTGAATATGGCGAGCGAGCCACACCCTACAAGACTCCGATCACAGGCACCGGGCATTCAAACTCGCCAACCAGCTTGAACGTGGTCGAGGTGAGAACACCAAAACAACAACCTCTCACCAATGTGAGAACTCTTGGCCAATCTCTGTTCTGATAGTGCCCTCAGGAGAGAGGCTACCAATGTCCCAGGGATAGGTCAATTTCAGAGCCCTATAGAGGGAGGAGTGAACTAAAACTGTGATCCTCCCTGAACAGAACTGTTTTAATTTATTTAATTTTTAGTCTCCCCCCCCCCCAAAAAAAAGAGAGAGGGAGAGAATAGGCAAAAAAAAAGAGAGAGGGAGAGAATAGGCAAATAAAAAGAGAGAGGGAGAGAATAGGCAAAAAAAAGAGAGAGGGAGAGAATAGGCAAAAAAAAGAGAGGGAGAGAATAGGCAGAAAAAAAGAGAGAGAATAGGCAGAAAGAGAGAGAGAGAATAGGCAGAAAGTGAGAGAGAGAGAGAGAATAGGCAGAAAAAGAGAGAGAGAGAATAGGCAGAAAAAGAGAGAGAGAGAGAATAGGCAGAAAAAAAGAGAGAGAGAGAATAGGCAGAAAAAAAGAGAGAGGGAGAGAATAGGCAGAAAAAAAGAGAGAGGGAGAGAATAGGCAGAAAAAAAGAGAGAGGGAGAGAACAGGCAGAAAAAACACGATGTCATTCGTAGGGTACACGGAAGTGAAAGTACAAAGAGTCAATAAAGAAGAATCGAGTAGATGTGCTAGGCACATACTTCCGCCCTCCCACCTTTTAAAGACGTCTCCTCCGTGACCACAGACGAACTGCAGCCTTGGCCTTCTCTTTCACCTCCGACCAATTCATTTTCAAAAAGAGATCGGGACCGAACCAGACGCCGAGTATCTTGATCGGGGCGTCAGTCCAGAATAACGGTTCGGGAAGAGAAACTCCCTCCACAGCAAGCCAACAGACATCGTGGTTGAGCTTGGCTCCTGTCACCGTTTCGTAACCTCTGATTTCTTTGCTAACTTCGTTAATCTCGGCTCTGCTCGACACAAGAACTCGCCAATCAAGGTACCATTATCAGTCCGATTATGGTTGGGAATCCGGCTTGAACATGTTCGGGGTGAGGACAGTAACAGCCTCTCCCATTGACCATCTCAATCTTTATAGTGCCGTCAGGCGAGAGACCACCAATGTCCCAGGAATAGGTTAATTTCAGAGCCCTATAGAGGAAAGGGTGAACTAAAACTGGGACGCGCCCTGAACAGAACTGTTTTAATTTAATTTTTCGCCTTCAAGAATGGCGACTGGGTGACATCTTACAGGATTTTATAGCCTCCTCGACCATACCCCATATATGCCGTGCTCTCGACCCAGTACGGTTGACAGTTAGAACCCGATACGCATTGGGAAAGTTTTTGGGAACTTCAATGTCCTTGTCACCACTTTCTTGAAGGACAATAATAATTCAATTTCTTTTATCTGGTTTCCATAATTTCTACCTGGGCTGTGAAAATACGGCAGCTATCCCCCCCCCTAAATTATATTGCAGTCTAGACTGTCTATCTTTTTTCCTTGTCTTCAGCAGAAAGGCTTCAGAGTCTTTTGGATGGTGGGGGCATTTGTTGTTGTTTTTTGGTGGGAGGACTGGGAATAGGAAGTGGGGCTTTGAAAAATGTTTTTTTTTTTTTTGGAATGGACTGGGATCTCTACTGAGCGGGGAGAGTTTGCCAGGAGAGGAATGAGTTGATGATGTTCTCGCGGATCTCTTACCAGGGGAGGACCGGGTAGAGTTCGAGGAGTGTGCTGCATTTCGGGCTGGTTTATCTTTTCAGTTTTTTTCGAAACCGGGCATCGATACAGTCCTCTTAATGACACACAGGTATCGCTCCCATAAATTGTGACCCTAAAGCTTCGACGAAGAGGCAAATACTCGCGGAAGCAGTAAGAGTCTTTGGCTCTTTGTCGTTATACTTGCCTGTCTCATTACAAGGTCGTATCCTGTTGAGTGAGCTATGAAAGCGGGGCTTGGGATAGGGTAAGCAGGTTCCGGCCAAGTTTTCATCCAGATAGAGCAGCCTCTCATCCGACCATTCCAGATTGGGGACCATTTTCCCCTCTTTTCCTCCTATGCAAAGCTCTTGAGGGTAACTTCATCCTAAAGTGTATCAATAGGTTGCGACGGTTGAAGGTTGACAGTGAGAGACTGGCAGCCATTCTTTTTGTAAAGACAATGCAGCAAGGAGCATATTCTGAGGAATTGGCATTCCTACCCGATCCTTCAGGCAGGACCGTCCCTAGGGTAGTGCGGAACATTGTTCATTGATGGGGAGGGCCTGATTAGGTCGGGCGGCAGAATCAGTAATTCTCTTCCTTTTAATATGGGAGTTAAACACCCTATTCTGTTGGCTTAGCATCACCCGATAACCAGACTGCTCGTAATGGATTCCCATGTCAGGTGCCAGCACTTGCGAGTTGGGACCCCATTAGCTGAGGTGAGACAAAGTGGTTACTGGGTGCCCAACGGAAAACAAGCAATGAAGACAGTCTTGGGTACCAGTGTGTTGTGCAGGAGGTACAATATCAAACATGTCCTGCCTCCCAATGTGGTCAATTTACCCACTTCGAGTGTGGAAATGGAGGTTCCCTTCAAACATACGGGAACCTCAAAAAATGTCAAAAAATGGTACTGTCCAGATTACGCACCTTTGAGGCGCTAGCGGGATAGGCCTAGTCTACTCCCCGAATAAGTTACAGTAAAGGTACTGGCAAGTCAGGCAGTAACCTGGGCCACCATCAAGGCCGAGGGCGCCATCATACAACGATGTCATGTGTTTGGGCTCTTCCAAAACTAAAGCTTGCAAAAACATACTTGCGGTCATCCATTATTCAAGACAGATTAAATTATTTGGCTATTTTGTCAATAGAAAATGATCTTGTAAAGCAGGTAGCTGTAGAAAGTGTCATGAAAAGATTTGTAGATCTGAAGGCTAGAAAAAAACGTTTTAGGTAAGATAATGAATGTTTTCTTTAGGTTGTATTAAGTTGTATATTGTAATAAACTCATTATTCTACATTTGCAGTTTTTCTCCTTGTGAAAATTTTAAAAAGTTATACTTGTAAGGGTGCCAAAGTTTAGCTTGCCATTGGTGCCAGCAGCCCTAGGGCCGACACTGCACTTACTAATTATGTCCGGAAAATAGCCCCAAATATTTAGCTTATAGTGCATATGTCTGTATTTTCTATGAAAGATTGTGAGAGGCTTACATTTGAGAAGATTCTTTATCTGTAGGTTTAGTGAAATTATCAGATATACTGTTGTATATTTAAGTGACCTTAGAACATTATATGTGATGTTGAGTTCAATGTGAGACGTAATTTGCTGGAAGCTGAAAAGTCCCTAAGAGGGGAAACATATTTTCTATCTCTAAAGAATCCTATGGGCAAAGTAAAGAGCGAATGAGACTTATACACCCACTTTTCTTTTATATTCCCGTGTCAAAACAATCTAGTGATCATCAGAAGTTCTTTGGCAGATAAGTGGAGTAATCCCCACACAATCATTACTTTTTGTTTTCTGTACCAACATGATTAGTTTATGCTAAACTAAAACAAATTAAAGGCTCATTTGGAACTCATATTTTGAAGAAAAATAAAATCCAGTCGCTTCGAATATATAAAACATTTCATTTGCTTTTTTGTATCAAAGAAAATGTTTTGGAATTAAGTTCTATATTATATTAGTTTTATTAGGGTGAAATGTATTCAATTTTATGCGTAAGGTTAGTGGTTTATGTGACCCATGATTTTGAATCAAAGCCTCAAATCTGAGTCACTAATGATTACTTAAAATTTTATGTGCATTGGTATAAACCAATCATGTTTGTACTTTCACGTCAACTGCTTTTCAGTATGGTATGCATAAGCAATAGATTTTCCTAAAATTGTTCTGATATGTAAAAATTGACATATATCGTTTTTCCCATAACAGCCTCCTGAAACACTACTATTAAATTATAATTGTGCATGCCTTTCCTTTAATTACTTAGAACGGCCATATTGTACTCTGCCAATACCTCATAACTAGACTATTTCATTTTATACTTTATGGTACAAGTTCCATACTTTAGTAATGCAATTATTTACTTAAAATTACCGAAATATTACTGAAGTCCATCTGTATATTATGCATATATAACAAAAACATTTCAATGACCAGGGATTAATTAAATTAACAGAATAGGATTGTAATTTCTATGTGCATATTTCAGTTTTAAAGTTTGAATTTGTTTTTGTTTCATTTATCAATTTAAAGGTGACAATCATGTTTAATAGCTTTACCTCCGATTTAAGATATCGCTCATTTTCCTAATCAATTTCCTTAAGTGGCATTGTTGGGGACGAGTAGAATGTATTAAGTTTCTTTTACTAGAGTGCAGGAAATTATCAGAAGGATTTGGTTGTTAGGCTGGTGTGTTCTTGACATTCATCCTCAACAAATAAAATGTTTAAAATATGAAACACAACAAGGCAATAATTCAATTCAAATAATACGCACATTTATATACAATTAAACAATTACAATGATGTTTTTCTGTTGTCAAAATGTTGGTGTGTTTAATGTTGTTTTGTATTATAATATCCGGATTCTTCTAGTGTTTCAATATATTCGTGTAATATTACAAAGTTATGTTAGATTGAGTTTTTTTTCGGTAAATTAATTGTTCATTTACAATTCAACATGAATGTGTATGCAATTATTTACGTACTGTTATTTGGTTAAGTCAACTGAAGTTGCGTACCCTTAACTGTAGTTACGGTTTTAGTTCGATCGTAGTTTTTTACTTAATTAGTAGTGAATATTTTCTTGTTCACTTTACGTAAGCAAAGTTTGTTTAAAGTTCGCAAATATTTCTTGGTCACAGAGGATTATTCTAGCCAGTTGTCGTTGAGTCAGTGGCGTTCTTTTTGCGCGGGAAAGTTATTGTTTCGAGTAGCGTAGTTTTGTCTGGAATTTTTCTGTGTTCGATCCGCTGACTGAGTTGGTCAGTCAAAAATCTTCCTTTTATAAGTTCTCGGGTATCAAAATCGGCTCAGAGAATTTTGGCGCAATTTACTTATTTTCACGTGAGCTTTCGAATTTTGATTCTCTGATCGGAAATATGAAGTTTTCACTCGATAAGCTTAATTTTACGTGGGTGTAAAGAATAGATTGTTCCCACAGCAGGGGTGTTAAAATAACATGGACGATTCCACAGTATGTCTTTCCAAATCCCCCCTTTTCTTATATTTACTTACATCTACATCACGTTGAAACACCGGTTCCCATACCATCACCAAAATTAAGCAACACCGAGTAGTACCTAGATGAGTGACCGCTTGGGAAAACCCGATGCTATAAGTTTGAATGTTTGGGTGGTGTTATAAATAATGGCTCAGAATTGTTAATTGGAGAGTTCCAATTCCAGTTGGGTTTGTTATATACTCACTTATACACAAATAACCTTGGGAAAAGTATGAATCCACCTCTTCTCCCCCAGCTATGTGTTTTGGTGACTTGTATCACCAAAACATTAATTAAAAAAAACTTCTTACAATTTAAAATATCTTCTGGCTTTATATAACCTGTAAATGGTTGATAAGCCGTAGAAAATAAATCAATCAATTGTAATATATTTAAACTATATTATGATTATTCTCGGAAAAAATGAGTTTCTTTAGAGAGTGGGCCTTCTGTTTTTTTTATTCAAAATTGTCCCTTTCAAATGATTTCCAACCAAGTCTTAAGAGTCCTGTCCATACTACTGTTTAGCCCATAGGGGGGAGAAGTGATGTATTGATGCTTTTCCAAAGAGTATTAGTACAAACTATCTCAGCCAAGATTTGAATTTGACTCACCAATTCTATTTTTCACTTTAGTCAAACTGCATCTATTTCCGTTTTTGTCTTAGAACATAAAACATAAGTAGAACCACGATTCCTATTTACTGTATAATTTCAACTTATCGAATGACTATCAAGGTAGTGTTCTTGAATCAGACGACTATTACTTTTACTATCTTCTGATTCAGGGTAGTGGGGGGATTTTTTTTTTCATAGCTGTAAAAGAAATTTGCCTATGCATGAAGCTATTAATTTGTGGCAAATATAAATAACTACAACAAATTCTAGCCTGAAATCATCTCGGAAACCATTTTTCACATGTGCTGTTCCGCATTTATATAGTCAACGTTGCAACCAATTGATTTACCAAGAGACCCGTCGCCAGAAGGTAAAAAAAAAAAGATAAAGATTTATGTCTTTTAGATTCTGCATCCTCATCTTTTTTTTTTCGGCCTCTGACACTTTCTTTCTTCTTCTCATTCTTTTCCCATTGCTGACTTCACTATTCTTTTTTGCCTTTCTTCGATTTTCTCTGCACCCTTCCACACTAACCTTTTTCTTCCTCGACCTTATTTGCCTGCTTTATCTCCGCCACTAACCCGAAATATTATTCATTTCGCCAACTTCATAAAGATTATATATTTTTAAATGTTTCCGGTGCAAATACATTTGTTTTATTTCGAAATTCAGTCGTATCTACATACTATCGCATGTTTTTTTTTAATTACACTCTGTCTTATGTCATGCCGCTGTAAAAGATTTACCATGTTGTTTATTGCCGGTCTCTTCTGGTTTATGAGTAGTTTCTATTGGAACTTAGTTTTATTTTTACAGTGTTACAGTTCTAATGACTCACATCTGTTACAATTACTATCGGTTTTTTCTGCAAAACTTAAAATCTTTTCTTTCTTCCACAGTAAGAAAGAAAAAAAAACGAAATAGACGCTATCCCCACTCGTGACGGATTGCGCAAGTCACATCACAGAAGAATTTCAGTCATAGGGTGGTTGAGTTACCATCGTTAGGCGAGTGAGCCCAGTCTGGTCCAGCTATTCCTTTGATAGCTCTTAGAGAAGGATTCGTATCTTTCTCAAGCAAGAGTATTCAAAAATGAATGCAACTCGGCCGGAATTCGAACTGATCGCCGATTTCTCTTTTCGAGCCGCTAACTGCTGGAAAGTGTTCTAACAGAGGACGAAAAATGCGACACTGAAATCCAAAGACGCATTGGAATAGCCAAATAGGTTTGGTTTGTTTTACAGCATATCAACCTCAATAGGCTATTTAATGCCGACAAGATATTTATTGCTGGTAATATTTTTTTTTTTCAAAAATGTATTGCTGGTATTTTGATTTTCAAAAATTTATTACTGTAATAATTTTTTTTAGAAAAATGTATTGGTGGTACTAAAAACATTTTTACGCTTTCATAGTGTTTTGAGCCCAGTTTAATAGACAAATAGGTATTCCAAAAGCTAAGCAAAGTTTTAAAATAAAGAAAATGTTCCTCAGAAACAAAGAAAAAGGGGCTGAACGGTTACGCGATATGTGTCCTACCATATAGCAGTGAATACTGGACAATATCCTCAAAGACGAAGAGATTGAGAGCAACAGAAACGTGGTTCTACAGAAAGATTTTGAGGATATCATGGACCGAACATGTGAGCAAAGACGAAGTTTTAGAGAAAAGAGTATTGGGAGAGCGAAAGTTGTCTTCCAAAAACTAAGCCAAGTATTAAGAGACAGGATAATCTTGTTAGAAAAAAAGGCGTATATTATATAACAGTTAACTGTTATATAACTGTTATATAATATCAGTACTCCTATATGGCAGTGGATGCTGGACAATATCTTCACAGATAAAGCAACTGGAGGCAACAGAAATGAGAATACTATGAGATGAGCGGAAGGAATGCCAAAATTTTAAAGAAAACGGAAACGAAAAGACTTCGCATCAAGAAGAGACAGTTGAAATTTCTGGGGCCCATAATGAAGAAGGAGGGCTTGGAAAATCTGTTATTCACAGAGCGAACTGAGGACAAGAGGAAAAAAATGCATAACATACTTGACAAATTTGCGAAAATGGATAGCGGAACAGGCTTTAGGAATAACGTAAAAACAATTTATTTAGAGCTGCAAGTGAGAGGGAAATATGGAGATCCATGTAATATTGTAGGGGACACGACACAAAGAGAGAGAACCTTTACGCTCAACGCACATTCTTATCTTTTATCCAAGTTAGAGTCGAAACCCTTTGAACAATGAAACTTAAGTTTACCTATGTTCTGCTTTGGCCAGGTTCAATCCCTCATATGTATGGTAGAGGGGAAAAAAGGATCGTTAGAAGCATACAACCTCAAGCCAAACAAAGTGACCCAAATATATGCCAACAAGAGAGGACAGCATAGAGTAAACATTAAACATTATAGCAGAAAATCAACTTATAGCAGACAAACAATCTTAGAAAGCAAAATCTGACAACCGTCAATCTATTCTACAGACTTCTGGAGGAGAACAAATAATGGCAACATTCAAAAGAGCCTAACAATAGTCAGTACTTCAAGTAAAACACTAACTGGAAGGAAACATTATCAAGAACCTAGTGCACAACGTCCCATGCAATTGTGGCAAGGGGCGAGACCAGTTGACTCCTATAAACTTGAGTAAATCAAAAACATATTCGCTGATTCAAACATTTTGTTCGTATGAACAAAAAAAAAAACATTTGTTTTTTGCTAATTTTACTATCTTCTGATTCGTCTAGTTCCTTGAGGAACTTAAAAATATATACTAGGTCAGTTAACAGGTTGCTTGTTTGTGCGTATTTTATGTAGATACGTTTTCAATATGTAAAAGATAGAACCATACAAAACTTGAGATTCTACTACGGATGTTTCTTTTTATGGTGACTGTAGCGAAACAATGTTCTCAGTGTCTCTTTGGTATGTCCATTTTCCTTTTTAGTTCCGAAGTTAGGATAACAATGGTTAAAATGGTTGAGCTCACGTCAGCATTGCGCTATTGGAACGATCAATTCACTTCATGAGTAGGGCTACCGAAACTGACCGGAACGCTGTCGTTTTAAGTAGAAATGGGAAAGATTCTGTCCCTTCCGGAAGTGGGGTCATAAAATAGCGCATATGGACACACAAAAAAAAAAAGACTTTCCTGTTCCTTTATTACTTGCATTATGGGAAAGGATTTCTTTTTTTCTTTTTATTCTTTATTATTATTTTATTTATTGGCTTTATTTCATTTTCCCACAATACCATGCATTATCAACATTTTTGTTAGATAATAGAACTGTACCAGAGCGATTTAAAAAAACAAAAAAAACAAACTGAAATCGTTTTCTCCCTACCTCCAATATTTTTTTTTCTTATCTTGTGTGTCTAAACCTAAGAACAAAAAAGGTTTTCCGCTTTGTTTAAATCTAAGACAATTTTTTCTAGAAACAAGGTAAAGAGTGCTGAACTGCTACGTGATAGCTGTCCTCCTTTATGGCAGTGTGTGCTGGACGATCTCCTCAAACAAAGAGAAGCAATAGAAATGTGGTTCTACAGAATGATGTCGAAGACACCATGGATCGAACATATGAGCAACGACGAAGTTTTGGAGAAAATGGAAACTAATTCTTAACATCAGGAAGAGAGTCGAGGATTCCAGGGCACATAAAAAGGAAATAAGGTTTAGAAATTTTGATACTCACGGGTCGGAGGGACAAAGGAAAGCAACGCATAGCACAAATGGATGGCAGAACAGGGCTTAGGAGAACTAACAAAGATAATTAAGAGCTACAAGGAAAAAGAAGTTGTGGAGAGCCATGAGGGAACACGGCACATGAAGAAGAGTGAGAAGCTTGAGAATCAACCATCACTGACAAACAAGTGATACTCTTAACTGGTATAAAGTTGAATTTCGGCTAAAGATATTCAAGTGCCCGATCTCATCACATATTGATAATTCTATTGACGATGTTTACACACCTTTCGACTATCATGAACATTTCAATGAACATTTTGTGTCTGCCACACCATCGTCATGACAACTATAACCCAATACAAATTCACCCAAAATTTTCGAAAATGTATTTAGGTTTTATTAACGTCGACAAACTGTTTTGGTTTGTCAATGACATTGTAAGCCTATAAAATAGGCGCTTTTTTTTTCATCTATAACGATGATTGTCAAAACTAGTTGTAATGTGCCCTTGGTGGTGCTATGAACTCTCAAGAGGGGAGCAACTGTTCCGGGGGGTGTAATAGGGCATGCTATAATTTTAACAGAGCAATAACGAAGTAGGTAGTAAAGGAAAGCGAGAGGAAAGGACTAAAGGTCAATTATAAAGATGACAGAATAAATAGTTGTCAGCAAAATAAAGAGGCCAACATGAAGATTACAAATTGTAGACGCAAAATAAATAAATCAATCAATCAAGCAAATACAAACATTTAAATCGTAAAGCGCACTGAGCGAGTGAAAGATGCCTTCCAAAAACAGAGCAAAATATTGAGAAACAAGAAAATCGTTATTTGCATTAATATCTTTCAAATAACGAACACGTTTTTCTTTTGGCAGGAAAAAAAAACATGAGGAAAATTAAAATAAGTACTTCGAAATTAAAAGTATTTCAACAATTTTAAAATCTATTTCTGAGTTAGTCATAGTCACAATTAATATAGTAAATAAACTTCAAACTATTGTCATAGAATTTCAAATTGCATTTACCTTTATTTACTGTAACCTTGTATGTTAAGGTGTGTGACTTTCTAAAGGTGCATCTTTTCATAGTAAACAATTTTATTTGAAAAGTTTGTTGCAATGGACAACTGTCTGATATAGAAGATGTCCATACGTCTTAGGAAATGTCATTACTCAGTGTTTATTTGAGAAAAGGAATTGCAAGAAACGGGCATGTTTCAGTTTTCAGTGAATCTTGATCTTCTTCACTTTGTGTAAAAGAAATGGCTTCGCATAGATGAGCCGGTATTTGGAGGTTGGCATATTACGACCTGTTGCAAAGTCTGATTTATCAGGGGATAAAAAACAGTTTTGAATTTACACTTCGTGGGGAGGGGGTAACCCTACTCACCAGGATTGGCCAACTGCGGGTCGGTAAGTCTATTTAATCATAGTCGGTTGAACATTCCTACGTCTACGATTTATAAATCTTGTTTTAGATTCCAATTCTGGTTGCTTGATTTTTTTTTTTTTTTATAAAGTCTATGAGTACCCTCTTTTTGAGTCACTTTTTGATATACCTCTATTTTAATTATTACATTTTGTTTTGACAATTTCAACACGGTAAATTTTGCTTTGTGGATTTTAAAATATCCGAACTGCGCTCAAATGTTTGTGAAAAATTAAAACCAATAGGTTCTGGTTTTCTTTCTCCTCAATATAGGCAGAGACTAAAGCAAATAGTCAATGAATATAGACATAAAACACTATTTATCCACATCTTTCTGATCGTTTAAGAATTATCCGCCCTTGCTTTTTTCAGAATATTACAGATATTTAACAAAAATAAATATTTGTCAGTGTTGTTTGTGTGTGTATATATATATATATATATATATATATATATATATATATATATATATATATATTTTATCAGTTTGCCAATTATTTTTTTTTATTCTTAAAATTTCCACCTCGGTCTAGAATAAATTTGTAAATGATTTTTTAAAAAATGTTTAGGCGAAGAGGCATTCAAAATAAGATCAACAAATTGTACGTCTCAATGAATGAAAAGGTTTTTCACTCAGTCAAAAAACTTGCAATGAAGCGCTAAAATCGTCAATAAGTAGATCATAGGCATTTTTTCTTATAATAGTCAAATTCTCAACTGCAAACATTTACTTGATGAATGTTTTACGATTAAAGAAAGTAAAATCCACTAAGTCTACAAATTGTTTTCTTATTTACGTTTCGGATACGAAACTGAGTAGCTATGCGTTTCGAGAGAAATTTGAACGAGTGAATGTGCTTTAAATACAAAATAGAACCTTACTTTATTACAACGTTCTTCTTAGCCGATATCTTATGCATGTATAGTTTGTCCAAGTTATGTCTGCTATCTAGACGTATCCGACTAAAGACTGATTTTTTTCTCTTTTACACAGACTCATGTCTACCTTCAGTGCTATATATATATATATATAAAATAGCTGGCCACTCGCATTCGAGGATACCCGTCTACTAGGGCGGCTAGCCAATCCCTAATTCAGACGCTCGCTCAGACACATTTTTGTTTGTTCAACACCCACAGAGCCCACTTGTGGTTTATACTGCAACTATGCCGATATATATCTCGGAATATGCGTGGATAAAATATGACAGTCTTCAACACGGCTCTACAAATTTAGATATTTTTCATTGAGTTATTTTTCTTTCAAATTAAAAGAAATGAATTACAAAAGATCCTTTGCGAAACAACTTGATACAAAATATTTTGGCTATCTTTTTTTACAGTACAACCGAATCAATTGTTAGTATAACAGAAACAGAATGCGTCTAAATTTGAGAATGTATGTGACAAGGATGTACGTTGCATGAATATGTCTTAATACTGCTAATGACGCTCGTAAACAAATTTAGTTAGCCTGTTTTGTGTCAATATCGCTAAGCATGTTTGCAATATACTCAAAAAAAATACGAAAATGTAAGTGTGAAAATTTCAGCTTTGCCAAAGATTCAATGAAAAACTAGCGAACTCAAAATTGATCACTTTTATAATGTAACATCGACTCCAGACAAAAAATAACAAAAAAATAAATAAAAAAATTAGATTTGTTATTCTCAAGTTAATTGGTTAATAAATATTTCCCCAATTTTTAAATATACATTTTAAGGAGGTAAAATATTGTTGATCATCCAAAATTTCATAGTTAACTAATCTTGATTGCTTGCAAATTCAAAGAATACCTCGCGTCTCATATGACGTCGCTGATTGGTTAATATATATGAATATAAAAAATCAAATTTTTGAAGCTGGTCTACATGCAATTTTATTAATATATGCGTATAATTGTAGTTTGTTTTAAATTCATCGTCTTGTGTGTTATTTTTACCCGAACTCGCATGAGTTCGCCATATCGTTTGTGGGAGTCCTTAAGTACATAATATACAATGTACAAACACTCATCAAAACTAAGTGTTGATTTTTACCCGAACATCATAAAAGCCTGTAACAAAGTCAAACATATATCATGGCGTATTTGCTAATAGAATGCATATAGCGACAAGAGAGCAATATCCCTGCTCTTGGAAATTGTTAAACGAAAAGAGGGAGAGCGCCCTGTGCCTCGTTTGACAAAGAAACTTGCTCAACCACTATCTACATTTTGTCTTATAAATTTGAATGAAAAATGCAAGAATATTAGACGTTTACATTGTACGTCTACTGAGTTGATATCTTTAACATTTAGCACTCTGCATCATTTATAAATATTACTTTCCCCTTTTCCTGTATATGGAATCCCCTATTCTATATATTAGTTCTATATATTTGAAATTGCAGTAGCCTGGCTTTTAATTCCAGTCAAGATAATTTTAGGTGTTTCTACAGAAGGATATGACTACACAACCAAGAAATTCAAATTCAGCTTACATTAGCATAACTGTTCTGCCCTCACGAGAGTATGCGTCCTTGTCGTACGCGTGCTTAGTCACTAATACAACCTTAAATCAATCAAAACTCTAAAGACTACCGTATTTGACGGTGTATAAGATACACCCCAATTTCAGCAGGGCAAATCAAGAAAAACTAGTAATTAGTAAATTTATTAGTAAATGTTATAACCTATGCTATATTTATGAGGTATTATTTTGGTTAAACAAGCCATGATTACAATTTTATAAAAAGAACGCGAGCCTATAAAAACATTATATCCGATATATGATCTGTACAACCTGCGTCTTGTAAACGTCTTATTGGAATAATTTAGAATGTAAAAATTCTGATTTTATTTTACCAATGCAACCGGAAGTTATCGCAAGAAAAATATGAAACATTTTACAAATACAGTGTAACCCGGATATAAGAGAATTGTCGGGACCTGAGAAGAAGTATCTTATATTCGGGTTTCTCTTATATCCGGGTTTGGTCTATTATATATACATTAACACAGGCTCTAATTTGGGACCAGAGAAAATCTCTCATATCCGGGTTACACTGACAATAGGTATATGAAAGTTACTCTAAAATCTATGCTAATAGGAGTTGCCAGGTAGCTAATTTCGACAGACTATCACGAATTTTAAACCTACATATTATGTATATAAGACACGGGGAAATTTTAAGATATTTTTAGTAAAAAAAAATAAAAATAAAAAGAGGGCGCCTTATATGGCGTCAAATACGGTAAGTTTCCTACCTTGGCAGGTTGATTAATAACCAAAAGGTTAAAACTAGGAGAAATAAATACATATGAATAAGACTAGTTAGTCTAAAAATACAATCAAACAATGGTAACAAGAAATAACAAAAGCAGCCGGAGGCTTGAACATAAAACTGAGACCATTTGTCTAATTTATTGCATATAATTTTAGAAGGGAGTGAGTACTTCGTATATGTACAAAGTTTGCTACGAGAAGAGATCTCAATGTTGCAGAGAGTTCGCGGAAAAGGAAGTTACATTAAGGTTACATTCTGCGACAGTATGTGGACACGTGTTGAAAGGGTTCTACACAGAGATACAAACGTATCAAATGTTCAAATGATAATACGGAAATAAAATAGACAAATCTAAAGAGAAAGTTAGGCTACAAACGGATGATGGTTAAATTTGGAGATAAACTCCGGAGGATAAAACTATCGACTATGTGCTTTGGTGTGATCACTATTTTGTCGTTTCCTCGTGCTAAGGGCTTCCGGAAATGGTCAAAATGGTAATCAACCTAAATAGTACCTAACCTAAAAAAATGACAAATAAAAAGAGAAATAAGGTTTCTGTACTGTGTAACAGAACAATGACTAAAATTTTGCTTGGTGAAACTCGTCACCTAAGTGATAATTAACAAGTGACAAAAAAAAAATAAACAAATAAAAAAATAAAATCTTTAATCACAAGTACCATTGTTTTATGTTTTAAACTTAAATAACTTGAGAATATGCTCAAATTCATTATGATATAGTACATCTAACAAGGGAATTAACATTTATGCGATTCGAATTTATTTTTGGTCACGGATACCAATCGCTAAAAAGATACGTTATGAAAAGTGAAGTAAAGCAGAAGAAAATAGAAATTTTAGCGAGGTAAATAGAGAAAAAAAATCCCAGCGAGAGAAGATGCGAGACAGACAGACTCGTGACTTCGACGACGGCCAGCGATTTATTAATATGACGTGTCCAGAGAAGTGTGTGTGTGGCGGTGAGCGAATGTCATAAAAAAGTTTCATGTAGGCTTTATATGCCTAAGTTTTAAAATGTATAAATGGTAGGTATCCCAATCTGACAGTCAATAAAGAGACGCACTCAAATTGAAACAGTTACCGTGATCATATATATATATATATATATATATATATATATATATATATATATATATATATATATATATATATCTGGTTAATCCGACATTATTACTTGAAACGTTATTTTAGTAGATACTCCGATTTGAAATAGACGCCTGCTTTTTATTTGAAACTCTATATTTTCCCCTAAGTGAACCTTATTCCCACATACGTATATCACCCACATAATTCTTAACTTGTACCGTTTTTCTTTTGCATGCATACTTGTATTTTCTCTTGTTACTCTGATAAAGACAAAAATATAAATATCGCCTTATGGAAATTCATTCAGTTTCCTTACAACCATCATTTAAATGTGTAAAAATATTGTTGCCACTACTTTTAGTCAAACCGGAAGTTAACGTCTAAACACCCTAAAAAAGTATTTCAGTTACGAGTATCCATTAAACCCGTGAAATGTGCGTCATATTTACACACGCAATTTTCTACATTCGACTTTTAGGCCATATTATTGGCTGGCCCCGACGTTATAGTCTAGAAAATTAGTGTTAACATTGATTTTTTTTTTTTTTCAATAACTTTTGCGATATAATAAATTAGGAGCATTTCAACAAGAACTAGCCTTTGAAAATTTAAAAATTATAGAATATAGGGGCGTTCAAAAAAAATACTTTTAAAATACGCACATTTAATGCTGAATAATCTTGTGCAACAAATTCAGATGCTAACTTGGGTACCTCCACGAGATCGCTTAAAAAAGAGATTAGCATGATGAAAAAGACGCCAAACTTGAAACCAAAATTTTATCCTTTGTTATTAAGAAAGATCAAAGTATTTTGGGGGTATTTTTTACATTTTTTAATCTTTCCTAACACGTCCGAAAATTTCGTTAAAAATCTTGTTTTTTTAGTCAGCAAAATTGACAGATGGTAACCATTTTATAAAATCAATGAAAATCTCAGTTTGAAATTTTTAAATATCAATTATCATTTTTTTAAAACTTATTTTAAGAAAATCAGAAATTATGTTTATTTAAAATATTTTGAACCGAGCTTAACTTAGTTTCTGCGCCGAAAAGATGTCATTTGAAAATAAAACAAAGCAGGTCATAAACTTAAGCGTCACTTGACAGGTGATGAATGACATATTGACGGATTCCGTGAAGATAATTTGTTCTACGGAAGGAGAAAAGTGAAATATTTTACATTTAAGTGAACAAATTATTTACCTCGTAAATATTTTAAGGAAAACTTTCAGTGCGCTATTTTTTTTTTGTACTTAGCTTTCACCTTACGTTTACGATGTTTTATGGAAAATATATTATAAAGAAATTAAAATAAGACTGTTACGAATGAGATTAAATTTCATAAGGTATCTAATTTATAGGTATACCTTTATGAAGTTTTATCAGAAGTGTACATAAAATACTATAATTTTATGTACATTTACTACATTTGACTGTTATTTGTATTTCCATTCATTTTATTAATTTTGATATTTCATTTATGGAAAAAATGCCATAACTGAGATTAATATAAAAAGATCATAAATTTCATAAGATGATACGGATACTTTTAGTTACTCTTCTCAGTTGAAATTGACAAAAAAAATCAAATAAACTTCACGCGTGTTTCGCAAAAGTAAAGGCCTTAACAGCGGAGAACAATGCTTAACTCAAATAACGCAAACTTAATTGTATTCTGGTTGGTCTTCCGTACTTTATAATTACAGCCCGATTATAAACACAAAATTACATTTAATTACTGCGGATCTTCTGATCCGTCAAAACGATACAATTTACAACGCACTAAAAAAAAAAAAAAAAAAAAAAAAAAAAAAAAATAATCTCTCATAAGGACACTTACAAAACCTGGTACGGCTTAACTAATTTTATTTTATATTTTAACAACTTAAATGTAAAAATCTATTATAATTAAAAAATTATTGTATTAAATATTCATTTTTCATCAAAAATTTTTTTGCTTTCAGAAAATATTGTCCATATTCATAAAAACAACTAAAAGCAAATAAAAGCATTTGAAATTAAATATATTTGTTTTGAGTTTTGTATGTTACAATTAAGAGCTGATTTTCAGTTAGGGGGGATCCAATTAATAAAATAAAAAAATAAAAAAAAAAAACTAAATGATTTGCATTCCTCAAAGCCTTGTGCTTTTAACTATTGTAATCACTAAACCTGACGCGATCGAATTTCTAGCGTTTTCATAAAATTAGTTATGGGGAGGGGTAATAAATATAAAATATTTCTGCCATGACTAATAAAAGAAAACATTTATAATACTTTCGATCATCTGTGAATACTTTCTGAAAGTTTCATTAACATCCGACAAATTTTATTTTTGCAAGATTTTCAAAATTAATGTATGCCATACAAAAAAAAACAAAAGTTCTAAAAATTGTATGTTATTTTACTAGTTCTTGTGATATAAAGAGAAACAAGGATTTTTAAGTGAAAATTCAGATTGTTCTAAAGGAAAAATTTAAAAAATAATGAACTTTGATCTTTCCTCTGAAATATTTAGACGATAAAATCGTTTGTCAAGTTTGGCGTCTTTTTCATCATATGCTCTTTTTTAACTCGAGTGAATTATTTTCTTCAATCCCCGTGGTACTTATTATACGGTTACTTATCCCCACCCCCAATAGAGACACACTCACACAAATGATTTCAACCCTGAACGATTATTTTGTTTCACAAAATAAGTTTCCGACAGAAATTACCAGCTTGTTTTACAAGCCCAAAAATTCCCAGACGACAATTGTACTTTGTACAAATTGAGTACTTTTATGTGCTGTACATGGTCATAAAAAGTACAAGCTTACTCTTGTAGATCATCTACTGAATAGATTTAGAAAGCTAGAGCAAGACAAAGTTGTATTTGTTATCACGAAATTATCAGCTTTCAATACGAATAAGCACGAAGTAGAAATTACAACAGAACGAGTGGTACAACCTACAATGGAAGGTTCGCGTTGTGACCTTTAGTTAGAAGACCTGCAAGTTCAAGAAACTAACGTCAGCACCATTTTACTTTAAATTGAAACATCAAAATAAAAAACTTAAATGAACTCGCTTGATAAATGAATTAAAAACAATGGTTTAGAAAAATAGATAAAAGTATGTGGGATAATTAGATTAATTATGGTAAAGTCCGGCAGACATTTTAAGTTGCAAAGTGTTTTCATCAGATATCTCCAAATATTAGGGAATAGAAATACGATACCATAAAAGCAAATTATCTTTAAATCTAGGATACACGAAGCCAGCATTAAGCCCCCACACGAGTTTATTCTTTAAGAAAATTTGTCAAAATGTAAAGGAAAAAAAAATTCCCCATTCAGCCTCAAGCGAAGAATGTCAAAAGACAAGGTTTGTATGGTTTTGTTTATATAAATTTAAAGAAATAAGAAATTAGATATATTTTTCTTCAAAAAGGAAGAGATACACGTTCTTCATGAATACGTACTTTTCATCTCAAGGAAATGGGAAAACATTAGCATTTTCTGCTACTCCACACTTCCAGAATCAGTGGTCATACTGCTTTCGGAACTGGCTGGTATAACAGCCAGCATGCATTCATTAAAGTCCTAGGTTCTTGAAAAGAGTAATAAATGGCGCGTTCAAAATACCACTTCCCAACGATCATTACAAAACAACCGCATTTCTCTAAGCAGAGGCCTAAAACGATTATGAGAGATATACAAGAAGCTAGACGGGGGGAAAAAAAAAATTCCTTACAGCCAAAATAAAATTCAAGCACCAACTATTCCTACCGAGTCTATCATTAACCACAACAGCGGACGTCCCAAACGCGCTTTGATGAGACTATTTAACGTGGAAGAGTTCATTTAGGCGAATGGATAAGAAACCTTTACAACTTCACGAAACAAACAAATAAATGCAAATTGAGTATTAATTTTTAAAAAAAGAAAGAGAAAGAAACCTGCTGTATTTGTAAATCTTTGGTTGTGAGTTCGATCTTCACTGGGTGTCTCTTATTTCTGGTTTTGTTTCAAACTAAGTTAAGCTAAGCAAATAACAAGATATGCTCAGAATTTTTTAGATGAGGAATTATTATTGTTATATGCTTTGCTATTCCAGTGTTCTCATCTTGGTAGTTATACTAACAAAGTTTCGACCGTTGTAACCTCCGGCCTCTCTAGATGTCTGTTTTTTTTTGTGTTCTTAGAATTCTGCACTCAATCCTTTATTCATTGATTGACTGGAGTGATTCGTTTTCGAGTGTTTATCAACCCTTTGCAGATTATTTAAAGCCAGGCAATATTTTTAGATTGTACGAAATGTTTTAGATAATAATGATTTATTAATACAAGTCTTACTAATTAACTCATACCAGGATCAGAAGAAGTGAATTCATACCTTTCCTGACGGTATTTGCACGTAATATAACGAACCTAACTGGAATTGGAACTTGGCTATCCTATTAACAATTCCGAACCATTATCCATTACACCACACGCACATTTGGATGTGCGTGTGGTGTAATTACAGCATTACAGCACCTGGCGTTCACAAGTTATTAATTATGGTAAAGTCCGGCAGACATTTTAAGTTGCAAAGTGTTTTCATCAGATATCTCCAAATATTAGAGGATAGAAATACGATACCATAAAAGCAAATTATCTTTAAAGCTAAGATACACGAAGTCAGCATTAAGCCCCCATACGAGTTTATTCTTTAGGAAGAAAATTTGTCAAAATGTAAAGGAAAAGAAAATTGTACTGACCAGGCTAAACGTTGCTTAACTTTAGTGATCGCAGGGAAACCGAGAACCCTTTATTCAGTCCATGAATAGAATGGTCTCATTCTGCTTTTCAGGCTGAAAGGATATTTTATATTAATACTCACCAGTCTATTCAACTTCCTTTAAAACAGGAGTCCCCAAAGATGTTGAGCTATCGACCCCTTCATGGAATTCTTGATCCCTTATTGGCCCTAAAGAATGTACAAAAAGTATCAGTAATAATTATTTTTTATTTTTAAACAAAGAAAAAATGCTGGATTGCTATTTAATATCCATCCTCGTATATGGCAGTCAATGCTGGACAATCTCCTCACGGATGAGGAAAAGCTAGAGGCAGTAGAAATGTGGTTCTATAGGATACTGAAAATTCCATGGATGGAGCGAGAAAGTAACAAGGAAGTCTTAAAGAAAATGGCGGCAGAAAGAACACTTATAATCAAAATCAGGGAGAAACAGCTGAACTTACTTGGACACATAACGAGGAAGGACTGCTTGGAAAACTTAAACCTAACCGGGCATATTGAGTTTAAAAGAGATTGCGGAAGACAACGAACCACGTGCCTGATGAGCTTGTGCGGGGGTTGGGATATTAAAAAAGAGAGACAAACTGCCGAGAACCACACAAGTTAGGAAGTTGTGGAGAGCTATGATCACGTGTATCCTGAAAAGATGCGGTATATAGAAGAACATAGGAAGAGAAATAGAAATTGAAAAAGACGTGTTTGTTCGAATAATAATAATAATAAGAAGAAGAAGAAGAAGAAGAAAAACTTTGTAAATAATATAGGTAAATATATTATATATATATATTATATATTATATATATATATATTATATATATATATATATTATATATATATATATATTATAAATATTATATATATATTATATATATTATATATATAATATATTATATATATATATAATATATTATATATATAATATATATATATATAATATATTATATATATATATATAATATATATATATATATATATATATATAATATATTATATATATATATATATATATATATATATATATATATATATATATATATATGGATATACTTTTTCATTGAACTGGTTGACATTAATGGGGATGATGTGTTTGATGAAATGTAGCAAAAGTATTGATATTTAGTTGGAAATTGGTGAGTTTTAGTCGGAAGTTATCACGATTTATTTTACGAACCCCTAGGTATTTATCGACACCTGAAAAGTCACATCGGCCCACAGGAATCGATATTGGCCACTTTGGGGATCACTGGTTTGAAACATATCTACTTCTCCAGCATTTGTAAGTTCAATCCCTGGATTTGGTCGTACTGAAAAGTCACTTTCTCTGATTCAGTAGAAGAAACGGACAAGGGAGGAAGAAAAAGGGTGAGGGTTAGTAAGCTCAACTCATTAACCAAATCGCTAGTGTCGAGTGTTTAATCCTCACGGTAGCCTTGTGTCACACTAAACTTGAAGAAAGAGAGGACGCGTCTCTTTTTTTTTCCAGAAAGAACATTTTGTAGGGATGGCGGGAATGAGATCTCTTTCCCTTTCCTTGCAGATTATACTTTTGAAGAAAGCGTTAGAATGGAATAACCAAAACGCTGAGGCAATAAAAACAAAACGCTCAATAGTCCGAAGATCTATAGAAACAAATCTATATTTAACTAGAATTTTTTTTGCCACACGCTGACGTGTGTCGAAGTTATCGCTAACATTTTTTGTCAAAATTTACAAACTCTGTTTCGTTCAATTTCGCAAACTATGAAATTTGAATAAACTTATTTGTTTGGGAAAATACTTTGCCAAAAATTAACCTACTTCGCATTTTAATATTTTCTTTAATTTAATTTAATTTCATAGGAAAATAATATTTTTAAGAAAATTTATTTTTTCCTTTTTAACAGCGACGAATAAATTCCTAAGATTTCTTACTCTTGAGCATGTAACATACAACCTATCATGCGTAAATATATCGTTCTGGAGCCAAATTTCAACTTCTTGAAATGTTTGACTTTGTGACGTGTTTATAGTTCTCGCAAACACAGGGTAAACTGGAAACTGGATTCTTGTATATAAAAACTTAAAAAAAGATATGTAAAAGACAATATTGCATTTTTATTAAATAAATATTTGTTATTTTAATCATTAAATTGTTTTTAATATAGTGGGAGTATTTTGTATTTTAAATAATAAAACTTTATTTTTTCCAAAAAAATTAATGCAAATTTATGGTACTATGCTACGTACCCTAGTAAAGCCAACTGTATTTTATACCCCTTTACCTGTCTGCACTTCTCCCCAAAATTTGGTTTCGATCGGTCAATGTATGGCTATTTTAGAGGGTGTGACGGACGGACACAGAATTTTATATATAGATTTACATTTGCATTTGCATTAGTTTGTAGTTTGCTATTATAAAATTATTGTAATATAATAATGTATAAGAAAATTTCGTTAGAAACAAAGAAAAGACTGCTGAACAGTTATGTAATATTGGTCCTCCTATATGATAGACAATCTCCTCTCAGATGAAGAAACGACGTGAGGCAGCAGAAATGTGATTCTACAGAAGGATGCTGAGAATAAAATGTACCGAATATGTGAGTAACGAAAAAGCTTTAAGAATAATGGAAAGAAAAATCACACTTATACTTAGAATCAGAAAGAGGCAGTTGAAATTTTAGATCGCTTATAATGAAGAAAGAAGGCTTGGAGAATTTGACACTCGCAGGACATATTGAAAGTAAAGAGAGACAGAAAAAAGCAGACGGGGAGGGATAGCGAAAAGACAAGTTTTATTAAGAGTTACAAAGGAAGTTGTGGAGAGACAAGACAGTTCACATTCTGATGGACACGTCACATATAAGAAGAAGAATTGGTATGAAGGTTGTTTTATTCATTAGGACGAATTCGGGTTGTTAGTCTTTGTTGCCTACTAAAAGAGGAGGTTTTAAGAATTGCGGTCTCGAAAGTTTTCTCATTATGCAATAAACGGAGAAAGTCTTAATAAAAGGTGGAAATCATTTAAATGGTCAAAAAGTGCTTAATTAGAAAACGGTGGTCTTAATAATCTCTGGGAGAGGAGGACGGTAAATTTCCTCAAAAATAAAAGAAAATAAAGATCTCTCCTATACATTAAGCACCTTAGCATACTGCGGCACAGCGCTACAGTTAGTATTGAACGCATTAAACGAGGGGATTCGCTTCCGAACTGAGTTCACTCACCGACTTATTACGAACAAACGTATTTCGAAACACTCTTGGAATGATAATGATCCTTATCAAAATTACTGAAGGTAAGCCAAGATTAATATAAGACTCTTCCTATTCAAAAATAGTAGTAATGAACGTTACAGGTTTCTCGTCAAGAGGTAATGGTTACCGAGTAGGTATTGTTGATCATTACGACTTCGATCCCTATTGGGCGTCCCATACTTCTGGCCTTGTGCCAAAAAAGCTCTACCCAGGCTTAGTAAATAACTAATTGACTTTAAGAGAAAATTACTATACAAAAGAAAAGCTGTTTTATTTTCAAGTCACTAGATTCTAACAGATATGTAAACGCCAATACTTTCTCGCTGAGGCATTTTCATCTCTTGTCAAATCTTGAAAGGTGTTTCCTTTATTTTGAGGAAAGATTGTTTGTTCTTACATATCTCGAATGCTATAGCTTCCTGATCACGTCCCATTTCTTGACAACGTTTTCCTTGCCTTCATACATTCACTCATCAAACCACTTTGCGCTCGAGGTTTATTTTATCTTACAGAAAAGCGAGTTTTTTGGAATTCCGAGTAAATCACTCACATCCCAGCACACCTAACCATTATTTTAAAACATAGTATCATATATATATATATATATATATATATATATATATATATATAGACAATATTAGTGGTGAAGATACACATACATATGCAATTATATATGCACATACACATATGTGTATAAAAATAATTCCAAGAGGAGATGATCCAGGTAGAACTCGATGTCCAGGACAGAGTAAGGATATAATAAAAAGACTTTTTGTAGTAAATAATGAATTTGATGTATTTGTTTTTATCGACTGGTTTTATATATTTATATATGATTTTTTTGAATTGCTGTTTCGTCTCTTTTGTAATTGAGTGCATTTTATTTTGGTAATATATGTTAAACGTAATCGTCACTATATATATATATATATATATATATATATATATATGTATATATATATAATAAAAAGACTTAAACACTAATATTCCATGGTCATAATTTATTCCATTAGAATCTTATACGCACCCTTTTATCACTGAAATCCCTTTTTAAATCTTCCTTCAGTTAAATTTTAGTGCCCTCTCCGCCTTGAGTCCGCCCCGTCTCTCTCGTCTATTACCCCTCTATATAGATCACGGGTCCCCCACACTATCACACATACCCTCACCAATTTCTCCCGGAGTCGTTTTTCCGTTTTCATTTTGAATCTGTAGGTCTGATGAATTGGGTCGTTTTTACGATTCCAATGGAATAAATTATGACCATGGAATATTAGTGTTTAAGTTTTTTTATTATATATATATATATATATATATATATATATATATATATATATATATATATATATATATATAGTGACGATTACGTTTAACATATATTACCAAAATAAAATGCACTCAATTACAAAAGAGACGAAACAGCAATTTAAAAAAATCATATATAAATATATAAAACCAGTCGATAAAAACAAATACATCAAATTCATTATTTACTACAAAACATTCAAAACCAGCAACCTAGTTATTAACAATATATCCAAAATTTCCAACCTCCTGTACAAGACCAATGTTATATATGCGTATATACAATCTCCCTGTACAGGTCCACTCGGAGAATGTTTATCTGTAAATAAAAAGCACAAGACGTCTTACATAGGATCTCTCACGGAAACTAACCTGCCACAGTGACACCAGACAACACATTAATAAGCGGCATAAAGATCATAGTAACATCAGACAACTACTCACAAACAATACCAAAATACTACCAAAATCAAATAGTAAAAACAGACTTATGATCTACGAAGCAATACTTATACAACAAAAACAACCATCTATAAATAAAACAAATTTAATTTAAGGACCCGTATCCTGAAATGTATATATTAAGAAAATAAACACACACACATTACACTTCGCCCATGTCACAAGATTCCTTGTCTACTTCAATACACTCAACAGTTCTGCTAAACTCCCCACTTGTCTCTATCTACCTTGATGATAACTTTTAAAAAAAAGTCGAATGCTTAGACCTTATTTCTTCCGACATTAACTTTGAACAATTTCTGACAGAATATATATATATATATATATATATATAGAGAGAGAGAGAGAGAGAGAGAGAGAGAGAAAGAGAGAGAGAGAGAAATGATAAGGGCATGGCTGAATTGTTAGAACGTTCACTTTCTGACTATGAGACACAGGTTCGAATTTCCTTATGGCTTTTTTCATCTTATCGGTCTTTGAAAGTGCCTGAGAACCATACCACGGGTTAACTCAAGTCTTGTGAGTAAAACTCGGTAGACGGGACTGTTTGGAAAGCCGGCGATGGTTGAACGTACTGGCACTGTCCAAACTGCTCATCATGCCAGATTATATGATCTCTCCCAGAAACTGTAACTAGGGTCTGCTCAACATAGTCACAGCATAAGCCACAAGTGGGCTTTTTGTGTGTTGAACAAACATAAATTTGACTGGGCAGGCGTCTGCAACTAGGACCGGCTAGCCACACTAACAAAGGAGTTTGTCCTGAAAACGAGTAGTCAGAAAATGTCTTTTAAGCTTTTTGTTGAATTGGCGTCGAATTTGATGTTAGTTGGAAACCTAGTATTTTCGAACACCGTAAGTCGTCTTTAAGACAAGAATCGATAAAATATAGATCTAACTGGTGTCGGGTTTATGTTGCTAACTGTTGAGTAACATGATATACTATTTACACTATTTATATTCGGACTATTATCCTCATCTTTGTTGTTATCACAATGTTTCGACCGTTGTACCCTCCGGCCTTCCTCAGGTGTATATTGATCTTGATAACCTACAGGGAATTTTGAACTTTATTTACTCTACTCGGGTAGATGTTCTCGTTCCACTGCCCAGTCTAGGGTTATCTCGTCTGGTTCTTATTTATAATTATGCTCAGTTATTGCTCGCTCTGTTTCCATTGAGTCCAGGTATACACTGTCCATCACAGGGATTGAACTCACAACCCTGTCACCAAATTCACAAACGAACGCTTTAATCCACTAGGGTAAGTTTAAGAATCCACGGTCACTACAGTAAATCCCGCCCCGTAGATTAAACAAAGTGTTCAATTCAGAGTTCCCTGTAGGTTACGCAACTCAATATACACCTTGAGGAAGGCCGGAGGCCACAGCGGCCGAAACGTTTTGATAACAACCAAAATGAGGATAATAGTCCGAATATAGAGTAAATAATAACTCCTCCTACCAGAAATTCAGAAACATAATACATGCATCCATCGATTAATGCGCTTTTGATTAGTGCGCAAAAAATTTTATATACCAAAATTCGATTAGTACATACTAATACTCGATTAGTACAGTAAACTTTCTTCAGCTTAACTATAGTAATTGAAAATTGATTTTTTATAGTTACTGATGTACACATTAGTCGCACCAATTGAGGAATTCCAGTATACGGCGAGAGATGGATAAATTGTCGTCTAAAGTACGCAAAATTGAAAATAACACCGACATCTAAATTTAACAGATATATTTACCAAAATCATTCAAAAATATCTTATAATACTAAAGAGTACATTTATTTAATAAAATCGCCATTATCTTCAACAACGGCTCCCAGACGGTTTCGGAATCGCCTGCAACTCTTCTGGACAGTCTCATTGTTTGCGTTGGTGAATGCTGCAATAATCCTTGCCTTCAGTTCATCTTAGATGTTACAAGGAGTTTTGCTGGTCTCTCGCTCAACCGCTCCCCACACATAATAATCAAGGGGGTTGCAGTCTGGGGAATTAGCTAGCCATATGTAAGGGGTGATGTGGTCGCAGAAATTGTCTGATAGCCATGACTGGGTTCTCTGGCATGTGTGACATGGTGCAAAGTTTTGTTGCCAGACATAGGGTCTTCCAGCAGCCACCCTCTTGACCCAGGGCGGCACTACCTCCTCCTTGCATTTGATGCAGGCCTTCGTGTTGAGCCTGAGACTCTGTTGGAAAATGAATGGAGGCATAACGTCGCCATCGCTAGTGATCATTCCAAACACCAGGATGTTGACTGGATACATCATCCAACTGTTTTCGAATCACCTGCACTGTCCTCAAAATAGGCATCCAAACACCCTGAAATGTTCGTATTGGAGCTTTTGGTGCGAATGCGAAGTAGTACAGCATGCCTTTTCCAAATTTCTGGCGGAGTGAATTGCATCATGGTACTCTTTTTTTTCATAGACAATGCCCAACTGACTTTACTATAGTGTGCAGTCGACAAAATCCAAACAAACAACGCGCATGTGCGAAATTAAAAATATAAAATGGCGACAATTTACACATCGCACCCTATATATATATATATATATATATATATATATATATATATATATATATACACGACTGGAAAGTGAAGACTGAGCAGCACCTGCCCATATATGGCAACACTACTCCATTCTCGGTCTAATCTGGCTCTATAGAGCATAGCAAGAGGAGTCAGGTACTTACTGGAACTGTACAGAGAACCGATCATTTATCCAGCATCTTTAGCGATTGATCGTATATATGAGTTTTAAGTCCGGATCGAATATTACTTGTTTGGTTTTTCAGGTACTGAATATTACAAGCCAGTTATTTCCCCATTGAGCTGTTAGACCTAGATCAGGAGAGAGATCAGCTGCTATGCTCTAGATATTTATATACCGTTGTTGTATCATCTGAGTAGATATTCACGAACTGAACTTCTTCTTCTATGATTCTATGCGACATGTCTCTTCAGGAAATGAGTGATCATGGCTTTCCACAACTTCCTGTCAGTTGTAGCTACAAGTAAATGTTGTATTTTGCTCTTTTTCCTGGTCCCTGTTGTGCACGTTAGTTAGGTTATTCACTGCTTCCTCTTGCTATCTTACTTTCAATATGTTCTGTTAGTGTCATATTTTCCTCATTATGTGCCTTAGAAATTTCAACTGTCTCTTACTGATGGTACGTTTAAGTGTCCTTTTTTTGTTTCCATTTTCTCTCAAATTTCGTCGTTGCTCATGTGTTTAGTCCATGGTATTCTCAGCATCCTTCTGTAGAATCATATTTCTCAAGCCTCAAGTCTCTTCTCCATCGATGGTCTGGCATTCACATATGAGTACCAATATTATATAACAGTTCAGTACTCTTTCCTTTGTTTCCAATGAAATTCTACTGTATCTTAATAATTTTCTTTAATTAGGGATTACTGAATGAAATTTGCAACTAAGGAAGACTGAAGAGCATATCGGTCAGCATACACACAAAGAAACCTGAACAGCACATCGGTCAACTTATAACTGAAGAAGGCTGAAGGAAATGTGGTTAATATTTGGGAAATATTACTTATTTCTTTGAGTGCTTGTTTTTTCTTCTTTTGTGTTCCCAATATAACGTCATGCTCCCCGTGCATAAATCAGACAGATTAGCTCATATATATATATATATATATATATATATATATATATATATATATATATATATATATATATATATATAAGGTACTCAATTCCAGACCTGGTTACCGAAGCCATTGAAACACAATTTTGGATAAAGGGAAAATACCATTAAACATGAACTCTTTAACTTGGTCTTAGTGATAGATGAGATATTCAAGACATTGTTCGCCCTGAGAGACATAAAAGAAAGGAGAAAGAGAAAAAGTGAGTTAGGACTGAAAGCCAAGAAGGGTTCGTTTGGCTCTTCTTCAATCCCCGCTTGGGATTACTTGACTTGAATTGTAATCAATACAAACAGAACAGCGTAGTGCTGAGTGAATCTTTCTTGCCCGGCTTCAGTGAATAAATAGAGTAAAATTACGTTGTTGCTTTTCTTCTGCCATTGTCTCCTATTTTAACGATTGAGATTTTAAAATAAAAGCAGTACGTCTTGAGCTCTAAATTATAACTGATATGGAATCAACTTCAAACAAAGTTTTAACTTACAGCTCACATTTAATTTCCATAAGGTCAAATTATCAAACCATTGATAATGTAAGTTGACCTTTTTATGACCAGTTCAACTGTTTACTCTTCTGAGCTTAAAGTTGATCTTCGTCCAATGCTCAATGCCAATATACTGAACAAGTCTTCCGTAAAATTAATTTGAACCTAATTTCTCAAGTTCCAGTCTTATGCAATGAGCTTTTCTTCTGACAAAAGACATTGTAACAACTACTTCCAATCCTGAGCTACTAATCATGGGGTTATTGTGGTGTAGTAGACAGTCGTCAAAAGCTACAAGTATGGCGTATTCAATGAGAATCAGACTCATTACTCTCAGACGAACATGCCAACTCAGGGGCGACGCCAGAGTGTTTTGAGTTTGGGTAGGCAGCCCGTAAGCCAGTGGAGCACCAGTAAGAATTTGTATAGTAGAAATAGTTCACATTATTTTCATGCTCTGCCTATTTATACTATCTAAAGCGGAAACATTTCCAACCCATGAGGAGTTTGTTTGGAACTCTTTTGATAAGCCTTGATTCTGAGCCTAATTGTGGCGACATAATGCATGGTACAGGGTAATAAAAAAAAGAATGTTCCATGCAAAAAGATAGGTTGAGAAGAGAATTCCTTCTCAAGATTACTTCCAACCAATCAAAAGGACAGATCTGAGACAATTTTGAAAAGTAGTTTACTGAGCCAGTTAGAAATATTAATGTTGTGGATTCCGGGAATGGAATCTTGCACAAATAAATAACAACGCCAGTAATTGAGATAGAAAAAAAGTGTATGAAACGTAAGAATACAGACTTGAAATGAAGATTAGTAGTCCAGGAATGCGGGTTAGTATATGTATAAGTCTCTGGAAGTGAAGCCGTAATTATCTCTCTCTCTGGACTCTCGTATAACTCTCTGTGAACACCCTGTGTACTGTCTCCGTATCTCTCACCCTGACTCAACGTATCTCCACCTGCAGGTATTCTCTCTGTCAGTATAAGTATACTTTGGACGAGTCCATCTTGTGTAAAAGGGTCTGCCCCACAACACCCCCTCCCTAGTTTCTTTTTTGGGGGGAATTAATATTTGTTTCGCTTATGGTCTATTATTAGTGGTTCCGTGAATTTTCTTTTTCGGCTTGTTCTTCTGATATCCGTGGCTACTTGTGGTTTTTGGATTTCGAAGGCTTCGAAAATCGCTTCCATCGCTTCTTCATTTTCGGAAGGTGACGAGTTTGGTTACTCTACCCGTCTTTTCTGTATCTGATTTATGTGTCTCCTGTGAGTGAATTTTTCACCTTGGATCGTGTATAGAACATTTCCCAGTCTGTTTATTATCGTACCTGATTCCTAGTATGCTTTATTATTCTTGAACATTCTGAAATAGACCCGTTCGCCTTGTTTGAAGGATCTTTTAGGCACTATCGGTGTATGCCGGTTTTTATTTTTTCTGGGTAATAGTTTATCAAAAACAGACCGTATTTTGCGGGCAAATATCACTTCAGCTTTCCGTTCGGGGTGATTCTGTAGACTTTTAGGAACTGTTGTATGGCTCTTTCTGTTGGTACGTCCTCTGCTTTTTTAAGGCTCTCTTAAGCGTGTCCACAAACCTTTCGACTTGCCCGTTAGATCGTGGATGGTATGGTGCTATTTTAATATGTTTGACGTGATAAGTCGCACAGAATTCTTGATAATCGCTCGAGGTGAAATGGGTACCATTATCCGTTACAAGGCAATCTACAACGCCAAATCTTGCGAATAATTCGTGTAGACAATAGTGTTTTCCGTCGTAGGGTTTTTGTATCTGAAAACTTCTGGCCACTTGCTAAAGCTATCTACCGTTATCAAGTAGTAATATCCATCTATGGGTCCTGCATAGTCCGCATGGATTCTAGGCCAAGGTCTGTCCACCTTAGGCCATGGTTTTTGTATAATATGTGGTGCCTTTGCAGCCGCAGCACAGCATCTACATTTTCTACCATTTGAGTAATGTCGTTATCCATATTAGGCCAGTACACAAAACTTCTCATTAACGCTTTCATATGATTTTCCCAGTGTGTCCTAGATGAAAGTCCTTCAGAATTCGTCTTTCTAAGATTTGGGTACCACTCTTTCATTATAAAGTAATACGTGATCACAAATTGAAAAACATTCCGCTAGCTTTCTTTCTTTTTCTTCTATTTTTCTCTTTGTACTTTGTATGAATTCATCCATTTCAGCTTCTCTTCTGATTTCTAACAAGGTCACTGGTAATTCCCTTACTCTATTGCTTAGGACTTTACTAATTTCGTCATCGGCTCGCAAAGCCGCTATTACAGTCTTCCAGAGGTTCGCATTTCGCAGGTACCAATCTAGATAATCCATCCGCATGACCAATTTTCTTCGACGGTAGGAACTCTAGTTTGAAATTATAATTCAATAATATAGTTCCTCATCTCAGAAATCTGTTGGCTGTGTAATTTGGTAGTCCTTTTTTCGATCCGAATATAGTGAGAAGAGGTTTATGGTCAGTTTGAAGAGTAGACTCTCTTCCATATATGTTTCTGTTGAAGCGAGTTATGGCGAATATTATGCCTAACGCTTCTTTCTCAATTTGCGAATAATTCCTCTCTGCTAAAATTATCGCAATGTTTGTTCGCAATTGCGGCGAACGTGGAGTAGTCCTCATTTTCGCTTTTTTTATGCTCAATTCTGTCACGATCTAGATGCGTGAGCTATAGGTTTTCTTGTTCCATCCTGCATCTTTTGTAATATACAAGCTCCCACACCGTGTGAGCTTGCGTCACTAGCAATGATAATTTCCAGTTTGGGATGAAAATGCGTCAGTGCTAGATCAGACGTTAATTTCTTTATGATCTCTTTAAAAGCTTTCTGACCATCTTCCGTCCAGTTCCATTTGTTATCTTTTTTCAATAATTCATTGAAGGGAGACCTCAATTTGTGCATGTTTTCAATGAATTCACTGTAACAGTTCGCTAGACCAAGAAAGCTTTGCAACTCTGCGACATTTTTCGGCTCAGGCATATTTTTTATTGCAGATGCCCTATCTGGATCTGGTTTTCTGCCACTTTCATTGATTATATGACCTAGATACTTGATTTCGTTTAGAAAAAAATCGCATTTTTCTCCTTCACTTTAAAAGAAAAATCCTGAATTCTTTTAAAAACTTCTTTAATGTGCGTTGCGTGTTCTTCTACATTATCGCTTTTGATTAAAATGTCGTCTAAGTGAGCAGTAGCAAAGTTCTGTCCCATGAGCATGGTATCCATAGTCTGTTGGAATATTGACGGTACTACTTTTATCCCAAATGGCAATCTGTTAAATTTTAAAGTCCTTTGTGAGTATTGATACATAAATTTTTTGTACTTTCTTCTTTTACTGGAATCTGAAGATAAGCTTCACTTAAATCAATCTTAGAAAATACCTTACCACCGTTAAGCTTGGTAAATATTTCCTCCGGGCTTGGCAATGGGTAGTGATAATCCTTGATAGCCTTGTTTAACCCAGTCGAGAAATCTGCGCAAACACGGGTTTCTCCGAATTTTTTCTTTACGTAGACCACTGGTGTCGCCCATTCACTGAATTCGATTTGTGAAAGGATTCCAGTTTGTACCAATCTATCTAACTCTTTGTGAATTTTTTCTATGGTTGCGAAAGGCACGTTTCGCTTTTTCTTGAATACTGGCTGAACATTTTCCTTTAGTTAAATTTTAGCTGCAACCTTATTACATCGTCCCAAACCGCTCGAGAATACTTCGGGAAATTGACTGTGGAGTTCTTCTTTTAATTTTGTAGCTTCTGACGGCTCGCATTCTATTTTCTTACAAAATGACCTAATAGGTAAATCCCATACGTCAAATTTTTGCATCCAGTCTGTGCCCACCAAATTTTCTGTGTCTTTCATTACAAATATCTTCAATTTTTTCGTTTTTCCATGGAATTTTACGTTTAGAATTACTTCTCCTTCAAATTTGATACGCTTCCCTGTAACAGACTTGGCGATTTTCTGTGTATGCATCATGGTCGGTCTATTTAGCTTCCTCCATGTTTGTAAATTAATTATAGTTAGATCCGATCCTGAGTCTGACTGTAATTTTACCTTCTTATTTAAGATCTCGAGTTCCACGTATTTTCTTGTGTTTAGTTTGTCTTCGTAGTCCATTCTAGTAGTTCTTACCCTACTAGTGTGTTTTTTTGTTTCTGCCTTATGTCCCATTTTTCCACAAGCTAAACAGTTCTTGTATTTAAATCGACAGTCTTTATTCCAGGTGAATCCACCACATCTGTCACATGCAGATGGGGGGGGGGGCTTATATTTGCTTTGATCTCTGTCATTAATCGCCTTATATTATGTAATTTTTTCTTTATCATAAAATTTTTGTTTTTCTTTCGGAGGTGGAGGGTGAAAAACGTAACTTTTTGTTCAACTTACGTATGTGTGCTACTCCCGATTCCTCGATATCCTTAGAGTCTTTTTTATGCTCAAGCATTTTTGGCAGTCTTCTAACAATTTTTGTAGCGTTAATCCAGGCTCGTTTTGAAGCTTCGTGAGCATTCTTTTTCGCATTTCACTGTCGTTGGCTCAGACTAATCCCTGTACGAAAATAAGACACTTAAAATTGTCCGGAGTCAATTCTGCCAATTTAAAATTATTGCAATGTTTGTTCACAATTGCGGCGAACGTGGAGTAGTCCTCATTTTTGCTTTTTACGAGGTTGAGGCATTTCCACCTTTTGTGAAAAAGTGAAGTCTTTGGACTGAAGAGCTCCGTAAGGCATGTAACTGCCTCGTCAAACATCAAATCGTTTGTCTTTTTCGGTAGAATATAGTCCACAAATTTGTGTACTCCTTTGTTCCCAATTTCCTGAGTAATAAACGTAGCTTCTTAGCTTCCGTCCAATTTTGGCAATCAATGTTGAAAATGTCTTCATGACGTCTGTAATAGTCCCCGAAATTTTTATCATCTTCTAGAGGGTATTTAAATGTTTCTATTGTGTTCCAAACTGCGTCTTGAGAAAAAGTCGCCTCTTTTTCGATATTCTTTTGTTGTGCGTTAACCGTTACTTTTAATGTTAATTCCTGGAGTTGCATTTGTCTTTCTTCACTTCTTCTGATAAACTCAAGCATTGCTTTTTGAAAATCTTCCATTTTTTAGGGAGTGACGAAATTTTTCTTTCTATCTTTTATGTACGTTCTTTTATGTTCGTCGTTAATTTGTAATTCTCAGTGTGAGTTCCTTCGAGTCTTGTCGCCAGGTTGTTGTGGTCGGCGTGACTCTCAAATTTCCGTCGCCAGTTATTGTGTTGGCGAGCGAAAACATATTTTTTCGTACGTGTCCGTACTCTTCGTTGTCAAGTTGTGTTGACGAAAGAGAATTTTTTTTTTCATGTGGGCCCGAAATCCTCGTCGCGAAGTTGTTGTGGATTCCGAGAATGGAATCTTGCACAAATAAATAAACAACGCCAGTAATTGAGATAGAAAAATATGCGTATTAAAGGTAAGAATACAGACTTGAAGTGAAGGTTAGTAGTCCAGGAATGCGGGTTAGTAGAAAGTATATGTACAAGTCTCTGTAAGTGAAGTCGTAATTCTCGCTCTCTCTCTCTCTCTCTCTCTCTCTCTCTCTCTCTCTCTCTCTCTCTCTCTCTCTCTCTCTCTCTGGTCTCTCGTATAACTTTCTGTGAACACCCTGTGTACTGTCTCCGTATCTCTCATCCTGACTCAACGTATGTATTCTCTCTGTCAGTATAAGTATACTTTGGACGAGTCCATCTTGTGTAAAAGGGTCTGCCCCACAACCCCTTTTGTTTGCAATCTTGTCTTCGATTGGCGGAGATTTCTTTTTACGAGGAATACTCCTGTCGTATACGATAGGCAACAACAAACTATAGAACTCAAAATTGATCGGTGCATTTAAGCACATATCTCCGTACAAGCAATTATTTTTATTTCATGGGTGGCTTTCGCTTGATTTTGCAATTAATTACGATTATTTCCAAATTTATTTCCAAGTTATAAAAATTGTTATTGCACGAAAAATTCGACGCAAAAAATCCCGTCAAAATTTGCCGAAAACAATCGCAGTAATGAAAACTTGCGAATCCAGAAATTCAGGGTTGCGGTTCCGGATCCGGCCCTGAATGTTCTTAATTTGCTCACAGATTCGGCCTGATTCCAAAATGATATATGTTGGGCTAGTAAAGTTGAAAAAGTGTGACACATTGACACCCTGTGTACTGTTTCCGTATGCATCTCGTGTAAAAGGGGTCTTCCCCACAACAATTAGAAAGAGAAGTTGTCGGTCAACTATCACTATTCGTCGTGAATCTGTTCGTGAGTAAGTAGTCAGGGAGATATGTAGGTCGGCAGAGCACGTAACCTTAGCCGTGTAGGCTGGGTTCTGAGAAGAATTCCGGGGCAACATACAAAAATGTAAAAATTGATCATTTTAACATGTTTGTCTGAAGCAATCACACGATCAGATCAAGTTTTCTTTAATGATACGAAAACAACCCATTCTCTTCAATTATAATTCTACAAATCAGCACCAACTTCTGAAGATTTTCCACAACTGGACCGCAGTACTAGCATTAGCAGTACTAAAAAGAATTAGACAACATATCACTAAACATAGCGAAACGTGAACAATCTACCCTCATGTATTAAATAATCAATTCAATTCAAAATTTTCTCAAGGTTACCCGGAAAGACAGCCACCCGCTTTTCTCGCCACTTAAGATCCTTACTTTATTATGATAACCTTTGAGCTAATTTTCGATTAATTAAATGTATCATTCTCTCAAGCTTAATGTTTTCCGTTTATTGTTTCTCTTACTGAACTAAACCCTAGACCTCAAGATCTTTAATCCAGTATTCTATCTCCAGTTATTCACATTGAAATCGAGTTAATGTTAAATTGTACTCAGAAAACTACTTAAAATTCAAAGATCTGCAGTTAAAAATGTGCAAGTATATGGTTTAAAATAAGACTGGAATTTCTTAAGCAAGTGGGCCAATGTAATCAAATTTGTATTACTTTCGTAGTATGCGTCTTTTTTTATGGATGTTAACTACAATACGAATTACAAATCAGAGATACCAAAATCAAACAAGTGCAGAAATTGAAATATCTGGGAAGTGTTTTAACAGAGGACGGAAAGTGTGGCTCTGAAATCCGAAGGTGCATTGGGATAGACAGGGAAGCATTCCAAAAGCTAAGCAAAGTACTAAGAAATAGAAATATTTTGCTAGAAACAAGGAAAAGAGTGTCGTGCTGAACTGCTACGCGATATCCGTCCTCCTAAATGGTAGTGAAATGATGAAATATCTCTTCAAAGATGAAGGGAAGACTTGAAGCAATAGATATGGTTCTAAAGAAGGCAGTTGAGGATACAATGAACCGAACATGTGAGCAATGACGATGTTTTGGAGAAAATGGAAACAAAAAGGAAACTAATCAGGACGAGACAGTTGAGATTTCTAGGGCACATAATTGAGGAGGGAGAGCTTGGAAAATCTGACACTCACGAAGCAGATAGAGGGCAAAAGGGACAGAGAAAAGCGCATAACATGTTTGGTAAGCTTGAGTAAATGTATGGCGGAACAGGGCTTAGAAGAAATAGCAGAAAATGCAAAGTTTGTTAAGAGCGAAAACGAACAGGAAACTGTGGAGAGCCATGATCGCCTATGTCCTGAGGGGACACGGTGCATAAATAAGAAAAGAAGTGTGAGTCTTGACTTATCATCAAAACACAGTACAATACATCCAAGCGAACATTTGGATGTTTTTTTTAGTGCCATGAAATTTAAATGTATGGGAAATGTTTTGACGGATGATGGAAAACGTGACACTGAAAGCTGAAGTTTTGTTGAAATGGCAAAAGACGCTTTCCAAATACTAAACAAAGTATTAAGAAACAGAAAAAATCGTTAGAAGCATAGAAAAGAGTGCTGATCCTTATCTATGTCATATCAGTATTTCGATGTAGCACTGAATACAGGAACATTTCCTCACAAATGAAGAGAATGCTTTAGGTAAAAGAAATGAGAGTACCATGTCACTAACGAAGAAGATTTACTGAAAATGGAAATAAAAAATAACAATTATACATAAAATGAGAAAAGAGACAGTTGAAATTTCTGAGAGACATAACGAAAATGTGACGCTCACGGGATATACTGAAGGTAGAAGTTACAGAGGAAAACAGCGAGTAACCGATCTAATGGGCTTGTGTAAATGGATCGCAGAACAGTGAAGAATAGTAACTGCTAAGAATTACGAAGGAAGGGAAGTTGTGCAGAGTAATAACCGTCCACCTTCCTGAAGGGACATGGCACATAAATTAAAATTGTATAATCAGCTAAACCTCGCAGCATCCACTCCAGTAATCTACTCTTGAACAACAGGCTCTATCGGCTGACTGATACTTCAGCACTTGTCGACCATTGTTACGCGATGAAAATTATATATTTCAGTCGGGAATAATCCTAAACTGACAACTATGGACACCTGCACATCACCACTATTTTCTGTATGATGGCTCACCTACCATTCCTTTACGGGCATTATGTTGCTGTTGTTGCTGCAGATGTTATTGTTATAAACTCATTTCTTCTGTTCACACCTATCCTTCCGCCTGTCTGCCTCCAAGTATTTCTCATTAGGTGCACATTATTGAAGCAACCCATTCATGCACCTGGTCTCATTTATCTCACCGCACAGGTAAGCAGATTTCTGGCCACTTAATTGTACCTTTACAAAGTTAGCCATTTGTTTATGTCTATGTATTTTAATGCGATAATAACACACTGATTTGTTGTTAATAGATCGGCCCAGAGTGAGAAATATTTTAACTACAAACCAGCATCTACTTATTTATAGGTGTCACTGCTTGCCACTCAAGAAACTGACATAACTCTCTATGTCTTGAGAATGCGATTACAAGATGGAATTCAAAGCTGGATCCTGTCAAGTTTCTTTTCTTATATCAGTTAGATTAGACTTGCTAATAAGGAGAATATGGTGAAAATAATTCTATCTCCTTGATTGCCTGCAATAGACACTAAGCTAAATGAATATCATGTCTGCTGATATTTTGTCACTATAGTAAAGAATTATAAGCCCTTTACTGGTAATCGATAGAAAAGACCCTTTGACATCATGTATAGGTTTAACTTCTTTCATTCTCGAACCCTGACTTGATCTAACGACTGTTTTCATCTGTCTCTTTTCTATGTCACATTTTCAGTTGCCCGTTACTATTCTATTCCCAGAGTTAAATTTCTGTACTATTTGATTCTGACGTTCCCAATATGTAGCTCATTCCCACCACACTTATGTTGCCTTTACTATACCCTGTGAGTGTTTATTTCTCTAGGCACTTTTTCTTCATGAGGCCTTCCAGAAATTTCATCTGTCTCTTTTTAATTATTTTTTATAAAGCATTTCAAGCAGGAACCAGCGTTTCAAAATACTTCAGATAAATCTGTAGTTAATACATGGAGTGTTATTCTTCACTCTCCTTCTATGTACCATGCCCCATTCATGATATGGGTGATCATGGCTCTCTCCACCTTCCTGCCTTTTGTAGCTCTAGGAAAAATCTTTTTCTATTCATTCACACAAACTCATTAAGCAAATTATTCGCTCCCACCACACTTATGTTGCCTTTACTCTACCCTGTGAGTGCTTATTTCTCTAGGCACTTTTCTTCATGAGGCTTTCCAGAAATTTCATCTGTCTCTTTTTAATTATTTTTTTATAAAGCATTTCATTTCAAGCAAGGCAGGAGTGCCACTAGTACGCAAGGAGCTACAGAGAGGGAAAGTACGGGAAAAGATTTGATATAGGTGGATTGAGGAAAGGATAAAAAGAAGGACGGGGATCAAGGCACCAGAGGATGTTGATTGATATTACATTTAAATTTTTGAAGATTATAGTTATCAGGGAAGCAAGTAAGAGGAAGGGAGTTCCACTGTCGGGAAGTGCGACAGAAGAAGCCGTTGGAGTAGAAGAGGCGGTTACATTTAACTGTTTTGATAGTAAAAGGGTGGGACTGACATGCCAACCTAGTAACACGCTTAAATTCATGCAGTCGAGGCGTCAGTGAAAATAGCACGTCAGAGTAGATGCCACGAAAATATTAATAGAAAAGACAGAGGGAAGTCGGTGGAGTTGAGACCCCAAGTCAGGACCGATCTCATTGCATATCCATCTTTAGATTTTGTCAAGAACATCGTGATTAACAGCTGGGGCACCAGATCATATATCCATGTATGGACGATAAGTTTCTTTGTTGTTCCTATTTTACTTAAGACTTTCTCGTTGCTCACATATGCTGTCACATCGTATTCTTAGCGTTCATTCGCAGAACAACATCTCTGTCGCTTGAAGTCTATTCTTCCTCTGTGAGGAAATTGTTTACCATTGACACATAGGAGGTTAGATGTTACATAGCAGTTCTGTGCCCCTTTTTTGTTGTCTTTACAATGTTTTTCTAAGCCTAGAAGGTATCTTTTGCTATTCCTATGCACCTTCAGATTTCTATGTCACATTTTCAGTTGCCCGTTACTATTCTATTCCAAGAGTTAAATTTCTGTACTATTTGATTCGGACGTTCCCAATATGTAGCTCATATCTTGGGTTGTCTTTTTTACTGACAACCATGCTTTCTACCTTTTTTACAATTAATAATTATTACTTTCTTTTTGCTTTCCATTATTCATATTAATGTTTCATTTTTAAAAAGCAAATTGCCTACATTTAAACATGCTGAAACTAGAAAGTGCATATCCCCTTATGTATGTGTGTACATAAACAACACCAGTTAAACCAAGACGACTGTACTGAGGTAAAGAAAATGTGAAGCATTTGATGTTCCTAAGAGATATAGTGGAAGATGTATTCCAAAAGCTATGAAAAAGGCTGAGAAACGAAAACATTTCGTTAGAAGCAAAGAAAAGGGCGCTGGATTGTTATCTGATATCCATCCTCAATATGTAGCACGGATGGAGAGAAAACTAGAGGCGACAGAAAGGTTGTTCTACAGGAGGATACTGAGAATTTAATGAACGGAGCGAGTAAGCAACGAGGAAGTCTTAAAGAAAAGGGCAACAAAAAGAACATTTAAGCTCAGAATCTGAAAGAGACAGCTAAGATCTCTTGGGCATAATGACGACCTTGTCTGAATGGATGGTGGAACAGGAAGAGGGAGATTTAGGAAAGGGAGAAAAATTGCTAAGGGCCTCAATGGATAGGGACTTTTGGAGGACCATGATCGCCCATATAGATGATGGGATTGATATGCTTAATAACTGGCGTTGGGTGATTGGAATTAGGATTTATATAAATGGGTTTAGCATTATTTTTCAAGAAGGGTTGGAAATTATTTAGGAGTAAGTTTAAGGAGGAAGGATAAACACCTAAGGTTAAATGGAAAATCCTAAGACACCTGTAGACTAGGATCTGCACGGTAGTACAGACACTCGTCAAGATTGATGCATTGTAAGACCAACAGTGACAGACCCCACACGTGGTTCACAGTTCAGATCAGAGCAAAGCTGGTCAAAGATGAAAATATGGAAATACCTTGCTGCTTCTTGCTTTTCTGCTTGCTGGAGTTGCATTTGTGTTGTTCCAGTCTTTAAGAACACGGGGGAAATCGACTCATCTTGCAATTCTCTGAACGAACCTTGCTTTTTATGTTTGCAGGAGAAAATATGTATCATTGAACTTTTGAACAACACCCAATTATTAAACCAAGGATATGAAACCACCGATCTTATTAAAGATCTAACATTACAATCTTGCTAAATTCTTAATTCCTTAGTTCTAAACGTTTAAAATCATAACCCACCTCTCTTGATACATTCCCTACCCTTTCATGTACCTCTCCACTAATATATCTTAGATTATGATTTTTTCCCTATATATTACTAGTAATACTTTCAGATAAATTGTTTTACACCCATACTTATTCTACACGCTATAATGATCGAGAATAGGTCAAAATTAGATTATAAAAGTTATATTAATATTGCATAACATTTTTCCTACGTATATTTAATTTCTAAATCAAAAGGTTTCTTTTTTTCCCGAATAACTTATATATCCAACATACAAAGAAGAAATCACCACTTCTAAATTTATTAATTCACAAAACACTTTCATTGATTACAGGATTAGTAGTAATAACTCCAACATAAATATGTGCAATTCAGCTTTAACGTGTTTGTTTTTTTATAGTAAACCCCCCAAAAAAGCATCTATCGCTAGAATCTATCCCTCTTGCCTATTCCATCGTATTACTATCTCCTATTCGCGCCTTTCCTTCCCCATCCCTCACTTTTAGGACGCCTGTGAGATGATGTGCCTAAACTTTTCACCGTGGTTATCGGCAAGGAATCTCCCCAGACGAGCCAGCATTCAACACCCCACCCATCCTTCACCAAACTGCTATCAACAAGCACGATTGTTTCACTCCGTCACCTTTTTGATTTATATATATTTTTTCTCAAACAAATGGAAAAAAGGAAGTGACGTTTCACATACGGCTTGCCCACAAGCAGAATTGTTCATAACCATTTTCGGTTCTCACCCGTCGAAGTGCAGTTGAAATCCACCGAAACGAAGTTACATCTTTGTTGTGAGTAAACTGTTTTTGTCTGTATGATAAAATTAAAATATATGTGACAGAAATTCGGAGGATTTGAGATAATTATAATTAAGTAATTCATCGAGTCTAAAAGAAACCTCAACAGAATGCACTGGACGGCCGTTTCGTCCAACATTTGGGACTCATCAGCAGTGCGCATCCACTACCGAGAATTGAAACCCGGACAGTTACGTTATCAGGCAAACGTCATACCAACTGTTCAACAAGCCTCGGTGACGAAGTGGGTGGCGAATTAGACTCAATATAGAAATGACGTATGATGTTTGCCTGGCTCTTGCCTTGAATATCTCGAAGACATTTGACAGAGTTTGGTACGCTCATCTTCTTCATCAATTGAAAAGTTAAGGTATTTCTGGCCGAATTTTTAATCTGATTCAATCTTTCTTATCAAGTCACAAAATGAAAGTTCTCTTGGACGGCCAATCTTTTAGATCTTTTTCCATTAATGATGGTGTCAACCAGAGTTCTCTTCTTGGAGTAACGTCGTTCCTAATTTTCTCCTTGATAGACCATATATTCAGGAGTGTACTCATTCCGCTTGGCTAATTGCTGGTTGGTGAATTTATTTACCCATAGTTGGAGTTTTCGAATTCGGAGATGTCCTTCTCTTTGACCGGTTGTCATTCAAGTATATAGGACCTAGTCTGCCCTGCTAGTCAATCATGCAACTAATTACTTTAATTCAGCTATATCATTTGTACGTTTAATATTTAGTAAACAAAAACATGTTCATGGTGCTGCGATATTATTTTTCCTCTGTATATATAAATTATCTTGAGTTTTATCAATCTTTCCCTACATGCGATAAATATCGTCTTTTTAACCTCTTTCATTAATCAATACTTAATGGTACAGTAACCTTTAAAATTTAGCCTCTCTTTTATTTGTTTGATAAATGACCTGTTACTTTTCATATCACTGCTTATTTCTATGCTCTGCTAACACCCCTTAAAATCATTGGGTTTAATTTTTATTGTGTTTTCTGTTATATTTATTTCTGACTATATCAAATCTGGTCGACAAAAAATTTACGATGTTCACGAGTTAAAAGTCTATTTCTTTTTGCTATTGTTGGAAATAAATTGTCATCAGGGAAATAATGTAACATTAATGACCACTTTTTATATTTCAATCATTTGAATTTACTTATAAAATGAATCGGCTGTATCAGCCGTACCTCGCTCGAAAGTTACTACAAAAAAATGTCTCTGCTTTTTCATTGAGGAATTCATTTACATGTATATAGACTCAAAATGCTTAAATACTAGATGAATAAAGAACTAGACGAACAGCACAGACAAAGGGGATTTGATGCAATGCTATTTCACATTAAAATGTTTTTTAAAAAAAAGAAAAAATATTACTGTACTCTCCTCTACTTCCAATAATCTTGTCTACTCCTCCCATTGGAACACAGAAATAAATCTTTCTAATTAACATTTCTCTGGTGCATTGCTATAGTATGGTTGCTTAGCTGTGCTGGTCCATTTTGAGAAAATAAGAAAAAAAATAGGAAAATTGCCATTTACTGGAAATAAACGACTATAAAGATACAGACGATTTTTTCTCATGGGCGCCGCCATTTTGATTTCGATAGCATTCTATGCTGCACGGAATAGGCCAAATAGAATAGGCCCCAACGCCCAATATAATAAAATACCCCACAAAATAGATTGTATTTTACTCTACTATATGACTTTGGATATAACACTATGCAATAGATAGTTTATAACACAAACTCTAAGGACCGATATTTCACGATGTCTTGGAAGCATATATATACGTTGATAGCAGGCAATATAAGTTGCGTAAAGACATATAAGTACGTCCACCGCAGCGGAAGGATTAAAATTCTTCAACTGGTTATTGAGAATCATAAACCGCAATGCTTTTTGCCAATGCATAAAGCCTCGACGAAGTTAGCAATAAACAAGTCAGTGTTATATATGTTTACACTGGTTTAGAAATAGTACTACTTTCACTAGTCTGGAAATAGCACTAAGCTCTAGTTACACTCGTTTAGAAATAGTGCTTAGTGCTATTTTCAAACTAGGGCAACTCGTGCTTAACTAGTTGCCCTAGTTTGAAAATAGCACTAAGCACTAGTTACACTGGTTGTAAAAATACCATTAAGCACCAGTTAGACAAAGTTAACCATAAACAAAACAATGTAATATTAATGTTAGATTTCATTGCTTAATTGTTGAAACTCTGAATCTATTGTTAGTCTGTGTGATAATCTTACTCTATTCTTTGATCAGATGAGGCCGTAAATATATTGCTTACAACTTTATGAAGAGTCGTGAGAAAATGAACTACAATCGATGAATAAAATAAAAATAATAATGAGTAATAAAAAGAAAGAAAAAGGCACACGTTGTGTAGATGTATGCATGAGTGTGTGTGTGTATGTATGTATTTATGCATGTATGTATGTGTGTATGTTCCCGATATACAGATTAAACGATACATAGTACCCAATTTAGGAGCATATCGTATGTTGAACTCCTGCTGAAATCAGTGCCAAACTTCATTAAAATTAGACAAGGGGTTCTTTAGCTAGGACCGTTTTCCTTTTTTACGAAATTTTTAATAGAAAATTCAGTATTTGTTTTCGATACATATTCTAATATCAGTCCGCGTATATAAACAAATATTTGCATATTATATTCCAACTATGATGTGTGCGAAAAATAGTAAACATTCATAATACATTATAACAACATTATTAAATAAATTTAAATATACATAACACAACATATATTTATACAATTCACTACACTATACGAGAACATTTTTTTAAACAAAATATGAATTGTTAAAACTATTAAATTTATTTCAATGATATCATATTAATAATTTTTGTTATTGTTCTGTGTATCAGGGACTGTATTTTTCATAAATTCTGAAAACCTATCCATTAATTAATTTATTATTGCATTTGGTCTAAATAATATTGTATAATATGAGTAAAAATAATTATTACAATAACTTTTATTGCAAATACAAATAAAAATATGTGTATTTATATATATAAATGCGAATGTAAGTGTGTCAATGTGACACACTTTTTCAACTTTACTAGCCCAACATATATCATTTTGGAATCAGGCCGAATCTGCGAGCAAATTAAGAACATTCAGGGCCGGATCCGGAACCGCAACCCTGAATTTCTGGATTCGCAAGTTTCCATTACTGCGATTGTTTTCGGCAAATTTTAACGTGATTTTTTGCGTCAAATTTTTCGTGCAATAACAATTTTTATAGCTTAGAAATAAATTTGGGAATAATCGTAATTAATTGCAAAATCCAGTGAAAGCTACCCATGAAATAAAAATAATTGCTTGTACGGAAAGTAAGGACATACGTAGCTAATGCAATGCTTAAATGCACCGATCAATTTTGAGTTCTGTAGTTTGTTGTTGCCTATCGTATACGGCAGGAGTATTCCTCGCAAAAAGAAATCTCCGCCAATCGAAGACAAGATTGCAAACAAAAGTGTTGTAGGGCAGACCCTTTTACACAAGATGGACTCGTCCAAAGTATACTTATACTGACAGAGAGAATACCTGCAGATGGAGATACGTTGAGTCAGGGTGAGAGATACGGAGACAGTGCACAGGGTGTTCACAGAGAGTTATACGAGAGTCCAGCGAGAGAGATAATTACGGCTCCACTTAAAGAGACTTGTACATATACTTTCTACTAACCCGCATTCCTGGACTACTAATCTTCACTTCAAGTCTGTATTCTTACGTTTAATACACTTATTTTTCTATCTCAATTACTGGCGTTGTTTATTTATTTGTGCAGGATCCCATTCCCGGAATCCACAACAAAAAAAGAGCCAAAGCTACAGCGAGAAAAATAAAGTCCCGGGCAAATGAAACCTAGATCAAACGGCAGCCAGGGGAGCTTCCAATGCTGAGAATATGCAAAGACTGAGGGACTCTCAAACTCCTGAACAAGTGGAAAGCCCAATCAAGATCCCCACCCCGCTTAAGTGCCGCCTAATAGGGTGGCTTTTAAGCTAGTTAATAATAAAATTGATAATATTGTTACTTCATCATTTTGTATCATGAACTGCTTTTAAAAGTAACCCAACGTGTTTATGAGTGGTCAAGTGGCTCATTGGGATAGCCAAAGATGCATTCCAAAAGTTAAGCAGAGTATTAAGAAACAGAGAAAACTTCGTAAGAAACAAAGAAAAGAATACTGAATGTGATATCTGTCTTCTTATATGGCAGTGAATGCTGGACAATCTAATCAAAAGATGAAGTAGAGACTTGAAACAACATAAATGTTCTATAGAAGAATGCTAGGGATTCAATTGTACTGAATATGTGAGCAACGAAGAAGTTTTAGAGAAAATGGAAACAAAAAAGATACTTATACTTAACATCAGGAAGTGTCAATTGAAATTTCCAGGGTACATAATGAGAGAAGAGGGTTTGTAAATCCTGATGCTCACAGGACAGATTGAAGGCAAGAGGTACAGAGGAAAACAATGTATAACATACTTAATGAGCTTGAGTAAATGGATGGCGAAACAAGGTTTAGGAGAGATAACAGCAAGAAAAATTTTTATTTAGATCTACAACGAACAGGAAATTGTGGAGAAACATAATCGCCTACGTCCTGAAAGGACACGGCACATAAAAAGAAGTGGGAATTAAAAAGGAGAGTCATCTCATTTTTTACTGGAACACATGTCCATTGTAAACCGTCTACATTCTTTCCAATATACGATCTTACTTTTATTTTTCTATTTTCCTTTCTTTGCATGTGTGCGAATTCCCCTCACCCCACAAAAAAACAGCTATATAAGAAAGTACATATATACTTTAAAGGAAACTCTTCATATGATAAAACAATAGAAGACATCACAAAATAAACAAGGAACAGATGTCAAACAGAGCCACGCATATGCCAGAAAAAAAGAAAGCCTATTTTCTAAGAATAAACAATAATAACAAGAATAAAGAGAAAGAAGAAATGGAGAAGAGGAAAGAAGTTGGAAAAAAAGGGGAAAAAAAAGAGGGTAATGGTGGAATAAGAGAAGTAGGGACGAGTACTTTGATGATACTTGTAAATATTGATCGCAAAACTTTCGGTCGATCTGTCCAGGTCACGTGTTCCAGATACTAGCATTATTAATAGAGAAGCAAATCCCAAGATGCTTCCTTCATGGTCGAGTGTACCCATCAGGAGTGAGATCAGCAGAATGTGAAATAGTTTGGCAAGGGTGGTGCCAGTAATCTTAGGTGCTCTCGGAAATAAAGGATATATTTTCTCGCTGAAGTGTGGACATAAAAAAAAATATGAATTTTCAAGCACTTCAACTCAGTTATTAAAAGAAAATGAAGTAAAAATAATTTCTTTCTAACTTTGTGGGACAAGGAGTTATCATTATTTACACCCACTCTGAGTCTCTCATTTTGTTTGTTATTATCACGTTTCGGGCGTTGTACCCTCTGGATTTCTATGGAGGGTGGGTGGTCTCTCAATCCTGGCGACCTATGTGGTCTGATTATTCTCGGTCTGCGGTTCATGTCGAGGAATATATTGTCTTGTGCTTATTTAGTAGTGATTAGTTATTGCTTTCTCGATTTCCGCTGAGCCTAAGTCTATACTAACCCAAACAATGAATTGAAGTTCCAATTACGATGTCTTCGTATTCACTAACAAACGCTTTAACCCACAAGACAAGCTGAAGAGGAGAAGAGATGGCTTCGTGTCATTGTTGTGGCCTGTTAGGGGTCAGAAAGAAAGACACTGAAAGAAGAAGGTAGGTTGAACAAGTGTATTGAAATAACAGAACATATATACAAAATAAGAGTGTTATTAGTCAGCATTTAGAAGTGTCGGTTCGAACTGTCAGGTTACACTGCGTCTCGACTGCCTCCTTAGTAAGTCTCGCAGTTTAGTGTTTTTGAAGGAGGAAGATTCTATGTTCATTCTAATTTAGATAGGTCACCATAAGAATCGTGCACAATTGTGAATAGATGAGTTCATGTAGTGCAGTTTTGACTTCAGTTTCTTTATTATCTGTGAAATGTCATGACTTCTTGTGGAGAGCTATGATCGCTCAGAAAGATTTTATAAGGATTTTACCAAGTACACGGGTTGCTTAATTTCAGCGCAAGAATTAGTAATAGAAAATAAAGACATTCCAATGGAATTATACTAGAGTTGCTATAATTCTTGAATACAGTTATAAATAACTTATTTTTGTTAAATTTTCCTTCTTTTTATTGCTTAAGTCATACTGACGTCAATAGTGGAACTGCTTAAGGTTTAGTTGAATTTGAACACAGCTGTTTATTAACGAATTGCTTATTTTTATAAAACTTTTTAGTTGTATCCACAGTCAAGCATTGAGGATGACTCTTTTGAAATTTTCCGCAGGAAAGCAAGAAAAAATACTAAAAATTAAAATAAGACTAATCAAAATACAGAACTGTCAGAGACAACGGGAATACTGAGAGACTGTAAAGAACGTCGAGAATACTGTAAGTTAGAAAATGCAACATGAAAAATAACAAAAATAAGAACTCTGAAATTGAAGACGTTTCCGATGTAAGATTTTTGTGCCACACCCCTTCAAGACGTAGACGGTCATGGTTTCATTTCTTCATTATCTGTGAATTGTCATGACTTCTTGCAAAGCATAGTAAAGTGGTTTCCCGCCGCATTCTATATGGTTTTGGATTCAGAGTTGTTCTCCTCCTAGACTGACTACCACTGAAGGATATAGATTCCAATCTACGCTGCTGTTTAACCCATAGATAAAGTGGAGAAAAAGTTGCATTCATGTTTTCCCACTGGCATCCGTGCAAAATGAACGCAATGGACAGAGAGTGGATCCGGCTAGGCGGCTCCATTTCATACATCGATAACCGTTACACTAATCGTAAATCCATGCTAAAAGTCAAAACCCATGTGAGCCATGTGGGTAGTGCAGACGACAGACAGTGTGACATCGAGATCCGAAGGCGCATCGGGTTAGCGAAAGAGGCCTTCCATAAACTTAGCAAAATATTAAAACATAAGATTTCGTTAGAAACAGATAAAAGGTAAGTGCTGAACTACTATGCCATATCTAGTGTCCTGTATACAGTCAATGCTGGACACTTTTGTTACAGATGAATAAGAGACTCGAAGTGATTCTACAGAAGGATGCTGAGAATACCATGGACAGAACATGTGAGTAATGAGAAATTTCCAAAGAAAATAGGAACCAGAAAACATGCTCATACTTAAAATCAGAAAGTAACAGTTGAAATTTCTGGGATACATTATGCGGAAGGACAGCGGCTTAGAAAATTTAATATTTACAGGATGCATTGAGGAGAGTGGGGGGGACTGCAAGTAGCTTACCTAATGAGTATTTTGGGGTGGATGAATGGATTGTAGAGAATAATAAAGAGTCAAAAGCAGCTCAGAGATGCAAGGGACGAAGTTGTGGAGGGCTATGATCGCCCACTTTTTGAAAGGATACAGCATATAAAAGATGATGACAGGGATCAATTTTCACCCATAACACATAAGTATTTGAGCGTCAGATGGATTGGCCTTCAACAGATCACCCTGTGAACACCGATGCTTCATTTGCTGCTGCTGCTGCTGCTGATGATGATGGTCAAAGTCGTAATATCGCACAACGCTTTTGTTTGATTATAGAAAAACAAACAAAGAAACATTTTAGATCGAACAAGTGCATGACAGTAACAACAGCACCTGTTATTCTGGGAGCGCTGGGACAAACAAATGTAAAATGCCTGGCAACGAGTATTTCGAGCTCTTTATGAAAAAAAAGTCAGCATACAGAATTTAGAAGACGAAAATGTACGTGCAGGGCACATGTTTTATGAAAAAAATATCCCTCCACAAACGTAAGAACATACTTCCAACACACAGCACAACTCCATCAGGACATAGACGTATAAGTATTTGCCATAAATAAATAAGAACTTCAGCCTATTGTTAACTAGTGCAAAAGATGACTTGTTAATTTTAACGCCTCCAAAACTAAACTACTTTCTCTGTCTATATTTCTGAAATGAAGTATTGTAACTATTTACACTATTCTTTGGACTGTTGTTATCATCTTTATTGTCATATCCTTATTGTCATATTCACGACGTTTCGGCCTTCTTCAGGTGATATACGTTGGAATTTCGAACGGATTCCTTTATTTAGTCCACTGGGGTAGATTTTTGTAGTTCCATCTGCTTTGTCGTTCCTGAATATCTCAGTTTCAGTTATTTCTCTTTAGTAACTCCACTCTCTGCTGTGGTCAAGTATTGAACCCACAACTCTTTCGGTCAAGTTAACGCTCTTATCCCCTGGTTCATGTGTATCATCGGAAGAAGGCTGCAGCGTACAACGACCGAAACGTCGTGAATATGAGAGTAAAGATAAGGACAACACTCCGAACAATGTAAATAGTGCAAAGTTTTTCTATTAAAAATAATATGGGATAAAAGTAATCAAAAAATTCAGGCAACACGTGAAATAGGAGACACAGCTGTAAAATTATATACACGTAAACAGAATGAAACAATGCTAGAAAAAAAAAAACGATCCTACTCATCTAGCACTAAACTACGATTTATTTTGTTCCTACCTAATACTCGGGGTAGTAGTATTAATAGTAGTGTTTATAAAAGGAATGATAATAATAATATTAAAGAATAAAATTGTCTTTCTCCTTTACTTTATTTAGTTATCGTTTTCAAATGAAATTGTCAAGACATTACGTGATAACTGTTAAGGATTTTCAGATGAACTTTGACAATTTTTCTCGCTGTCTTCACAGTATTTGGCTTGCACCGTTAATGATCAGCTATTAGCTCACAAGTTTACTGATTAAGCAAATAGAAATTGGCAATTAGGCAGGTTCTTTTTTAAATTAAGGTCAGGCCTTAATTCTGGGCATTTGGGTTTGATTAAGATCGTATAATTACAAAAATAATTAAAATATAACTTCAGAAGACCTGTATCTTCCCAGAGGCCACATTTGACTTAAGTGTTCTTTTTCAGTTTACTTCTTTAAATGACACAGCAAAAACATTTAGAATTTTTCGTTTTTCATTTCATACCGGAAAAAGCAATTATTGTCCCCCGTTTTTTATCTCTTCTATAAACTAAATGGCATCTTTTAGATTAGCATCCGATACAGAAGAGAAGTCACAACGAAAATATAAATTAATTAAAAGTAAACTTAGAAATGAAATTAAGTTAAACACTTAAAAAAAAATAAATAAATCATTAGAAATAATGAATTCTTAAATTGCTTTCAGTAAATTACGGAGTATCGCCTCTGCTGATAAAACGAGGCTTTGCTGAAAAGTTCTCAGCCCGACCACTTCCAAGAATCTGACCAAACATCAGATTTTTTTAATCCCATCTTTGTTAGGCTGATAACTTTTCAACTTGTACTAGTAGAAAATCGAAAAACGAGGGCTTACCGCCACATCACGCTGAAACACCGATTCCCGTACGACCACTGAAGTTAAGCAACGTCGAGCTTGACAGTAGTTTGGTGGGTGACCGCTTGAGAACACTAGCTACTATAAGCTTGGATGTGCGGGTGGTGTAATGGATAATGGCCCGGAGTTCTTAATCGGAGAGCTGAGTTCCAATTCCCGTAGGGTTCCTTATATTCACTTTATCACAAATACATTTGGAAAAGATATGAATCTCTCCAACTATGGTTTAATTTGTAAGACTTGTATCACTAAACCGTTATTATCTCAAAAAAAGAAGTTCTTACACTCTCAAAATAACCTGGAAAGTGTTGATAAGCCATAGAAAACGAATCAACCATCTGAAAATCGAAATAGATGCTATCTCGGATTAATGATTTATCGTTTAAGGAGAAAATCCATTTGATCCGGTGCAAATTAGTGTTAACTGTTAGAGGTGGTCAGATTAAAGGACATAGTCTTTGGTAAATACAAACTATTAAATTTTGACCCAGCATAAAACAGAGTAGGCAAAATGCAAGACGGATGAAGAAGATAAAGAAAGGGAAGAAATATTCGGCTTTAACTACAAATCACGTAAACAGGAGAAAGACGGATGGAAACAAGGTACGGTACTCGTATACGCTATACCATTACGCAAGTAAATGTTTCCGCAATAAAATTGATTTTAACGAGAGGCCTCCACAGAAACGCAATACCAAATGTTTAAAACGAATTTTTTAAAAAGAAAAATCTTTCTTGAAGTATTTATTTTAGTTTAAATTTCAAGCTAATAGATTAAATTTGATATTTCCAATAAACAAAATACTTTGCTGTATTTCAAAACTAATTTAAATTGACTGGAAAAAAAATTTTGTAATCACTAAAAATCGCTGATTTTTAGCCATTTTTAGCCATCTTTTATCACAATGTAATTCTCTTTATTAAAAAATCTTTCAAACATAAAATATACTTTTCTACAGTAGGATGTTGAAGATATCATGAACAGAACATGTGAGTAACGAGGACGTTTTAAGGAAGATGGAAACAAAAAGAACCCTTGTACTTTGAATCAAAAAGCGATAGGATACACAATGAGAAAAGAGGGCTTGGAGAATTTGACACTCACAGGATATATTGAAGGCGAAAGGGACAGAAGAGAATAGCATATAACCTACCTAGCGAGTTTGTGTAAATGGATGGCAGAAGAGGTGCTGGGAGTGATGGTGAAAAGATAAAACTTACTTAAGAGTTTTAAGAGGGCAAAAAGTTGTGGAGAGTCATGATCGTTCACGTCTTGAATGGACACGGCGCATAGAAGAAGAAAACTCTAATTTCATTAAATCTTAAGTAACTTCACTACCGACATAAATTTGGCTTAAGCAACTAAAAAAAGAAAAGATAAGAAAAAAGATAAACGTAAAATTAAACAAAAATGTTATTAAATACGTAATTTTATTATGTATTCAAGAATTCAACCATTTTTTCTAATTTAGTTCAATTGAAAAGCTTTTTTTCTACATGTTAGATCCAATAATAAAACCTTTAAGCAAGCATTTAAGTACTTATGACTTATAAATTTGAACGCCTCCAAAACAAAACTGCTTTCATTTAACCACCACAGAGAACCATTTCTGCCTATCAGCCTGGCTGACGCTAGACTCCAAGAGAACAACACACTACGTCTTCTTGGCCTCACGTTTCCACTGACATGAAGTGCAACGACTACATCTAATCAATCCACTGCAAGGAAAGTTGTTACCAGAAACTGTTTCTCGTCAAAACCCATCCTGCACATTTACAAATCTACCATCCGTCCATGCATTTAATACCGTTGCCATATCTGGTCAAAATCCAAAAAAGGATCTGTAATGTAATCAATCTTGACCAGACATCTTAACCATAATCACTTTCTCATAGAAGTGACGTGGCTTTTCTGGAAATATTTTAATGTCAACTTCTCTGAGTTTTTTGGGGTTTTTTTTGGTGCCCCGATTACCTGAATTTAAGTGTGCTACTAGATAGTAGCACACTGTTGAAATAGCTAAAAGTGTGCTACTAGATAGTAGCACACTGTTGAAATAGCTAAAATGCAACTGCCACTTCTACTCTAAAAGTTTCTTTTCACGCACTTCCCACCTGTGAAACTCTCTTCCGTTTTCTTGCTTCCCTGATAACTACAATCTTCAAAAATTTAAATGCAACGTCAATCGCCATTTTCTGTCCGCTTCAAACCCGTTCATCTTTTGTCCTCTCATCAATCCTCCCTATACCCAGTCTTCTCTTTCACTTTCATCCCCCGTAGCCCCCTGCATAGTAGTGACATTACCGCTTTGCTCGTGGTGAAATGATAAAAAACAAGTATTACTTTTTGTGCAAAAATTCTAATGGTCAAAATGTTAAATTACTTATATAAAACCATGTATGGTTCTATAGTTACTAATTTTTAATTTTAAATATAAAAATTACGATGGATCGTAAAAAACGATATGACCTCAAAATTGAAAAAAGATGTCATAAAGTTATTGAGTGATAGGAAAGCAAAATTAGAATGGTAAAAATGTTTACCAAGATCATAAAATGATCAAAAGAAACTGAAAACATTGGCAAGATGAGAACAAGAAAAATAAATTTTCTTTCATAATTTTATAAGAAGAGATATGAAAAAATTCATAAGCAAAAAAATTAATTTTCTTTTTATGTGTCGTGTCCTTTCAGGACGTAGGTGATCATGGCTCTCCACCTCCCTCTATCTCTTGCAGCTCTCAACAAGTTCCTTCTCTCTGCTACCTCACCCAGGCCGCGTTCTGTCAACCACTTGCTTAAGCCCGCTAGATATGTCACGCGTTGTTTTCTCCTGTCTCTCTTTCCCTCTATTCGACCCATGAGTATCAGATTCTCCAGGCCCTCCTTCCTCATTATGCGTCCCAGAAACTTCAGCTGCCTCTTCCTGATGTTAAGTATAAGCCTCCTCCTCGTTTGCACACTCTCTAAGACCTCATCGTTGCTCATACGCTCTGTCCATGATATCCTTAGCATCCTTTTGTAGAACCACATCTCCGTCGCCTCAAGTCTCTTCTTCATCTTTGAGGAAATTGTCCAACATTCGCTGCCGTAAAGAAGGACAGATATCACATAACAGCTCTGTATTCATTTACGTGGTCACAACCATAATACCACTTTTAAGTAGACATTACTATGAAAAGTATCTAAGTTGGCTGAAGAGGTATATTTTTAAAAAAAAACTTCTCGGCAAAGTTTTTTAGAAACGGAGATGTTAGGCAAGAAAGAATATTTCCAGTTCTATTTTTCCTTTATAGGTATCATTATATCTGTGATAACTTAATACACGGATGGAACAGAAAAAACTAAAAGAAAGGAATGTTCCCAAAGAAATTTTTATACCGATCTATAGATACTAATCACTAATTTGAGAAATTATAACATATGCATAAGTGGGCGAAAAGCAAGAGGGTCTTACTTGTAATATATGCCAAGGAAAAACGTTTACGTTGGTTGAGTCCTTTATGTTTCTGGTGAGACCGTGTGGATTCCTCTGTTCATCTTACCGCCGTGGGCTTTCTCTGCGGTCTACCCAGAAACTGGCGTTAGAAGACACGTCTTACTTCCAAGCGTGATAAATAGCAACTTGTGTTTGTCACTCGATGAAATTACGTCACCCACCAGTCGTCATGTGACCCTCGTGACTTCGTTTCAATCAAAGGGACGAGATAACTTGTATTCGGTACGAGATAACTCGTAGATGGCATCATAATAAAAAAAAAACTCCCACGTCAATGGGTTAATTAAAGATATTATAATAAAATCATGTAAAATCACTTTTCGTCGAAAATAAATATATTTAAATGTCAAATATTGTGTTACCTTTCAGTGCCCATTGCCCCATTAATGGAACATATTTTAACACATATTTTTTTTATATGAGACGAGATTTAATTTTGATTATTTTATCGATAATATAAACGAAAAAGATTAAAATACCATATGTACTTACACATCATGTTGAAATGCAATTAATGCTAGTCTGATATTTAAAAACTGTCTTCAAATATGTTCCACGAGTTTAACATTGGACATTACAAAAAAAGCTTTATATATATATATAACATTTATGATGAACCAGCATTTTTTTATTCCATGCGGAGCGTTTTATAACTCGATGTCAGGTCTTTCAGTAACTACTGTGTCCATATTTGTATATCTTCATATCATTAATTGACTGTTTTCCCCAAGAAATATGTTTAGTTGAAAAGCTCTTTACAGGTACAGGAGATACTAATTGCGAAGGGGTGTATTTGCCAAAGGGAGTTAATTGCTAAGGGGAGTCGGTAAGAGATAATGTACCTATGGGAATGTCGGGTAATGGGAGGTTTAACTAATTGTCGGCTCCCCTCGGCAAATCTCTCCCTCGACAATTACCCTAAATTTAGCCGCATAAGACTACTATCGTTACAGTATTTACCTCCAAAGATAATCCTAACAATAGTGGTATGTTCTCAATAACTTCTGAATAAATAAATTGCCTGTCTCAGTTTAACCCATTTGTGTATAACGCTATATATTCTTTCTAATCAAGTTTCTTTTCTCGCACTTCTCACCTGTGCAACTCTCTCTCTCTCTCGTCTTCAGAAAATTAAATGCAACGTCAATCGCTATCTACTGTCCTCCTTATCACTCTTCTTTTGTTCTCCCTCCTTAGTAATGTTTCTGTTTTCTAATTCTTCCACGCCGCTTGTGTCTTAGTGGCCGTACTGCCTTGCTTGGGGTGATCTCGATCTAAAAAAGAAAAAAATCACCCCAAGTAAGGCAATAATGCCGCTAAGACATAAGGGGACTACTGAAAGAGAAAGGGAGGGAAAAGACTTTAGAAGGAACTAGAAACTCAATAATAGTATAAATTTCAGTGCTTAGGCGGAGACGTTAGAAGCATAGAGTTGAAGTATAATGCAGAAGGAACAGAAACCCAATCCTAAACAGGAAACAAGGGATAAACATCTACTCTTGTTCAAAAGACCGCGGAGGAGTGTGAAACGGGCTATTGGGGAATGAGCTAGTTGGGTATTGTCTTAGTCGGTTCCGAGCACCAAGCCTAATATATCAGACTAAAATCTTTTTGTACCAAAAATGTTATAACTTAATATTTAATATATTTTGTACCATTACATTCACTTCTGTGCTAATACCCTTGGGAAAGCTATGAATCCTCTTCTTCTCCCCCCACCCCAGCTATAGGTAAATAGCAGGACAGACCGGGTTCTATAGCCTTGGATGGCAACTGGTCTACCGCAGAAAGAAATGGCAACCTACTGCGGGAAAAATTTGCCTCGTCAGTCATGTATCGAAAGATACATGATCGCCTAAGCATGTATCACGCATGACACATAACTGACTGACCATAACGAATAGTTGGAACTCTTCTTTATGATAAAAATATTATGGTAATGGTAATATCAGTCGTTTCCCTATAAGGAAACATTCGGTATTCATTGACCGAACAGTCAGTACTGCTGTCGGTTGAAAATCTTTCTCTTAAAACGATTTTTCAGGAAAATATTCTTTCTCAAGTCCAGTAGCTGTTATCGCTCTTTCCAGTATTGTTACGAGTTTCCTTCCTAAGCTTTTATTTGAAGTGGTGTGGAATGTCAACACCTTGATTATATCATTATTTACTCTTCAAGTTGCATGTGATATCTTTCTTAGCTGAAGCTGCTGTTGAAAGTATTCAAGTGATATGGTTTCTGCTATTTAGAACTTCTTTTTTGTGATTCCGTAGCGACAGTTCCCAAGGTTCGAAGAATTGTGATCTTTACCCATAGGCCCCACTCGTTCAAAATCATTTTAACAATTGATCATAGAAAGCGTTTGTATATTAGTCTAATGTATCAGGCTTAGTGCCCAGAATTGGTTAAGGCCATGTCCACTTGGTTGGGCCTCATGCATAAATGGGTTAAATCAGCCATGTCTTCCGATTAATTTATTTTCTCGGACACAGGGCGATATAGTGTGCAAACCACTCTCATGAGTGGTTCGCAACACATTATATATCATCTCTCATTTGCGTCTCTCTCATTGGGCAGAGTGCATTCCACTGAGGAAAATTACACTGAGAGTTGCCCAGCCCTGGGGAACAGCTGCCCAAGGCCGCTCCCTCTCATTGCACCAGAGAGAGTGATCGGTGCTCGGAACGATGACAGCGCAACCGACGGTTGCGCGTCCTGCGGGCAATTTTTGTTCATTGCCCGTTTGAACGCGCTCGGTCCCCAGCTTAAGAAAGACCTTGTGTCACAACTCGTCAGAGTAAATACCTAGTTGGATGTCTCATTGTAAATAAGTCTTGAACATAATTCTAATGATTAGTGACGTCCATCCTCAATGGGCACCCAAACTTGTAACTTTGTGCCAAAAGTAAGCCTTTATTAATGTCATAGGCGCTTATGACTATACAGATTCCTTTTCTTTATTATCTGTGAATTCTTAGGAAAGATGGTGGAGTGCTTCCCCGCTGCCTCCTCTACAGTTTGGAATTTGAAGTTTTTCTTTTCTTCGGCCGGTTGCCACACTGTTATGATCCAAGTTCCTTGTACCACGGTGATGGTCCAAGGTAGAACCAATGAAGAATAACTCGAACACAGGTATGGAATAACACAGATATATTACAAACAGAAATATGTACAAAGAAGTAGAAGTATTAGTAATGAATATCAGATTTGGTTAGAGTGAACTATGTTGTCTCGATAAGTATCACTATTCCAATGTCTTACAGTAATCGTCTGACCGCGACTCTGTCTCTGACTGACTGACTCTGAACTGACGATGTTCAACAACACGCCCACGTGTGTCGAATATGGCACAAGGCCGGTTTAATGTGGGCTCACCGAGCCCGTAGGCTCGGCCAAAAAATGCCCGTAGAATGCGTATAAACGGGTTCGGGTTGGTCAGCCTCCCCGAACGAGGCTCTGCCCTTCGGCGGAGCCTCCTCCGGGTTCCTCGCTGCCCAGAGGCAAAGAGTTAGACCGTTTAGCCGAGTCGTCCAAAAAGGACTGACTCGAAATGACTGCTGCTTCCTCTTGAGGCGCAGTATTTATGATGTCCGGAATAGTCCATTATTATTATGGGTAAGTTCCCATAACACACACAAGTCTAGAGAATTCAGTAAACCCTGTTATGTAAACCCTACCTGTTGGGGAAAAGAACCAAATTCATGCCTTTTCCAAGAGCATTAGTGCGAAAGTGAAGACGACTGACCAGTCAGGAATTTGAAGTCGATTCGTCGATTACCGCAACTCATCAAAACAGGAAACTAAAAACAAATGTAAATAAAAAAAATTTATGCAATCCATCAATGATTTACTAAATAATCGTGCTAGATAATTTTTGTTGTCAGAGTCTTTTTTATGCATTTATAAGTCTGTCATTCGTTCAAACTTTGAATATTGCTGCCACATATGGTCTTGTGCTTCAGCTATGCATTTAGAAATTTTTGATAAGATCCAAGGAAGAATCTGTAATGTTATTGATCCTGATCTGACATCTCGACATCAGTTATTTTCCAGCGCTGTAACGTAGCTTCCCTGGGTCTTTTCTATAAATATTTTCATGGTAATTGTTCTGATGAACTTTCCTCTATGGTACCTAGACTTTAGGAATTTAAGCACAGCAATAGATTGGCGGCAAATCCTCATCATTTTACAGTTAAAGTGGTTACCTGTAACTGTAAGTTCTATGCTAATAGTTTCATCTCTCGCACTTCTGGTTTGGCTTCTTGCTTTCGGTTAAATTTGAGCTTCAAAAATTTTGACTCTTTTTTTGGCATCTTGCTTTCCGGTTAAATTTGAGCTTCAAAAATTTTGACTCTCTTTTTGGCATCTTGCTTTCCGGTTAAATTTGAGCTTCAAAACTTTTGACTCTTTTTTTGGCATCTTGCTTTCCGGTTAAATTTGAGCTTCAAAAATGTTGACTCTTTTTTTGGCATCTTGCTTTCCGGTTAAATTTGAGCTTCAAAAATTTTGACTCTTTTTTTGGCATCTTGCTTTCCGGTTAAATTTGAACTTCAAAAATTTTGACTCTTTTTTTGGCATCTTGCTTTCCGGTTAAATTTGAGCTTCAAAAATTTTGACTCTTTTTTTGGCATCTTGCTTTCCGGTTAAATTTGAACTTCAAAAATTTTGACTCTTTTTTTGGCATCTTGCTTTCCGGTTAAATTTGAGCTTCAAAAATTTTGACTCTTTTTTTGGCATCTTGCTTTCCGGTTAAATTTGAGCTTCAAAAATTTTGACTCTTTTTTTGGCATCTTGCTTTCCGGTTAAATTTGAACTTCAAAAATTTTGACTCTTTTTTTGGCATCTTGCTTTCCGGTTAAATTTGAGCTTCAAAAATTTTGACTCTTTTTTTGGCATCTTGCTTTCCAGTTAAATTTGAGCTTCAAAAATTTTGACTCTTTTTTTGGCATCTTGCTTTCCGGTTAAATTTGAGCTTCAAAAATTTTGACTCTTTTTTTGGCATCTTGCTTTCCGGTTAAATTTGAGCTTCAAAAATTTTGACTCTTTTTTTGGCATCTTGCTTTCCGGTTAAATTTGAGCTTCAAAAATTTTGACTCTTTTTTTGGCATCTTGCTTTCCGGTTAAATTTGAACTTCAAAAATTTTGACTCTTTTTTTGGCATCTTGCTTTCCAGTTAAATTTGAGCTTCAAAAATTTTGACTCTTTTTTTGGCATCTTGCTTTCCGGTTAAATTTGAACTTCAAAAATTTTGACTCTTTTTTTTGGCATCTTGCTTTCCGGTTAAATTTGAGCTTCAAAAATGTTGACTCTTTTTTTGGCATCTTGCTTTCCGGTTAAATTTGAGCTTCAAAAATGTTGACTCTTTTTTTGGCATCTTGCTTTCCAGTTAAATTTGAGCTTCAAAAATTTTGACTCTTTTTTTGACATCTTGCTTTCCGGTTAAATTTGAGCTTCAAAAATTTTGACTCTTTTTTTGGCATCTTGCTTTCCGGTTAAATTTGAACTTCAAAAATTTTGACTCTTTTTTTGGCATCTTGCTTTCCGGTTAAATTTGAGCTTCAAAAATTTTGACTCTTTTTTTGGCATCTTGCTTTCCAGTTAAATTTGAGCTTCAAAAATTTTGACTCTTTTTTTGGCATCTTGCTTTCCGGTTAAATTTGAGCTTCAAAAATTTTGACTCTTTTTTTGGCATCTTGCTTTCCGGTTAAATTTGAGCTTCAAAAATTTTGACTCTTTTTTTGGCATCTTGCTTTCCGGTTAAATTTGAGCTTCAAAAATTTTGACTCTTTTTTTGGCATCTTGCTTTCCAGTTAAATTTGAGCTTCAAAAATTTTGACTCTTTTTTTGGCATCTTGCTTTCCGGTTAAATTTGAACTTCAAAAATTTTGACTCTTTTTTTTGGCATCTTGCTTTCCGGTTAAATTTGAGCTTCAAAAATGTTGACTCTTTTTTTGGCATCTTGCTTTCCGGTTAAATTTGAGCTTCAAAAATGTTGACTCTTTTTTTGGCATCTTGCTTTCCAGTTAAATTTGAGCTTCAAAAATTTTGACTCTTTTTTTGACATCTTGCTTTCCGGTTAAATTTGAGCTTCAAAAATTTTGACTCTTTTTTTGGCATCTTGCTTTCCGGTTAAATTTGAGCTTCAAAAATGTTGATGCAATTCCAATCGTTATCTTCGTTATCTTCTTCCTGTTCTCTTATTATTCTCTCTTCTTGATAATGGTTTCTCCTCATATTCTCTTATAATCAGTAACCCTTCGCGTCTTAGCGGCTTTATTACCTTGCTTCGAGTGAAATGATTTTTTTGAAAAGCATACTCTATCTTTTGACATTACTACGATATATTCTGTCATGGGCAGCTTTGATTTTGTCCAGTCCATATATCATAGCAATATTTTCCATTACAAGTTCAAAGAGATTCTTCCCGCATGCCAATAACTCTCTCTTAGTAACTGCTGCTATTATTCTTTCATTTTCTTTTTTCTATGACTGCTTAGTAACATCCTGCTAATTGTTTGTGCTACTATCTCCCCCTTCATCCTGAAGAAATTTAGTTTTAGTTTTAGGCTTCATGGGAATATGAGTAACTGTCTCAGAAATCGATATTTTAACCGAAGATTGTCAATGTAAACGGTCGTATATTTTTATCACTCCTTGAAAATAAAGTAATTTACAAAAAATAATTATGAAATTAACAATATATATATATATATATATATATATATATATATATATATATATATAATACGCTACATATATAAAAATATTTACATTTTTTGTGTGTAACAATTGAGGGGAAGTGTGCAAAATAATGATGACCCATCCGCCCAAATTCAAGTTATATTTGTTTTTTAAAAGAAAAAAGAACGGGTACATTAGTTATATGTAATTTTTTTCCATTTAATTATTGTTTATATTGTTTATTATTGATTATTTGTTTATTCATCTAGATAATATGATTTCATATTTTATTGTGAGCTATATATTTATTATTCTCATCGTTTGTTTATTTATCGTATTAATTTGACAAGAAATGCGTATTTAATTTAAATATTCCTCTTATGAAATTTTCATATTTTATATCTGCTAATTTGTCTATATATTTAACACAAATGAATGATCCTTATTATTTACTCGTAGTCTAGCATTTTTGAAACATTATTTTATATATGATAAAGAAAAGAAAGATGTAATTTGTACTTTTGGAGAAATAGCGTTCGTACTGTGGTTTTCACGTCTACTTGTCCAAGTTTTATTATAACTGCTTTTTTAACTTTATTTTATTTCTCGAATTTATATACTACGAAACAATATAATAATAATAATAATAATAATAATAATAATAATAATAATAATAATAATAATAATAATAATAATACCAGTTGTAGTTTGATCCCTCGGATTGATTGGAAATAGATTCCGATAGACTCATTGAAGTGATTGTTGGTAGACCATGCCTTAAATATGTAAAATGTCTGTGATCTTTGTTCTTTTTTTTTTTTACAAAAATAATCAGTAGAAAATGTCATGAAGCTATTTCTGACCTTGGGACCCGGAAGGAAATGTGTATACAACAAAAAACAACAACAACAACAACAACAACAATAAGAAGAAGAAGAAGAAGAAGAAAAAAAGAAGAAGAAGAAAAAAAAGAAGAAGAAGAAAAAAAAGAAGAAGGTATCACCCGTTATCATCAATTTCATCAAATTATGTCAATATGGAAAACATCATTTCAACTCAATCTTATAAATGGAGTCTATAAGTCTAGTGAAATAAACAACAACAAGTGAGGAATATTTCTTTGTCTCCCTTACTATTTTGTATATCCCTATTAGCATTAACCGGGGAACTTAACAAGACGGAATATGGCTATAAGATATCTCAAAAGAAAATAAGCCATCTATTTTACATGGATGACTTAAAGTTGTATGCTAAGAATGATTGTGAGCTGGAAGGTCTCCAGAAAACAGTTAGATCCTTCAGTGAGGACATTGGAATGGAATTTCGTTTGGATAAATCTGCTAAAGCCACAATTTTATGAGGATCACTGCAACAAACATCCTCTATTAGCTTAGACTCTGGGGAAACAATCAAAGATTCAGAGCAAGACGAAGCTTATAAGTACATCGGTGTCAATGAAAGTGAAGGAATTCACCATTAGAAATGAAAGAAATTGTGCGAAAAGAGTACTATAGAAAGGTGCGACTGATGTTAAGAACTGAGCTGAATTCTCAGAACAGAATCATGGCCATTAATAGCCTTGCCATCCTAGTGGTCCAATATAATTTCAACATCTTGAACTGGACTCTACATGATATCAGACGAATGAATTCTAAGACAAAAAAGCTTCTTTCTAAAAATAAGATGCACCATTCAAAGGTTAATGCAGACTGTCAATACATACACCGTAAAGATGGAAAATGTGTGTGATCTTCGGGATTTTGGAAGACGTCATGAAGCCATTTCGGACCTTAGGCCTCTGGTTGTTACCCGGAAGGAAATGTGTATGCAACAGAAATGCAAGGAAGAAGAAGAATAAATAATAATAATAATAATAATAATAATAATAATAATAATAATAATAATAATAATTTATCTTTTAGTGGCTAGTAGTTTGAGAGATGACCGGAAATGTATAATTTTCCCCCTTCCCTCTACCTCTTTGTGTAATGAATTCTTTGATAGACCCCTGCCAAACTGTAGTAGAAGGTCCAACCTACCCCATAAAATTTGATAAGTATCTGTCGTTGGCGACGGAGAGTTGAACATTTGTGGAAATCACTTGTGCCATGCCACGAACATGTAAGAAATGGTAAATGTTGTACCATTTTTCAATTATACTTTTCCTGTACTTCTTCTGTACTATAATTCTAAATCCCTTTGACTCAATTTAACTTTAATTCTTTCATTTGGATTTCCCTTTTCTCTTTCCTTTTTCTTCCCTTATATATATATATATATATATATATATATATATATATATATATATATATATATATATATATATATATATATAACAATACACTTTTATGAAGTATTCCACAATACACTTTTATGAACTATTCCACCTCCGATATATCATGTTGGGCGTGCTTTTGGGCCTTCTTCAAGAGTCGTCCTAAAGCTGGTAACTTGAACATAATTACCCCTTGGCGGTCAAGGTTAAAACGCAAATCTCTACCAATTTCAACGAATACGAACCCGGGTCAACAAGGGCCGCATCCCTCAGAGAGGAACCAGTCTGAGGACGAAAAATCTGTCACAGGAACAAACTCTTCCACAAACGAAGAGACACTAGGTCATCAAAACCGGATTATTGCCAACTTGGACCAAGTGACTCAATACCAAATCAACTAATAAAAAGAAAACGAACAAAATGGACCTGCGAAGAGTATCGACAAGTCATGGCATCATTCTTCACTGCACTCGAAAACCCAGCAAAGAACACCACCAATCAAACATACCAAATATGGAGAAGTATGGTGGGAAATGATATAAGACCTAACCTCAATCCAAACATGTTTGCTAATGTCCGTAGAGACATTATGCGAAACAATAGACTCTCAAAGACAGAAATACATAGGATAAAATTAGATATAAGACAAAATACTATGACCCATCACTCAAACTGTAATGAAATGAATGTAGAAATAAGTAATGTGACAGAGGATGAGGTAAAAACTAAAACAAATGAAATAAACTCCCAGGAATTAAAATCAGAGACTCTATCTTAAACACAACCTGCAGTTCTCCAGACAATGTCACTAAGGATGACTCCAGGTACATTAAATTAGAATTCCTTGAAAACCACAAATCTGAAATCACCAAAGCGAAAAACCACGTCATCCAAGTACTCAGCAGAGTAACTTTCATACAATTGTCAGAAAGAGACCAGCTACCCAATATCCATATGACGAATTCTAACAAGCCCATTGTGAAAATATACAACGCTGCTCTGGAAACACTGTTAACAGAGAAACCACCGGGAAACATCACTGAAGTTAACAACGTCATATACGCAACAGCTTTAGCAGCGACTCGGAAGCTTGGGATCAAAACAATAAATAAAGTTAACAGACACAGAGAGACAGCTTGGAGAGCAAAACTGTTACGAGAAATAAAACAAATCAGATGTGAGCTTTCTATATTAGATGAGCTCACCAGAAACCCTAATATTTCCACAGGCAAGTGTAAAAAGATCAAGAGGAAATACAAAATTAAATCCCTACTTGACATTCCATCAACCACGGAAATGCTGAAGCAGAAACTTCAGCTAAAGGCACAAAGAACAAGACGATAAGAAAAACGTTGTGGGTTCTATCGCCAAAATAAGATATTCCAAACGGACCTTAAGAAATTTTACAGGGAAATTGGAAAAACACCTATACATGTCGAAAGGCCACCACCGATTGATAATGTACAGACATTTTGGGAAAATATTTGGAGCAACCCGAAGGAATATAACCCAAATGCAGAATGGATCCGACGTGAAGAACGAATGCTGGATACACCTCTGCAAGAATTGGATAATATATCCACAGATGATGTTAGGCAAGCTCTAACGAAATCCCAAAACTGGAAATCCCCAGGAAATGACAAGGTTCCTAATTTCTGGCTTTATCATCTCTCATCTATCCATAAAATCCTTGCGAAAATATTATCAACGCTTGTAAATAATCCCAATAAAATCCCCGAATGGATTACTGAAGGTATTACATACCTCATACCAAAAACAAATGAAACAGACGACCCGAAAAATTATCGACCGATAACATTTCTCTCCACAACGTATAAGTTGTTCACGTCTGTCCTGACGAACCGTGCTTACTCCTTTTTCGAAACAAACAGCATTCTTCCGCTGGAACAGAAGGGGTGCAGAAGAGGTTCATATGGCTGCAAAGATCAACTACTGCTAAATAAAATGATCCTGGAAAATTGCAGAAGACGTAGAAATCTTAACGCACTGTGGATTGATTATCGTAAAGCCTTTGATAGTAGTCCACAAAGTCTCCCCTGTGGTATTAAATTTCCTTAAGCCCATCATGGGAATCTGGAACACCAAACTATACCTTAGTCACACCAGAGGCACTGCCATATCCAACCGACTAAATATCCGACGTGGAATCTTTCAAGGAGACTCTCTGTCACCCCTTCTGTTTTGTTTGGCCTTAATCCCCCTTACGCATGAACTGAACAACAGTAGCTATGGTTACAAAATAAATAAGAATATATTCAATCACCTACTCTACATGGATGATTTCAAACTCTTTGCCAAAGACGACAATGAGTTGAAGGGCCTCCTCAATATTGTAAAATACTTCAGTGATGACATAGGTATGAACTTCGTATTAGATAAATGTGCAAAAGTAACATTCAAGAAAGGTAGATTTACAGAAACACCCTTAATAGATTTAGATTTTGTCACAAAGATTAGGGAACTGGTGACAGATGCAACCGACCAGATACAGAGACAATGGTAAGATAAACCGCTTCATGGCCAATACTCTGCCTGTACCAAACAAGCTGACGTAGACAAAAACCGTACCCATCAGTGGCTACGTAGTGCAGGGTTGAAAGCTGAAACTGAAGGTTTTATCCTTGCTGCACAGGACTAATGCTTGTTAACTAGGAATTATCAAGCACATATACTAAAATACTGTGTTAGCCCCAAATGCAGATTCTGTGATAAATATCCAGAAACCATTGATCATCTTGTATCAGGTTGCACGATATTGGCACCCACTGAATATAAAACCCGACATGACAGAGTGGATCAATATCTGCACTGGAAAATTTGCAACTTCTACGGGAAGGAAACTGAAAGAAACTGGTACGAACACCACCCAGACCTGGTTAAGGAGATAGGACCTGTCACAATTCTATGGGACTACACAATACACACTGACAGAACAATCAAAGCCAACCTCCCAGACATTGTTATTAAAGACCACAAACAAAAACAATACCTCCTTATTGATATGGCAGTCCCTGCAGACTGTAATGTATCTTTGAAGATATTCGAAAAGCTGTCAAAATACAAGGACCATGAAATAGAAATCTCAAAAGTGTGGCACATGGGAAAATCAACAATCCCTGCTGTAGTTGGAGCCTTAGGATTGGTTGGAAAAGATTCCAGTAGACTAATTGAAGGGATCCCTGGAAGTCCATGCCTCAAAGAGATACAAAAAATTATTCTGACAAGTACAGCCCACATTTTACGAAGGGCTTTATCTATGTAATTTTTTTTTTTTGCAGTGGAAAGTGTCATGATACCATTTCTAACCTTAGGTCCCTGAGCGGGACCCGCAAAGAAATGTGTAAACGGCAGATATCAAAGGAAATAAATAATAATACTAAATAGCGTGGGAACGTAGAAGAAATACTATTAATATTTTGAATTGTTATAATGTTAATTTATCACGATTATTATTACACTATATTAATATCGTATTATATTTGCTAATTTATTTATGCATTTAAATTGCTATTTTATGTATACACTGGCACTGATGACTGTCTTTACTGATTTAAGTATCAACGTAATATTTTTAAGGAAGGTGAGGTATTTTCGGATATATAGGTAAGCTTTTCCATTCGTAACGTTTATTTTGCATTGTTTTTCGTTCTGTATAACTTATTACTAATTAAAATTCTAACAATTTTAACAACAGTAATCGGACTTATATTTATTTTATTTTGTTATTTATTGATTTCTATTGTTATCGATAATATATCATTGGTATATCATATGAAGTTTCCATTACACCCATTAAAATAAATACAATTAATTGTATATATATATATATATATATATATATATATATATATATATATATATATACTACTATCGATTAATAATGTATATAATATTAGATCAACCTTATCAAAAATCGGATTTACTTTGAAATAGCTTAAGGTATGGGGTCTTCTTGTGAAAGTTTTTAATGAAAATACAAATTAATGAGGTTCTTATAAAGGGTGTAATTTATTAACACTGCGTTCGTCACCTCGGATTTTTGAAAATGGATAGTCTCTTGGCATCTGCTTCTCTCAACAACTGAGCTACAACTGCGCCACACCGCGTGCTACACGCTCTTAATGAGTCAGGAAATAGTGGAAGGGGGCAAAAGAAACAAGGTACCAACAAGGAATTACAGGTACTTTTAAAAAATTGGGTAACAAAACACCCTATATGACTAACGCAGGGTAACTTTTTTCATTGTTTGTTTCTTTGACCTAAACAAAGTTAAAATTTTAATTACCTTTAACCTGAATCTTGTACTTGAAATTCAAGTAATCTACTTTTATGTTAGTATTCCTTAGATTTCAAATTCTGTAGTAACCTTCAGAGAACTAATGATTTAGTAATTCTCCCTTGATTTGGAAGAGGTCGAGAGCCGTGTTCGGAAATTATCCTTGAGATGGTGTCACGATAAAAGCGCACAGCCTCCTGTGCTGTGAATAGGGGTAGATAAGTTCGACTATCACCCGGCTCATACGCCTTCCGTGCTTATTGAATAGGAGTATAGTTTTATCCCTTTTTTCCTGGTCAGGATGTGGTTTAGCGGTTCCTTTCTTTCATGACCTTAAAATTAGTCTTAATTTTTCAGTAATCTGACTGATCAGTGGTTGTGATTTTTCATTTTGAAAGTACCACGTTGATAGTTTTCAGATTGCTGCACCCCGACTGGTAGCAAGGGCCCAGGACACTTTGGTAGCGCCTAGAGAGGTTGCTCTGATCAACAGTCGCATAATATTGAAATATTTGCAGTGTTGCGCATGGATAGTTATCCCTGCATGTAATTCCGGTAGGCAACCCTGAGGATACATTATGCTTTAGTCTTAGCCATCTTCCGGTCGTTTTTTTTTTATTGCCATAGGCGATTGAGACTGATAATTATTTGGGCCTTTTTCTCCTTAAAGAATAAAATAATCTTCCCATTACAGTTACAATTAAAATAAATATGATTAAGCCAGTAAACAAACTATCACTTGCTCCCATCAACTTTTCTTTCTCCAATATTCGTGATATGGTAACAATTTCTGTAGTGTACAATCTTTTCTCTGGAAACTAATTTAAACTCTTCTCTCGCTACCAATGAATTCTCCGTTTCAGGCTATCTTCCTCTTCGTCAAAAAGATGTTAGAATACATATGTATGGTTTTGGTCTTTACATCCAAGAAAGACAAGAAAATCTCTTCAATCGCCGTATTATTCTTTCATGTGACTTCGACTTTCCTGATTGCAATCTGTTAGCTATCTTTTTTCCTTCATCACCCTTTCTTCTCAGGATTGTAACATATTAGTAAAAATGGTTCTCTCTGTCTCAATTCACCTGTGAATATCTTTGTGTTTGGGGATTTTCATGCTCATCATGTCAAGTGGCTTAATCAATGTAATGCTCCTGATGTTGCTCAGTCTTTCATTCAACTAGTAGAATTCCCTACTTCGTTTATCCTCTAAGATAACCTTATTTGCCTTTCATCAGAATGACAGATGCTAACATCCAGGAGAACGCCTCAGTGCGCTTTCTCCAGCTAGCACTTTCCGCTGACATGAAATGGAAAGATTATATTGAATCAATTCTTATGTCTGCTACAAGGAAAGTTGGTTCACTGTATCGGGCTAGACAATTTTTTTCTCGCCAGAATCTTCTACATTTATAAGTCGACCATTCATCCATGCATTGAATATTGATATCACATCATATTTGGTGCATCCGCTACGTATTTAGAGATTCTTGATAAAATCCAAACAATTTGCAATGTTATCAGTTCTAACTAGCTATCTTGGCTTGAGTCACTTTCTCACGTGGCATCTTTTTTACCAACATTATAAATGTACGTTTTTGGCGATGGCAAAAATTAGATTACATACTTAGAATATTGCTACCACATATGGTCTGGTGCCCCTGCTATTTACTTTGAGCTCCTTGATAAGATCTAATGAAGACTCAGCAATATTACTGGAACTGATCTGGCGACTTGCCTTCAGTCACTTTCCCACCACCATAAGGTTGACTAGATGTAACCATAAATTCTATGCTAGCAGTTACTTTTCTCGCACTTCATGCTTGTGGAACTCCCTTCAGGCTCCATACTTTCCAGCCAACTTTAACCTGCAAAAATTTAAATGCAATGTCAATCGCTGTCCCCTGATTACTCCTTCCTCTTCCAGCTCATTATTAATGTTTCTGTTCTTAATTCTTCCACACCCTGTAACCCTTTTCTATAAATATTTTCAAGGTAATTATTCTGATAAGACTTCCTCCTGGGTTCCTCGGCTTGACGAATTTATGCGCATTAGTAGATTGGTAGCTAGATCTTATCATTTTACAGTTAAAATTGCTAGATGCAATCGTAAGTTCTATGCTAGCAGTTTCTCTTGCACATCTTACTTATCGAATTCTCTTCCAGCTTTTTAATTTCCAGTCAACCTTGATTTTCAGAAATTAAATACAATATCAATCGCTATCTTCTGTCTTCTTAATTCTTATTATTTTATTGTTCACTCTCCTTAATAATGTTTTACTTGTCTCTCATATTCTTTCACATTCTCCACCTTTGCGTCTTGGTGCATTTATTGTCTTGTTTGGGGTGAAATGTCAAAAAAGACATTTTACCTCAACCCATATCGAGTTGGTCTCTCCAGACATGAGCCACTCTTGAATTTTCCAAGCATTGCTTACATGCCGTTTCTCTTTTCCATGTTATTTTAGGTAAAGTTTGTTTTATTTGTCATTGTTTTATTTTCTGTTGTAGAACATATTTTTCTTCTCTGTCGTTTCGCTTTTACCACGATAATTCTATTAATGTATTATCATTAATGGAAATAAAAGTGTAAGTTGGGGTTTCCACATCAACTGTGAACTAGAGGTCGTGGCCAATAGCTCATTGCTATTTTTTTCTCAGTTTTTTTTTATCGATCTAGTACCAGAAAACAAACTCGAAATTTTTAAATATATAAATCAAAAAGAATTCCAGAATTAGAATTCCTGTCCAGTCATCGACTGAAACTTATAAAGATAAGAATGTATTTGTTTGAAACCATTCTGACTCTTAAAAATTAATTGATTAATTCGTCTCGAAAGTGTAAATTTTTATCGAGTATTTTGCACCGATTTTCCATCAATAAATAAATTTCGGACGTGTTTACCAACATTATAAATGTACGTTTTTGGCGATGGCAAAAATTAGATTTCAAAAATTGATGGCAAAGCTAAAATATTCTTATGGGTTCAATACTTTTTTCCAGAAGGAATTTATTGATTAGCCACAAAGTTGGTTCACTGTGTAGCGTGAGACAATTTTTCTCTCCAGAATCTATCTTACATATCTATAAGTCTACCATTCGTTCATACTTAGAATATTGCTACCACATATGGTCTGGTGCACCTGCTATTTACTTTGAGTTCCTTGATAAGATCTAATGAAGACTCAGCAATATTACTGGAACTGATCTGGCGACTTGGCTTCAGTCACTTTCCCACCACCATAAGGTTGCTTCTATGTTTTTTCTATAAATACTTCCATGGTAATTGTTTGGATAAGCTCTTGACTTTTTGAATTTAAGCGCAGCACTAAACTGGCGTCTAGATATCAATTTACCTTCGATCTGACTAGATGTAACCATAAATTCTATGCTAGCAGTTACTTTTCTCGCACTTCATGCTTGTGGAACTCCCTTCAGGCTCCATACTTTCCAGCCTACTTTAATCTGCAAAAATTTAAATGCAGTGTCAATCGCTGTCCCCTGATTACTCCCTCCTCTTCCAGCTCATTATTAATGTTTCTGTACTTAATTCTTCCACACCCTTTGTGTCTTAGTGGATTTACTGCTTTGCATGAGGTGATACCGAATTTTATTTTAAAAAATCACATTAGTTTGTGGCTATATGGCAGAATATTGTAGATAACAGAAATTATCGTGAAACAATTTGAATTTTGTCACTTTTGAAAAATTAAAGACTTTACAATATTACATCCAGGAATTGACCGTTAATATTCTTCAAAGGTAAAGTACTGTTTTAGAATAAATTTTCTTTATATAATGCATATTATTCTATGAATTCATAAAATGTAGACATCGGCCTTAACTAATAGGTATTTTTATTTTGCCATTTGTATGAATAATAGAAATTATGTGATTTTCAACGAAAAAGTTCTTGGACATCTAAATAATCGATTAAGCAAAAATACACTTTCTTTCGATATTAAATTTATTGATCATATTTAACGTTTTTGTCCACCATTTTCTGCCATTATCAAAGCAACTTCCTAATTACCCCCACTTACAAATCTTTGTTTTTCTATATTATAACAACAGTAATAATAATAACGAGAAGAAAAGGTGACATTAAAAACTATGACAGCATAATATATTTTTTTTTTGCTCTTGTTTATCTCTTCTTTTTTCTCAATATTCCCAATTAGTTTAATCCAATTATGTGTGGGTTATATAATGGCGGTGCAGGGAGCTCGTCCTAATTCTAACATCTGATCAAATCGCCAAGCATCTGACCAAAAGCCATGGAATCAGGACGGTTTTAGATGTAAAAAGGCCCCCTAGGCTATTCCACTTGTGAGGCACCTCCAAATCCCCCATTCTCACGAGGAGAGGAAAATGGAAAGATTAGAGTGAAGGCGAGAATGATGATGAGGAAGTGTTTAGAATTATTGAAGGGTTGTTTAGAGTCTTCAATGCGTTATGAGAGCATATGTAAGAAAGGTCTATGACAGTGTCAATAATATTATGAACCTTGGCTGGAGGTCCCCTAGATTTTGAGTCCCAAGGCTTCAGCCTGCTAAGCCTATAATTGAATCTTTTTACATACTGTCAGACCCCGTAAAACGTAATAAAAATATGATAAAATTTTCCTTTACCATCGAATTCAATGAAACATTGACGCAAGAAGGATTATATATATATATATATATATATATATATATATATATATATATATATATATATATATATATATATATATATAATTAAAAAACAGACAAACTTAAGGGTTTTTGTGAGTTTTTACTATATATATATATATATATATATATATATATATATATATATATAGAGAGAGAGAGAGAGAGAGAGAGAGAGATAGATAGATATATAGATATATATACATGTATGTATATATATTTATTATTATATATATGTATGTATATTCGAATTAAATGAAACAGTTAGGCAAGAAGGATTACTGGCCATGTACATTATATATATATATATATGTGTGTGTGTGTGTGTGTGTGTGTGTTTCATTAAAGACGACAGACAAGGTAATACGATTAAGCTTTTTATTTAATTTTTCTTGTGTTCGAACAAGTGGTTTCTTTTTTGGACACAGAGTATGTAGAAACTGTCCAAATGTTCTATAATTCCGAGAGCTTTCGGCTATACTTTTAGCCATTATCAAGGATGATTTTATTTTTTCAATTTAATTGGGTGTGTGAGTTGTGTGTATTTTTTTATGTTATTTTTATGTTATAGACATATTTTATTTTCCGAACACTGTTAACACATTGTGGCCGTGTTCGTATTTAATATTATTAAGTGTTGTTTTTTTCTTTTTTATTGTTAAGGCTTCTATTATTTTTAATCTTTTTTATCAGGAACAAGTTCCTTAAAGTGCATTTGAACTCATAGCTAATGTTCGTTCGTTTGTAATTTTGAATTTGCTGGTGTGTTGTTTATTTTTGAGGATAAGGTTAGCTGTTTTAAATTTTTTGTAGAAGATAATTTGATGTTTTTGTTCGGGTCAATTGGGGTAGATCAATCTGAATTCATAAATAATTACATCGGTCACACGACTACATGCCTATCCAGACGCCTTACATTACATCTATCTGACCACAGCTCTATTAGAATCCATTTAAACACTCCCGCAAATTTACCAGAATCCACCCGAAACATACTAGTAGAAAATACAAACATAATAACCACATCCACATGTAAAAACAGATAAACAGTAATTCGGTATTTGCTAACCAAACGCTTCTCTGTGGCTGTATGCTAACACCACGTCAAGTATGTGACGGTTCGATTCCAGTCGGAGAGCGCATATTTTCTACGAAATTTCTCGAACATTCAGGCCGTTAAATGTAATTAATGCTGTTTAATTAAAAAAAAAGACAGAGCGTTTGCTTAAATAAATTATATCTATAAAACTAGCGTATATACTACTTCTGATATTTTTATCTACATAATTTAGTTATTGTAATTAACTGGGTAATTCTGAATAGCCGTTCGTTGTCATGCTGAAAGCTATCGACAGTCATTTTGTTGTTTGGTTTTTTTAACGATTTCTTTAACAAAGAAAGACCTGTGTCAAAATTGGCTCGTTGCAAATAAATCAAAATAAATTAAGTAATTACGCTGTTCTTCTTTGATTACTGCTCTTCAAATCAGTAGATAGATAGATAGATAGATAGATAGATAGATAGATAGATATTCTATATATATATATATATATATAGGGAGAGAGAGAGAGAGAGAGAGTGGATAACGACGCAATATTCAACAAACAATAATAGATGAAAAGAAAATCTGACATATGGCGTCGAACTATAAATTGTTCTAGCTCTTTCATCTTTTTAGATCCACATTGTTTCTCTCGTGTAAGATTCCTTCTGATCAGTGTCGAGATGAAACTATGCTCGCAACTCGTTAAACGTTCTGCCAAACAGAGGCTAATTGATTGATAGATCACTTCTTCTGCTAATGACACATATCGTTTTAATAAACAGCCGCTGTTTATTTCACTGCTTTTTTCGATTTTTTTCACTCGTATTTTCAGTTCCACAAGATGGTATTCCACACTTAACAAGATTCGCGCGAGACATTTGTTTTCTTGGACATATACTCCTAGTCTTATTATTCTGTTGTCACTTAATTTTTATTTATTGCTCGCCACAAGTCGGAACGCTGTCCTTCTGGCCTCTCTTTTGTTTGCTATATCAAATGCAGAAAAATGAATGTAAAGACGTCTGCTCTTCGTTTGAACTGACATTTCCGTTTATATTGAATCTTTGATACTTAATAAAGCAGTAAAATATAACGAGAAGAAATACCGTCTGCTGACTGTTTCTATTGCTTATATTATTTGCAGGTATAATTTTATGCATATCGATGTGCGACCATTCGTCTTCTATGTGCCGTGTCACTTCACGACGTTGGCGATCATGGCTCGCCACACCTTCTTGCCCTTTGTAGCGCTTAATAAATTTTGTCTTTTTGTTATCTCTCCCAAACCTTTCTCCGCCATCAATTCACGCTGAAGGGACGTTATGCGTTGTTTTCCTCTTGCCTTTAATCTGTCCTGTGAGTATCAAATTTTCCAAGCTTTCTTTCTTAGAAATGTCAACTGTCTCTTCCTGATGTTAAGTATAAGTGTCCTTTTTGTTTCCATTTTCTCTAGAACTTCGTCGTTGTTCATATCTCCGGTCCTCGGTATTCTAAGCATCCTTCTGTAGGACCACATTTCTGTTGCTTCGTCTCTTCTCAAACAGAATAAATAAAAGTAATTTTTATAGATAATGTTTTTGTTTTAAACAAATATTCCATGCACGCATTCATTTTTGTTTTGGCTTTTGTTTTGTTTTTTTGTTGTTTTTTTTTTGTTTAAAAAAAGATTTGAACATAGTCTCATCCCACTGGAAAATAAAGACAGTTACTTCCCTTAGTTTCTTCTGAAAGCCACATGCAAATTCTGAAATCTATTTGAAAAAAAAAATTATTAATTGGAAATCTGTAGATTGATATTTTGTCCTTGTTTTCTGTATTAAGTATTTTTCCATCTGGTTTAATTATTCTTTTTCTTCTATATGTCATGTCCGTTCATGGCTCTCCACAACGTTCTGTCCTCTGTAGCTCTTAGTAAATGTTGTCTTTTTGTTATCATTCCTAAATCCTCTTCTGCCACCCATTTACACAGACCCGTTAGGTAAGTTATGCACTCTTTTCCTCTGTCTCTCTTGTCTTCAATATATCTTGTGAGTGTCAAATTTTCCAAGCCCTCTTTCCTAGAAATTTTAACTGTCTCTTTCAAGATGTTATGAGACAGTTTTGTTGTGATTTTCTGATCCTGGCGAGTCGTTATCGGGTCGTAGAATTCCGAACGCTCTCCGTTGGTCTACCTGCAAGCTTGTTGGGTGAGAATCGGGTTAACAGCAAATAAATATGACCAAGTCGATCCTATTTTAGACGGACAAAAGTTATATATATATATATATATATATATATATATATATATATATATATATATATACATCAACAATACATATAATAATACAATTCTCGTGGCAAAAAGTTGAATGTCTCTTGTATATGAACGATGATCAACAAAACAAAAGAAAATACTTCTTGTAATTTCGTTTAAAATATCAAATAATTTTATTACCACACACATAACACAAACATAACACAAAGGTGTATATGTTCAACAGTTCTTGTGGAAGAAAAGGCACCCTTTTCAGTTCAAACTCAGCTTTTGTAGATAGTAGTAATTTAACTTAAGGTTGCCAGCACCGTTCTTCCGTAACTTGATTCCACTGATTAGGGCGAGTGGAAAACGAGGTGGCTTCGTTTTAACCCATTTTGATTACTGTCGCTTGTTCGACGTTTCCGTTCTCAGTGGTAGTAATTTAACAGTAGTAGTCTTGGCTGTTGGAGGAAGTAATTCGCTTCTTCATACTTATATCAACAGCACATGTTAGCGAACGCTTTGTTCCAAACTCTGACGTCATTTCCTGTCCTCCTCGAGTCTCCAACTCGACTCTCCACTGTCTCTAACCCAACTCTGCGACTCCTTCCGGTTGTCTTGCCTCTTTATATAGAAACGTATTTATTTTTTAGCGCGAACGTCCTAACATACTTTTATTAGGAACGGTTCGACCTATTTCCCGACACGCTTCTAAATTAAAAAAAAAAAAAACTTCACACTCGTTTCATTTTTCGGTACCCTGACCACTGTCATTGTTTATCTATTAATAGCTCTGAGCAACTTTGGTAAACTTTACATAGATTCATGCTGTATTGATAAAATTAACCTTTAGATCAAGACATTCTGAATTCTATTTTCTATTAATAATATCTTTTGTACGCTTAAAGAGAAAAAAGATTGTATTTCGTTTTCTAAATAAAATCTGTAACATTTACATTTCAAAGTCTTTACAGCATTGTTAACATCTTCGTTCTTTTGAAACGCCTTTTTTTCCTGTTTTCCAGCATATTCTCCTTTATTATCAATATTATTATTTCGGGGTGATATTGCCCCTCGCCACACTTGCATGGAATATTGCTATCATATATGGTCTGGTGCTCCCGCTGTACATCTCGAGGTCCTCGACAAAATCCAGAGACGTATATGCAAGATGATAGGTCCTGATCTGGCATCTAGTCGACAATCGCTATCACACAGACGTGCCGTGGCCCCCCTCTGTTTCTTCTACAAGTATTTTCACAGCTACTGTTCCGACGTGCTACTTTCACTGGTTCCCGGATTGCATTGATTTAAGCGAGCTACCAGGCTGGCATCTCGGTCCCACCCTTTCAAACGGTTAAATGTAACCGTCTCTTCTACTCAAACAGCTTCTTCTCCCGCACTTCTCTTCTGTGGAACTCCCTTCCTCTTACTTTCTTCCTCGACGACTATAATCTTCAAATATTCAGGTTTAATGTCAATCGACATCTTCTGATACCTTGAGCTTGTTCGCCGACCTTCTCTGTATCCTTTCCTCAAACACGCCTCATTACTCTTGTTCTTAATCCTCTGTAACCCTTTGCGCGCTAATGGCACTCCCACCTTGCTTGGGGTGGATTGCCTTAAAAAATATGACTGTAATAAACTGCTTTTACTCTAAAGTCTGTTTTTATCAATTCAGTTAAAAAAAATAACAAAGCAATCAAATTTTTAATAATTTTCTTTTTTATAATAAAAGTGATACATTGATTTTCTATCTGAATAATTCTTTTTCTTCAATGTTCGATGTTTATTATTATTATGCGACAGTAAGTAACTGGTACGAGCCGTTACTCTGTTCCCTGGATTACCTTTGCTTAAATAAAAAATGTTCCTCTTTAATATTAAACTTGTTAAAGTTTCGGCATTGGCTTCTATTGCAATTTAGCATAATCAATCGGATAATTAACACAGATCAAAACGAGGACGCATAATTGCTAAAGAATGAGCCAATCATTACCCCGCTAAAGTCCACACGTCACTGGCTACATAAACGCCAAAATTCAAAACCCATCTTTTTTTATTTCTTACCACGACGTTATTCAGACAGCACCATGCAAGGGTGCTCCCTTTATCACTCGCCCTAAACAGTGGAATCAAGTTACAGAAGAACGGTGCTGGCAACCTTCAGTTAAATTACTACTATCTACAAAAGCTGAGTTTGAACTGAAAAGGGGCCCTTTTCTTCCACAAGGACTGTTGAACATATACACCTTTGTGTTATGTTTGTGTTATGTGTGTGGTAATAAAATTATTTGATATTTTAAACATCATATTCTAGTATGTCTATGCCTAAATATTAATTTTAACAACATATACATATATAGTAACTTTCCAAGTGCAGTTTAGATGTGGCACAAGGTCAAAAGTAGGAGACACCCAGTGACGAATGGTTATTTTCTAAGCGTAGCTTAGATGTAGCACAAGGCCAAAAGTATGGGACACCTAGTGAGAATCGAACTCACTTTTCAGTCGTAACTGATCTAGCGTGACAAGCTTGCTAACCATTACACTACGCCGAGATGCCCCAACATATACATATATATGTAGGTATTTTCATTATTATGGCTTGGATTCTCAAACGAAGATTTCGAAATATCTTCCAAGTCTGTCACGGGCTATAACATCGCTATTAAGGTCGTGAGAGACATGCTTTCTACGTCGCTTGCTTCAGACGACTTGGCAACTGATGAAGACGCCAATTTTGCGGAGCTGTCTCTTCTATCATTTCATTGCGGTTTGATCAGGCGAGGAAGATCGGCAGATAGATCCTACGCTTGTATCTCGCCCTGTTGGTTGTCTATGGTATTTCCTACTAATGGTATTTCCCACTGATAGTGCTGAAAACGATATGCGGATCCTTTTCAAGCAGTCCTTGTTTCTCTTCATGGCCTCACCCTTTTTCTCCGTCAGCCAAAGTCTAATTACCTTTGGAAAAACGATAGTCCGGCATCTTTATCATTCAGCTAACCCACCGTAGTTAAGTCTTAAATTTTTAAAATATTGCCGAGGCAACGCTTAAGGAAGGGCTCCAGTAGGGGAGTCAACACTATATATATCGGTAACTAGCACGATGGTTATGCAAATTTTACTTTTTGTGCTTTTCGTGAGATTTCTGTTGCCCCGGATATTTCTGTTTAATCCTTAAAATGTTAATCTGTCAAATCCTAAAACATTCCAATTTTCTCAGGACGATGGAAATGAAAGACGGGTGATAATTTTGGTTTTGTACAGGTTTTTGAAGAATAACCATCTTTGTAAGGTTGTTGAATTTCTTCAGCTCATGCAAAGCAGAACGTTACCTGCTGTAGATCCGCTTCTCTGTGAGCAATCAGAATTGTGTCATAACTCTGTGACTAGTGAGATATTTGTGCGGACCTGAAGATGCTTGAACTATGTACCTTCGAATATTGCCCATATTGTCCCTGTCATCCATCTCTTTTGTAACCAGTTTCAATCTCCTTAGCAACTTGAAGAATTTAGAAAAAGCTATTGTATTCATATTGTCAACTGAAATTTACGTCAAGTATTATCACGTGTGGAAATATTGTTTTTATTGTGTTAACGGATTCAACCATTATCTTTTGATTTCTTGATACAGCTGTGTACGTTTGTTTGGGAGTAGTAATTCTGTTAGGAAAGGTGATGTAGGGAAATTTCTAAATTCTTCTAGTTACTAAGGACATTTTGTTTTGTTGTTAATAGTTACTTTGTTTTAATGAATTCATTTCGTTTTTGCCTTGAAAAAGTTCACATTGGACGAAACGCGTCGGCTAATAATACAGTTTTCCTATTGTCTTTTACCTTTATACATATTGTCTTTTTGTACAGGTTACTTCTGAGAATTTTTTCATATGTATGTATGTATTTATGTCGGCGCTGAATAATAAATTTAAAATTATTTCACTAACAAGAGGAACTGAAATTAAAATAGCGAAAATACCTTCTAAAACATAAGTTAAATATGAGGAAACAGGAACATTTCTTTAGAAACAAAGCAAATAGTGACGAACTGTTATGTAATATCAGTCATCGTATATAGAAGTGATTGCTGGACAATCTCCTCACAGATGAAGAAAATACTTGAGGAAACAAAAATGTCCTCACACAAAAAGATGTTGAGAATACCATGGACTGATTATGTGAGCAAAGTGAAAGTTTTAAAAAATGGAAACAAAAAGGACGCTTATACTTAGAATAAAAAAGAGCAAGTTGAAATTTCTAGGGCACATAATGACGGCTTGAAAGATTTGACACTCACGGGACATATTGAAGGGATAGTGGAAGGGAGCGAATATTCTATGCTTATGTAAATGGTTGGCAGAACAGGAAATTGGAAAGAGCCACGATCTACTACGTCCTGAAGGGACACGGCACATAAAAGAAGAAGAACAAGACAGAAACTAAAAATTGAAGATGTAAAAATCCATCAAATACAGAAATTTAACTAACTCGGACAGGATTTTTCCAACCTGGGTGATATCGCCCACTGGTGGGTGATTTCAACTAATGGGTGGGCAATGAGCAACTGAACGGAAAATGGCGGGCGACTGGAAATTTTAGTAGGCGAATTATGATTTTGAGTATTACAACGGTATTTCAACATATACTACCCGATAAAAATATCAAATGAGATATGCAAAGAACCTGTATTAAAAAAACAAAAAAAACATGAGATTAAATGGGGATAACTGGGTCACATTCCGAGATAAGATATAAATATCCCTGCAAACAAGTAACATTTTGGTATTTTCTATAGTTTTGAGAAGAGTCATTAACATTCAAGTAAGTTCTTCAGACGAAATACCATTTTTGAATTTATCAAGGCAGGAAAATTGCCCGTCAAAACATAATTTACCCATCACTGTATGCTTTTGAATATACAGTGTAACCCGAATATAAGAGACCCTGATATAAGAGAAACCCGGCTATAAGAGAGATTTTTTCTGGTCCCAAATTAGAGCCTGTGTTAATGTATATAAAATAGACCAAACACGGATATAAGATAGACCCGGGTATAAGAGAAACCCGGATATAAGAGACTTCTTCTCCGGTCCCGACAACTCTCTTATATCCGGGTTACACTGTACATATGTACTATAGAGGTTGGTAGGCGGAATATTTTTCCATGAAAAAGTGGGCGATGACGCAAAAAAATGGTTGGGAATTCCTGATCTAGAAAGTACTTTAAGAGACGTCGGAAAAGAGAGATACATTGCTAGTAGTCCTCTTATATGATAGTGAATGGTGGACAGTTTCCTCATAGATGAAAAGAAAACTTGAAGCAACAGAGACGCTGTCCCGAAGAAGAATTCTAGGAATACGATAAGAAGTTTTAAGGAAAATGAAAACAAAAAGTTCACTTCGAATTAGAAATAAATAGTTGACATTTCTGAGGGGAAAAAAAAAACGAGGAAAGAAGACTTGAAGAATTTAACACTAACAGGAGATAAGGCTAGTCGTCAACGGCACCCGCTCGCATTCGAGCATCAAGATCGTCATCCTCCCTCCCTATTCCCCTTCCTCCACCACCATCATCTCCTGGCGACGGTGGCGGAACTGGTTGTGAAGATCCAGCCTCGTTCTAAAAGATTCGTGAGCAGGAGCCACAGAGGAGTGTGGGTGGTGTACGCAGCTGGGCTAGTCGGGCCCTCCCGACAGCACGTATAAGGCTTGATGGACAAAGGGAAACAGCGAGTAACCTACCTAACAAACGTGTTGAAATGGATGCCAGATCAGGAAAATGTAAGGATAGACAGATAAAGTAAATATTGCTAAAAGCTACAGGAAGCTGTAGAGAGCGATGATTGCCCTGAAAGGAAACAGCACATAATAGAAGAAGAAATCTGGTATATAAAGTAATGTATATTTATGTATATTTATAGTAACAATTACTAAAAACTGTTACACGCAATGTTATCCTTGACAGAGTCTAATATATCATATCTTGATATGTACATATTTAAAACAACATATCCGTAGCCTATTTTCTCAATTGTCGTCTAACTTACGCAAAATTGAAAATAACACTGACATCTCATTTTAACAGATATATTTACGAAAATTACACAAAATATCTTGAAATACTAAAGAGTAAATTTATTCAATAAAATCGTCATTGGCTATAAGCCACGGTCTCCAAACAACTTCGGAGTCTACTCCAACTCTTCAGGACGGTCTCCTTGATTAAGTTCGTGAATGCTGCCATAATCCTTGCCTTCAGTTTATCTTTGGTGTTACACGGAGTTTTGTTGGTTTCTCGCTCGACTGCGTCCCACACATAATAATCAAGGGGATTGCAATCTGGGGAGTTAGGTGGCCAGATGTCAGGGGAGATTTGGTCGCATAAACTGTCTGCCAGTCATGATTGGGTTCTCCTGCTTGTATGGCGTGGTGCAGAGTCCTGTTGCCAGATATAGGGTCTTCCAGCAGCAACCCTCTTGACCAAAGGCAGCATTGACTCCTCAAGGCACTTGATGTAGGCCTCTGTGTTGAGTCTGAGGCCTTCACCAACAAATTCGAGAAATTATCAGAGTGAGTAGCCATTCCGAACCATTATCCATTACACCACCCGTACATCCAAGCTAACAGCACCTGTTACTCCAAATATAACCGACTTCTTTGCACTTAATTCATTGATAAATAGATCAATTAAAATGAAAATGCCAGATCAAAATTTAGTCAACTTCCTGACAAGTCAACGGACATATTAACGCACCTTTGGGTGTATTGAAACATATTTTCTGCAGGCGAACGTGTGTATGGGCTTGTATGTGTTTATGTGTATGTGTGTGTAATGACGTAAAAGTATGTGCGCTTACGTGCACGTATATAAGCGTTCTGTATTTCGACAAATACCTTTTCTTTCTTTGTTAAAAATCTTTTCCTGTTTTTCTACGCCTGCTGATTGGCTGGCGCATTTCTTCACATTAATCAATCTTTTCTGCACTTGTTCATCCGTACATGTTCCCCATATCAGAGGCGATGATAGTGTCAAGATGAGCTTTGTTATCATTGGCCAAGCCACCATCATTAATCTGAGTCAATAGGGTTTCGCCATCTGTTTCTTACGACCCGCAGGGGATACGGACGCAAATTTGATTAGCAATAATCCTTATGCTTAGTTAAACCATTATGAATGGAATCCATTCTTTATCATTTAAAATCCGGTAATTTGTCCTCGCAAACATCCGAAAATACGATGATGTAATTTATATTATGAAAGGACATTTTAGCACGTCGGAATATAGTCGCTAACAATAACATTAATATATATATATATATATATATATAAGGAATATACATAATATCTTACATTAATTGCACAACTTCGAGTTTCATACCGAAGCAACTTTCAAGTGCTGGAATTATTATATTTAATTTTATTTATATTTTGGGTTGACACCGTTTTTTAAATTTTCTGGTTCTCGCTACCTACCTATATTTATCCATTCGCTTATATATATATATATATATATATATATATATATATATATATATATATATATATATATGAGCGCATTTGCATATATATATATGATAGGGTGCTGTAAAAAAACTCGACTTGACTCATTTCCTCAAAAATGTAATCAAATAACCGAATAAATACACACACACACACACACACACACTCACACACACACTCTCACACACACACATTGATGATACTCCCTGAGGAGTGGATGATGTAATACTCGGAGGGTCCGTCTACGAAACTTTGAAAACGGGATGCTGAAGGTAACATCAAGCAGCTCAGTGACAAGCCTATTATTTACACAAGTTATATATATATATATACACGGTGCGATGAATGAATTGTCGTCTAACTTACGCAAAATTGAAAATAACACTGACATCTCATTTTAACAGATATATTTACGAAAATTACACAAAATATCTTGAAATACTAAAGAGTAAATTTATTCAATAAAATCGTCATTGGCTATAAGCCACGGTCTCCAAACAACTTCGGAGTCTACTCCAACTATTCAGGACGGTCTCCTTGATTAAGTTCGTGAATGCTGCCATAATCCTTGCCTTCAGTTTATCTTTGGTGTTACACGGAGTTTTGTTGGTTTCTCGCTCGACTGCGTCCCACACATAATAATCAAGGGGATTGCAATCTGGGGAGTTAGGTGGCCAAATGTCAGGGGAGATTTGGTCGCATAAACTGTCTGCCACTCATGACTGGGTTCTCCTGCTTGTATGGCGTGGTGCAGAGTCCTGTTGCCAGATATAGGGTCTTCCAGCAGCAACCCTCTTGACCAAAGGCAGCATTAACTCCTCAAGGCACTTGATGTAGGCCTCCGTGTTGAGTCTGAGGCCTTCACCAACAAATTCGAGAAATTATCAGAGTGAGTTTTCCGAGCTACCGTACCTTCGTGACCACCATTAGACTCATCCAACTCTTTCCGAATCTTCTGCACTGTCCTCAGATTGACACCCGAACACCCTGGAATTTTCTTATTGGAGCTTTCGGCACCAATGCCAAGCAGTACAGCCTACAGTTACCAAATTCCGAGTGAATTGAGTCATGGTGCTCTTTTTCTCACAGACGGTGCCCAACAGACCCTACTATATTGAGCAGTCGACAAAATAAAAAACAAACAACGCGCATGCGCGAAATTAAAAATATAAAATGATGGCAATTTATCCATCGCACCCAGTATATGTACGTTTAATTTAAAAACAATTAAAATGCTTTGTTGATTATTTTTTTATATTTACTTTTTGAATATTTCTAATATTTTTTTCACTCCCGGTTAGTATTGGACATGAGATTTAACCGAACTAACCAGAAATTTAAAAAATATATTAGAAATAATAAAAACTTAAATAAAAATTAAATGTTTCGTTAAAGACTACTGACAAGGTAGTGCGATTAAGCTTTTTATTTAATTTTTCTTGTTCTCAAAGATAATGTTTTCTTTTCTGGAAACAAAGTATGTAAAAACTGCCCAAAAGTTATGTATACCCGAGCGCTTTCGGCTATTCTTTTAGTCATTATCAAGGACGGTTTTATTTTTTTATTTTTAACTGCGTGTTTTTTATGCATGCTTTCTTTGATGAATTTGTCTGAAGTTATAGGAATATTTTATTTTCTAAGCACGGCCAGCACATTGTGGCCGCGTTCGGGGGTGTTGGTATTTTTATTTCTTAGTGTTTCTATTACTTTTCGTATATTTTTATATATGAATAGAGCTACTTGTATTTTCTACTAGTATGTTTCTGATTGAGGTTGGCAGGTTTTCGTTTATGTTTAAATGAGTCCTAACTGAGTTATGGTCGGTTAGGTGTAAACTAGGGATGCAGTAGTACAATCAATATAATTATTTATGAGTTTGGTTTGATCAGGAACAAATTTCATTAAGAGGCATTTGAACTCGTAAATAATATCGGTTTTCTGTTGTTTTGATTTTGAAATTCACTCAAGGCTCGGAAATATATATATATATATATATATATATATATATATATATATATATATATATATATATATATATATATATATAGTTGTAAAGTGGATAAATGAAACGGCCAAATATAAGGAGTCGTGTACGCGTGTGCTGGTGTGCATACGCAGGCAAGCAAATAAATAATCGTTAAATTTATGCATGGCGTGTAAACGTAATAGTGCTCAATGCGGTTATACAGAACAAACATGTATTAATTAGTACATATACGCGTACCTACGTTTTTGGCGTGCGATTATAGTCGCACGCCCAAAACGTAGGTACGCGTATATGTACTAATTAATACACACACACACACATACAAACACACACATACACATATATATAGATACATACACACACACACACACATATATATATATATATAAATATATATATATATATATACATATATATATATATATATATATATATATATATATATATAGATAGATAGATAGATAGATAGATAGATAGATAGATAGATATGGATATGATAAAAGAAACATATACGCCTATATACTTGCACGTACATATATATTTCTTTCTCGGGTGTTTAAAAACATTGCTCAATATATATATATAACATAGCAATTAAGTATATATTAGTGATTATACATAATATGAACGTCGATATCACAACTCGGAGTTTCATACAAACGTGTAATCTTCAAGGGCGAAATACCGACTGACCGTTAGAGCGTTATGAAATTCGCGTTTCTCGTGGTGATCATTTAAAATTGTATGTTAAGAGTTGTTTATCTTATTATTGTTGCTTATAATATTATGATTAATTATTTATAATTTATATTGTTCAAATTCTTAAGTTCGAAAGTCTCAAAAGCCTGAGTTATTTCTCTTAGTCCATAGACGTGGTATAGAATCGGGTTCTTGGTCAGAAATATGGAAGTAGTTCTTTGATAATAGCGGCCATTAATAGATCTTCCGATGGGTAGAAGTCACAGATATCAAACAGCAAAAATGTCAATTCCTCTTTTTTTATATATATTACTGAACCATTCAATAGCATCGGCTGTATTTCGCCACTGGTTGATAAAAGCCTTTTTTGTATATTTACACGCTCTTTCCATAATGATAATAACGATGTTATTTTTAGTCAGTCGGTATTGGGGGTTATTTAGGAAATTCTCCTTGTGGTCTTTACTCATGACGAATAATGCCTGTTTGTGTAGTTTGGGATTCTATCGTCTGTTTTCAACTCAGTCACCATTGCTTTGACATCATGGTAGGTAGTTTTTCTCAGTTGTCATCCGCTTTTTTATAAAATTTATTGACTTCTGTATTGATGGCTTTGTGGTATAATTCTGTGTCGGTGTGATAGTGGTTACCAGTCTCATCCGATTTGATAATTATCTTATCAGATTTCTTGATCGTATCAATGTCTCTTCACATTTTATGTTGTAGGTTGTTGGTGTGGTTATTAAATTTAATATTATTTATCATTGAGAATAACTCTTTTTCGAATTCTGATAGTAGTTAGTTGCTTGATAGAGTTTTTGTAACTTGAAACCATAAGTTTCTTTTTCGTCGTCTTGTAAGTTTTCTTGTATCGGTTTAGAGAAAAATAGATTCCATCTCATCCTTTTTACAACGGTCTCGATCTTATTTAACAAGTTCAGTTTGTATTATCTATTTCCGGTGTAGCGGGACCGTGGGGTGTGAAGATGAGGATGATATCTCTGGGTTAAACTTTCCTGCTGGCCGGTCCAGCTACATAGGAATGTTGGACTATAATTAAGTCCAAAGAAGGCAAAAGAAAACAAACAAGACCGATATACATGTATGCAACAAATATATATTAATAACAAATTACAATGACATGAAGACATGAAAGGTTACAGAGTGTTTGTATGGAGAAGTTATGTGTGTGTGCTGAGTGTCCGTACGAACGCGTATATTGTTTTTAGCGTGTTCCCAGAATATGGGAAGCGCTGTTTGTGTGAGAGGTCACATGTTGGTGTAAGTGAAAAAGAGAAAGTTTTTTTTTACCTCGACTCACGCGCGAGGTAGCGGCCCAAGGCCTGGGTCGAGAAAGAGAGATGGAGAGAAGGGTCAGCCAGTATTTATAGTCAGGGGATAGAGACCCCTGTTGAAGGATTAAGGAAACTGAGGAGGAGCTAACTGCGACACCGGGGACCATGATGTTTTTAGTGGAAGAGTCCCGGTCAATTATTTCTATGTTCCGGTGACAATTAAAGTATTACGTATAAATACGCCTATAATATTGTTCATCTAAAACCGAATCGGATTAGAAAGGACCTAACTATGATTCTTGAATTAAAACAATGATGGAAGCCAAAAATATAAGTTTGAAAAAAAAATGTAATCCTGTTTACACTACTTTCTTTCCTCATACTCAACAACAGACCATGTAAAAATAATCACTACTGACTAAGACAAAAAAAAGCCATTTTGTTTGGCTGAATATGAAAAGGTATTTGGTTCAGTCGAACGCTCAATAGTTCCGTTTCATAATAGTAAAATATTAAATGAAATTATTCAAGAGTTATTAAAAAATATATTAATTGAAAAATAAATCTGCAACACTCTGCTGATTATGATGCTAGTATTTGCATGCTAGCGGGAAGAAGATATTTTGATAAAATTTTCTATTTTCTTGTCACGTAGAAATATACCTGTGCGCATTCTGGGCTTCAGCTTTTGACGGTGACCTGTGCTGCGACTATGTTCAGTATGAAGAAAGAAAGTAGTGTAAACAGGTGCCATGCTACATGCTGCGTTTGTTCAACTAAAGCCGTTTAAGAGAGGTCGGTTTGTTGGCATTCTAGATTCCGGCTTGCCCTTTTAGAGAAATGCTGCGCATATTGGACGTGACGCGTTGGTAATTCTCCAATACTAACAACCGGGTTCAAGTAAACATTCCTACACCTGTAGACCAGGTTCAGGACGGCCACCTAAAACAGACGTTTGCCAATATAGATCAAAACAAATGTGGTTCCAGGAATGTCATCATAGATCGTTGGGAATTGTTTACTTGTAACAAAACTATGAGCAAGTTTATCACTAGCCAGACACCCACTTACGCCGCAACAATATTGTGAACACCAGACTAGCTCCCTTCCACATGACTCCCTCCACATTCATGCGTAGTGTGCCTTAGGTATAGTAGACCTGACGGAGCCCATCTCTCATAAATACTTTGTAGCATTGTTTAACAATTTTTTTTTTATTTTTGCAAATCGAATTCCGATCCGAATTCAGTTTATCAATTTTTGTTTAAACAGCTTCTACAGACTTTTCTTACTCGTGAGTATAGACAGGATACGTGGCCCATTAAAGTCATAACGGCATACCATGTACTACAGCCACACAGCAGAAGTATGTCGAGGGAAATATAGTATGACGGAGACCATCCAGCTTCGGTCATTTTTTTTAGATTTATTTTTTAAATTTAAATTGTTCCTTCTCCTAGACTGATTGCCACCTCAAGGAAAGAGAACCCATTCAGCCCTGCTATTTAACCTATAGTTGGAGAGAGAAGAGAGATTTATTCAAATCTACCATTCGTCCGTGCATTGGATATCGCTGCCACGTCTGGTCTGGTCTGATTCTAGATTCTAGATTCCGGACAAAATACAAAGAAGGATTTGTAATGTTATCAGTTTTGGTCTGGCATCTCGATTTCCTTCACTTTCCCACCGTGACGTGGCTTCCCTCTGTCAACTGATATCCTCCGACTTGACGGCTCGCCTTGATCACAAACAGCTGGTCTTTGATTTCACCGGGGAACCCTCTGCTTTGGCAGTTGAATTCAATCTAAGATGCCCTCTGCCAAGCGATGCCGTGTCATCATCACACTGGACATACTGCCTCCTAAATGCCTCATTTATATAATATAGTGCACGAAATCAAACCATAATATTTTATAATGCCTTTTCCTTTTCCAAATGAAACTGTATTGCACCATTTACTATTAACAACACATTTTACAAAATAAATTCAATTAAAAATATAGAAAACCCATAAACAACAAAATAGGAAACCATCTAAACTTAAAATTAAAGTTATTTTCGTGCTCACTAATGTTATCTGCTTTTCCTTCCTACGCTATGGTTCTTGAATTAAAACTATGATGGAAGCCAAAAATATAAGTTTGAAAAAAAAATGTAATCTCTATTTCGAAAGAAGAATATTTCTGTTAAAGATAGCTATGTCACATGTTGCATTTTCCACCATGAGACAATTTTTACAGTTATAAGTATTAATAAAAATGCCACACACACACACACACACACACACACACACACACACACACACACACACACACACACACACACACACACACACATATATATATATATATATATATATATATATACCAATGCGTTCTAATAAAAAGATGCTGCTTTACAGTTAACACTTTATACTTACGTTTCATCACAAGACTTTAATAGATACGTGTTTCAAAAAATGGAAATCTTTAAAATACGATCGCAATTTCAGAGAACATATCTCTCGCTGTATCTTTCTCTCTCTCTCTCTCTCTCACACACACACACACACACACACAAACATACGCTCAATATTGTAAAGAGGTATGTGATTTATATATATATATATATATATATATATATATATATATATATATGTATAATATTGTAAAGAGGTATGTGACATATATATATATATATATATATATATATATATATATATATATATATATATATATATATATATATATATGCAAGCACGTTTCATTGAATAAAATAGAGTTATTATGTCTATTTATCTTTATAATAATCCTTTCTAGTTCACTAACCAGTTTCTTGACGTTAAAATGAAATTTATCAAGGAAGGCGCCGTAGTTTTTTCTTAGCCATGTACTTTCGATCTCCTCCAAGTTCATCCTCAGTGGTGAATTATAAATCCGTTGTAGCTATGGATGTTTTTTCTATATCAGAACCAACCAACACTGAACAAAATTTATTAGGTGTTTAGCAGCCAGATGGTGAAGTGCATTTAATGCCATTTGCATTTCTTACAATTGTTTATCACATATATATTTTTTTTTTGAGTAGCTCCCTTACACGAGCACGGGTGTTGTGGTGCAAAAAGTCCATAGCTACAACGGATAAATTAAAATTTTAAAATAATTATAAAGAAAGCGTTCACGCGTGTTTTTAAATTCACCATCACAACGAGCATTGTTACAATAAGTTTGTCTTTGTATTCACCCATAAGGATTATACTCGGAGGAGATCGAAAGTACTTGGGTAAGAAAAAACTACGGCGCTTTCTCTGATGAATTTCATCTTTACAACAAGAAACCGGTTAGAGAAATAGAAGGGATTATTATAAAAACAAATATACATAATATGTCTATATTATTCAATGAAACATGTTTGAATATATATATATATATATATATATATATATATATATATATATATATATATATATAATATCTGGATAAAATAAATGAAACAAAATTGGGTGTTTTTTTTTATGAAAGTATTTATTTCTGTGTTTTTGTATATATTTAATATTTCAGACCACCTCGGTCTTTCCTCAGAAATCAAATGAGATACTGTGTTTGTGTGTTTGTTTACAGCGTTTGTTTACAGCGTTTGTTTACAGCGTTTGTCGTGAAGCGTGCATGTCACGTGATGTGTAATGCGACTTTGTTTAAATTTTGGGGGGAAGACTGATGATAGTGTCAAAAATTCAAACAAAGTCGCATTACACATCACGTGACTTGCACGCTTCACGACAAACGCTGTAAACAAACACACAAACACAGTATCTTATTTGATTTCTGAGGAAAGATCGAGGTGGTCTGAAATATTAAATATATACAAAAACACAGAAATAAATACTTTCATAAAAAAAAACACCCAATTTTGTTTCATTTATTTTATCCAGATATTATATACATATCAAGAAAGTATACGTGGCCTCTCATTATGCTATATATATATATATATATATATATATATATATATATATATATATATATATATATATATATATATATATAACGATTACGAATCCTGTGACCCATCAGGGTCGTAGGGCCACCACATGTACCGGTACCGCAGAAGCAGAAGTGCTTTTTCTTGGGCAAGATAGCCTGACGGAGATCAACCCTCTCCAGGCTGGTTTGAATTCAAAGTTTTACTTCTAGACCGGTTGCCACCCAAGGCTATAGAACATAGTCTGTCCTGTTATTTACCCATACCTGGGGGAGAGAAGAAGAGGATTCATACCTTTCCTAAGGATATATATATATATCATTTTATGCCGAGAATGAAAGTAAAGAAAATAATGTGAAGAATGAAAGAAACATCGGAATGCGTATATTTAGCTTATATGCCTTGGAATTTTGTGTGAGCCAGATTTCAGTGTTTCACTTTCCGTCCTCTGCTAAAACACTTTCTAGATATTTAAATTTTTGTACTATCAACGTGAAATACTTTGAGTAGATTTTAAGTAAAAGAGAAAGACGCTGAAACTTGTTCCCCTTTTTCAAGTTGTGTTCGTGTTGTGCCAAATGATGTGTGATTTTTACTATTTTTGAACGTAAATGACGGCATTTACGTTCAAAAATAGTAAAAATCCTATGCAAATTATAATTAATTATTAAGTCGATATTGGCGTTTCAAAAGAAGAAATCTAAATGAGTTCAGAGGGGGTTTTTTTGCCTGCCTGTGACTTGAAATTAACTATAATTTATTTAAGAGGAACCAACTTTTTACTCTCTCCGATCGCTTTGCAAGGTGATAACTGCAACTACGTGTGACTGTTTTCTTTTTTTTTTCTTTTTTTTTTACAATGATGTTAACCCTGTACAAGGCCCGGGAGCCACTCGATGTAGATGTTTACGGAGTAATAGGTACAGTTTATGCAGATATGTGGGGAAGATAACGGTTAACATTAGACTTGAACAAGTTCAAATTGTTGTGATCGTGGAAGCATCCTCTTGGGAGTCGGTTCCACAAAGCAACGGTTCGAAAGATAAGCAGCTCGAGTGGAACTTACATCCCAGAATTGTATTACGAAGGGAATAGAGGGTGGTTCGCTACAATGTGCTGGTATTAGCCGAGAAGGTTATAGAACTGATGGAACTAAAGAATGTAGTTCGTCTGAGGACTTTCCATGGAAATAGCGATAGAGCTTGCGACGGCTGTTTTAAATACTTGACTTTGTGGCATTGTTTAACCTTTTCTTCGCAAATCGAATTCCAATTCGAATTCAGTTCATCAATTCTTGTTTAAACAGCTTCCACGGACTTTCCTCACAAGTGAAAATAGTCAAGACACGTCACAAGTACCGTGACCCATTAGTCATCGGGGTATAAACATGTATTACAGGCACGCATTCCGCAGATGACACGGTACTGATAGCAGATACCGAAAAGAAACTACAAAACCTCCTACAGAAGGTAGCGAGGGAGAGCGAGAAGAAGGGACTAAACATAAACTACAAGAAGACAGAATGCATAGTCATCAGTAAAAAGATGAGCCCGACATGCGATTTGCAGGTCGGGGACACTAAAATCAAGCATGTGCGGAAGTTTCAATATTTGGAAAGTGTTTTGACGGCGGACGCATTGGAATAGCCAAGAACGCATTCCAAAAGCTGGACAGAGTGCTGCGAGACAGGATGATTTCGTTTGTAACAAAGAAAAGAGTACTGAGCTGCTACGTGACATCTGTCCTCTTATAAGGCAGCGAATGTTGGACGGTCTCCTCAAAGATGAAGAAGAGGTTCGAGGCAGCGGAGATGTGGTTCTACCAAAGGATGCTAAAGATATAAAGGAGCGAGCATGTGAGCAACGATGAGGTCTTGGAGAGGAGGCAAACAAGGAAGAAGCTTATACTTAAAATAAAGAAGAAGCAGATGAAATTTCTGGGACACGTAATGAGATAGGAAGGCCTGGAGAATCTGATACTCACAGGTCGAATAGAGGAGAAAAGAGACAAGGGAAAGCAACGCATGACATACATGGTGGGCTTAAGCAAGTGGATGACAGAACGTGGTCTGGGGAAGTTGGTAGATGCACGAAACATTGAGAGCTACAAGAGACAGAGAGAAGTGGAGAGCCATGATCGCCTACGTCCTGAAAGGACACGGCACATAAAAAGAAGAATTTGTAGCATGTCTAGGACAATAAAGACTGGCGGAGCCCATCAATCTTCGGGCTATTTTTTTTTAATTTAGAGTTTGTTTTAATTTAGTGGTTTCCTTCTCCTAGAGACCTCAAGGCAAGTGATCCCAGTCAGCCACGCTATTTAACGTATATCTGGCTGGAAAAGAGATGGGTTTATTCAAATACACCATTCGTCTGTGAATTAAATAATGCTGCCATGTTTGGTCTGTTGCTCTGGCTATATATCTCTAGATAACCGACAAAATCCAAAGAAAGGTCTGTAATGTTATCCCTCCGGGCCTGGCATCTCAACTTCGGTCACTTTTCTACCATGGCGTGGCTTTTCTCTGTCTTTTCTATAAATATTTTCGTGGCAGCTGTTTTAATGAGATTTCCTCCTCGGTATCTTGATCGCATGAATTTATGCGTACTACTAGATTGGCAGCTACTGTTGAAATAGCTAAATGTAATTTTTCGCAATTCTCACCTGTGGAACTCTCTTCCAATTTCTTGCTTTCCTACTACCTACACGTCCTGGGTATGACGATAAACTACATCCGCGTCCTGGGTAAGACGATAAACTATGTCCAACAGCAAGGCCTCTGATCAGGAGGTTTTAAGGAGCATGGAACCGCCTCTTAATTGCTGGTGTTTCCAGGTCCACCCTGACCCGGGGTGGTAGCACCTGTTAGGGTCCCAGCTATGGGCAAATAGTTAACACCCAAACTTGTGTAAAAATAGGTTTTAATACCAGAAATACTTTGTAATAAAAAAAAAATTATTACCAGCAATAATTTTTGAAGGAAAAATTTTTAAAAAATTATCAGCAATACTTTTAAAAAAAATACCAGCAATACAAGTAGCTATACATTTTTGGAAAAAAATATGACCATCTATAGATTTCTTCAAGGAAAAATATTCCCAGAAATAGATTTTTGAAGAAAAATATATTACCAGCAATAAAAATTTTGTTGGCATTAAATAACCCATTGAGGTTGATATGCCGTAAAACAAAATAAACCAAACCTACTACCTACAATCTTCAAAAAATGTAACATCAATCGTTATATTTCTGTCTTCCTGAAACCTGTTCCTTTATCGTCCTTTCTTCTCACTAAAGTCTTCTCATTCTCTTCCATTCCCAGTAACCCCTTACGTCTTAGTCGCCTTGCCGGGGGGGAATTAATTAAAAAAATGAAGGAAACGAATATAGAATCTTATATTAATCTTATAACATTTACGTATAGACTACATAAATATTTAGTATGTATTATATTGCAAAATGGTATGAGATAATATTATATTTATAACATACACAGCAATAAACTTTTTAAAGCATATTTCTAAAATCTATTTCGTATCAGTGATATAAATATAAACATTACATAATTTACTGCCTGGCAACTGCTTTATACCTGGTTGATATCTTTGTTACTTTGACCACCTGCTGACCAAATGACCGGTCACCCGAGCTATAGACCAGCCGGTCTGCCTACTCGCAATCCAATGGCCAATGCAGCGGCCACACTGCACTAGAAGTGGATAGGTTATGGTCGAAGTAATCAAAGAGAGATAAGAGCGAGTGTGAGAGAGAAAGAGTGGGGAGAGAGAGAGAGAGAGAGTTAGAATGCAAGAGACATAAAGAAGCGGCAATGCTTTTAATCTCAAGAATTTGCTAGTGAGTTAGAATCTATTGTTACGAACCGCAGTTCAAATCATCAACTAAACCTCAAAGATCAAACATGAAAAAGTGGAAAAGGAAGGTTTGGCCTGACTGGGCAACCATGTTTGGTCGATGTACGCGTTGTATATATTGGATTGGAAATTTAGGTACACAGGTTAATATGTGTGTGTGTGTGTGTGTGTGTGTGTGTGTGTGTGTGTGTGTGTGTGTGTGTGTGTGTGTGTGTGCGTGTGTGACCGGACATCAAAGAAGAGAACGGAAGCCCAGCAGGGATCGAGGTAACACGAGAAAGGAAGGACAAATGATATAGGAATGCAATTTGCGCACTCACTGGACTGAATACATATATAATTGTGCATAGGAAAGTTTTCATTAGGCGTATTGCACTTGTAGTGCAGAATCGATGCATTTATATGTCCATTGAAGCTCGTATGTAACATTATTAAAGCGAACCTTCACACACACACACACACACACACACATATATATATATATATATATATATATATATATATATATATATAGGGAGACAGAGAGAGGAGTAAAGTGGTTGAAAGGCTGCGTTCTGGTACTTTACCTACTGAGTCATTCGTCATGGCCGTTTGAATATATGCAATATTGCACGTTCATTACATCAGCTAACAGCAGGATTGCATATAAAGTCCCTGGGGGTGGGTGTCGTAGTTTGACCAGTAGAGATATTGATTCTTTCACTCACTGGTATAGGTTTCAGTCCAATAATGAGTTTATACAATATTGGTCAATTTTTTTCAGGTTCCGTGTGGTCAGATTATTGTTTATTTTATATTATTTGTAAAATCTGTCAAACAATAATCAATGAGGTAATATAATAGCAATAGATGTTTGTACAGCGTCACTCTCATGTGTGGGGTATGGAGATGACGAGAAGAGGCCAAAATCACGAACATTGGAACAGGGCGTGGTTAATTTCTATTCAGGCTTTCGGCTATATTTGCTATAACTATTGAACCTGATTACAGGATCAAAGATGTTTAGCAAGCTCCTTCAGATTTACTCTGGACTATGAAGCAATTCAAAATCTCTACATATTTAAACTACTTCTGATTTGGATGAAAATAATTTTGATTTTCTTCAAGCCACAACCAACTTCTAATAATATTACAAACTTTGCCATAACCAAGATAGACAAATACCTCTTGTACTGTGATTCTCATATAGGAGCAATTTCAAGTTTTGGGAGCGCACTTTAGCCAGCGGAAGAATTGGGAATGAATTCCAGTTAAATGTATAAGCCATAAGTATAATGGGGAAAATTAGTAAATGAAAATTCAAAAATGGGGAGGAATTGATTAGCCCTGAAATCTCAAGGGGGGGAATGTGCTCTAAAGCTCTGAGAAGCATTGCTCTACCGAAAAGTTCAGAACTGTGTGTAGTGAACCACTAAATTAATAACAATCTATTTAATATTATTTGTTTAACTGGTACTTCGTTCAACTTAATTCTACTTCTTTGTCATCGCAACTAATCAGAGAAAATCGAGTGAAACTAAGATGAAATAAATTCTAATAAAAAAATTAATAATGGTTGACAATGATTCATTTAATAAAATTCTCTGAGATGAGGTATTATGTACACTATTTACATTGTTCGGACTATCATCCTCATCTTTGTTGCCATATTTATCCCAACGTTTCGGTCGTTGTACGCTCTGACCTTCTTCAGGTGGTTGAACCATAATGTAAGAAGGAAAAGCAGATAACATTAGTGGTTGGAATGTCGAACTGAACCTTTTATTTTGCTCGCTGGGGTACACTGTTCTAGTCCCACGTACCATGTCTAACGGATGTCAGTTAGAACTAGAACTGTCTACCCCAACGAGCAAAATAAGGGACTCAGTTCGACATTCCAACCACCTGAAGAAGGCCGGAGCGTACAACGGCCGAAACGTTGTGATAAATATGGCAACAAAGATGAGGATGATAGTCCGAACAATGTAAATAGTGTAATAAAATTCATGATAATATTATTAAGAACTGATTTTCAACTGTCAAACGTGTTCCTCTTACGACTGAAGATGTATTAAGAATTTATATATATTAAAGAAAAAACAAAGCCATTGGTGGAAACAACGGACAACTTGCCAAAAGATCTTAATACCCTTAAACAAGAGAAAATCTCGAACAAGGACAGCAATAAAAAGAGAAAAAGACCTAAAGGCAAGCACCAACCTATTCAGTAAAATGCTCAATGCCTAGATTCACGAGACAAAGCAAAAAACGCTTGACAACGTTAATTCCTGTGAAAGGAGGATGGCCGAATTTCATGCTCATGCGATCTTCAGAATACGGACATGGATTTCAACACTGACTAGCGACAGTCTGTTTCAGGCTTGAATGTAATCTTCAGGTCTGGATTCTTTCTTTCTCCTCCATTTTATCTATGCTAAATTAATCATTCTTTCTTTCTTCTCCGTCATTATCTCTGCTAAATCATTTTTCTTTCTTCCTTCCTTCCTTTCTTTCTTTCTTTCTTTCTTTCTTCCTTTCTTTCTTTCTTTCTTTCTTCCTTTCTTTCTTTCTTTCTTGCCCCTCCGTCTTTATCTATGTCAGATTAATTTTTCTTTCGTTCTCCTCGCTAATATTTTGGTTGAAATTTGATAGTTTCTGATTCTCCTCCCTCTTACAATCCTTCTCTGTCTCTTGTGCGCAGACATTTACACAAATACAAAAATGACTTAATCTTTGACGCTGACATTCACTCATTCCAAAAACCTCAAAATAATGAACGAAACACATAAATTATCTTTCTTCAGTGATGAGTATTGTGACTTCTAACGTAAGTACCTGTTTCTGGAACCATGTAGTGTGAAAATCGTCTAAAATCATTGACGTGTATTCAAGTATAAATGAGGATATCTGCAAAGACATTAATAAAAAGAATAGCAATATGAAAATCTATTTTTTCATTTGCCTTGAGGAAGTTCCTCAAGGAACAAAACGCGTTGTAAGATAATTTTATTTTAAAGTTCATCCAATGCAAGCATCGAGAGCCACTCAATTTAGAGGGTAATTTCTTAAAATAGTTATAATGACTGAGCTGTGTGATAGGAATGTAAGAGGAAGTGAAGATTGTGAGAATAAGGAGAATAGATGTCGGTTGGTCGATTTCGTTTAGCGGCATATCAACTTCTATGGGTATTTAATGCCGAAATCTAAATATTTTGAACACAATTTTATGGCTTCAGTTAAATATATTTTGAATGAAAATGCAAGCCTTCAACTGCAGATAAAATGTATTGCTGGTCATTATACTATAAACAGATATTGCTGGTATTTTTATACTTCACTATTTACCCATAGCTGGGATCCTAACAGGTGCTACCACACCGGATAAGTGTGGACCTGGGAATAACAGTAATTAAGAGATGATTCAACGCTTCTCAAAACAACAATTCTCCCAATCCGAGGCCTTGCTGTCGGATGTAGTTTATCGTCATACTCAAAGCCGTAACGATGATAGATAAGGATTCACCTTTGACTAGATGAGCGTAGCGTCAAGGGAAGCAGAGACTTAGGAGTCTGTCCAACTAAGTAGTAGTTATTGGAAGAAATCTGAATTAAATCTCTTTTAAAGAATCTGAATTAAATCTTCTCTTTTTTTTACTTCTATGGAAGTAGCCTGAGGTTTTCTAGCTGTAAAGGTCTGAACTAGTAGAACAAGAGAATGGTGCGCATCTAAACATTTACCATGGAAATAGCGACTGTGTAGCGTCTGTAGCAAAGAGAGTGTAGAATATCTTCCCCTGACCGAGAAATGATATGACAGCGCTATTTCATTTGGGGTCTGACTCTTGTAAATAAGAGGCCACATATTTCCTGGTTTGATAGAATGGCCGTTCAAAGCATGAAGCTTCATTCAGGATGCAGGAGTTCATCGTGACTGATAAAAAAAATAATGGTTTGAACGGTGTTGGTGAAATGAAACTAGCTTAGTTTGTTTTTAATTATTGTAATACATGCATTTCGTAATCAAAAGAGATGTGGCTCTGCAGTGGGAAGATGAGAATACCATGGACTGAACATGTGAGCAACGAGGAAGTTTTAAAGAAAAAACTGAAACAAAAAGGACGCTTATACTTAAAATCAAAAAGAGACAGTTGAAATATTTTGGAATCATAATGAGAAAAGACGACTTGGAAGCGTTGAAACTCACAGGGCATATTGAAGACAAGTGTGTCAGAAAAAAACGACGTGTAACTTACCTAATATGACAGAACAGGAACCGAAAGGAATGCTAAAAAAGACAAATATTACAAAGTATAGGAAGTTGTGAAAAGCCGTGATCGCCAATTTCTTGAAAGAAAACGGCACATACAGGAAGAATTTAATATCTAAATGATCACAACTGAATGTGGCAAGGCACAATTAAACAGGAGCCACTTTACCAATCTTGTCTCGTGTATTTTATCTCTAAAACAGTTTTTAGACGGAAGCTTATCAGCACAACTCCTTCTATTTAGAGAAAAGGTTAACATTTGTTAGTCCTGATAAAGTTATATGATATTAAGAATGTGAGATGTGGGCGGTGCCTGGTCGGACTGTCGGACGGGAATGTCAGATTTGCATTAAGCAAGACAGAGAGGTGGGCTGGTTGTTTGCTTTTGACGATTCTCTACCCACCGTCAGCCGGCATGACCAGCACAAGGTGGCGCGAGTGAGTAATTGCCTATAAAGTGTAAACTCGAATCTCTCGAGTGAAGTGAATAAGTGTGCGATGTAAAATGATCATTAGACCAGAAGGCACGGCAGACGGTAAGTAAAAGTGATGTGTGTTCATAAGAAAGACCTGGATTTGATGATGGCACACGAATAGTGCAATTTAAGGTGGTTAGTAACCTGGAGGTGGAGCGATTTGAGGTTGAGTGGAACTCTAATTATATGCCAAAGATTTCGTTGATACAAATGGTCGTCTCGATTTTTTTTCATCTGGAGAATGATGTTCCTGGGTACGCATACAAAATGACGCTTCATTGTGACTGGGAAGGTTCAAATACACATATACTTACATAATGCTCACTTTAAGTGACATTGTACCAAAGTTAAATGAGAACAACAAATATCTTTAAATATATAATTTGAAATATATATTTAAACGCGCTTGCATACATCCATATAAAGAAAGAATGCGAGGTGTCTCGGTGTGTGTGTGTGTGTGTGTGTGTGTGTGTGTGTGTGTGTGTGTGTGTGTGTGTGTGTGTGTGTGTGTGCGTGTGTGTGTGTGTGTGTGTGCGTGTGTGTGTGTGTGTGCGTGTGTGTGTGTGTGCGGGGGAAAGACGAGAGAGAGACAAAGACAGAGAAAGAGAGCACGTTGGCTGAGATAGTTGTTCATTTCTTACTGGCACCAGTTTTTGGCGTTCGAATGCTGATTTTCATAAAATGTTCCTTATTCGAATAATTAATGGGACACAAGTGTTTTAACAGAGGATGGAAAATGTGACACTGGAATCTGAAACACGAAATACATAGCAAAAGAATTCTAAAAGATAGGCAAAGTACTGAGAAACGGAAAAGATCATTAGAAACAAAGAAAAGAGTGCGGAATTTCTATGTGACATATATTTTCTTACATAGCAGTGAATGCTGGACAATCTCCCCATGGGGACAACAAAATGTGGTTCTACAGAAGAATACTGAGAATTCCATGCACGTAGATAGTAAACAACGAGGAAGAATGGTGCTGGTGCCGTGGTGTGGCATTACACTTTTATTTGCGACTGTTCGTTTTATGCCCGTACTCTTTGTATTAAATAGATATGAGTTAGATTCCATGAGAATGGATTCAAAGAAGGATGGCTATGTAAAATAAAGTTTTAAGCGTGTGTTTATAGTTGCCAATTCAGCCGGGTTTCGATCCTAGCTAGAGGCAACCGGACGTTTACTCACACTGATGAGCTGTGATACAGCGAAACAGTCTGTGGATGACAATATATATATATATATATATATATATATATATATATATATAGGGTGCGATGAATAAATTGTCGTCTGAATTACATAAAAATGAAAATAACACTGACATTTCATTTTAACAGGGATGTTTACCAAACTTACACAAAAATATTTTGCAATACTAAAGAGTAAATCTATTCAATAAAATCGCCATTTTCTTCAACCACAGCCTTCAGACAACTTCGAAATCACCTGCAACTCCTTGTTTAGTTTGGTGAATGCTGCCACAATCCTTGCCTTCACTTCATTTTTGGTGTTACAAGGAATTTTATTAATCCCTGGGGAGTTATGTGGCCAGGTGTAAGGGGTAATGTAGCCGCAAAAATGGGTTCTTCTGCTTGTGTGGCATGGTGCAGAATCCTGTTGCCGGACATAGGGTCTTCCAACAGCCACCTTCTTTACCCAGAGCAGCACTACCTCCTCAAGGCACTTCATGCAGGCCTCCGTGTTGATCTGGTATAACGTCGCCATTACTAGTGATCACACCAAATACCTTCTTAACCACCATTAGACTCATCCCAACACTTTCCGAATTGCCTGCACAGTCCTCACCCAAACACTCGACGCGAATGCCAAGCAGTACAGTATGCTTTTTCCATATTTCTAGTGAAGTGAATTGCCTCATGGTGCACTTTTTCTCAAACCGACCCTACTATAGTGTGCAGTTGACAAAATCAAAAACAAACAACAAGCATATACGAAATTAAAAAATATGAAATGGGGACTATTTACGCATATATATATATATATATATATATATATATATATATATATATATATATATATATATATATATACAGAAAGTTTCATTAAAAAGAACCGACAAAGTTTGTCTGTTTATTTTTTTTTTATATTTTTCAAATTTTTGGTGTTAAGTATTATGCTAGGAATTGTGGATGCGTAACAGAATGCAAAATAGTGACTTGTGGTGATTAGAAATTAGAAATACACCGCGAAAATTCTCCGGAGAATGTCTTAAATGATTAGGAGGAAAATGGAAAAATAAACGGAAAATTCAAATCGCATCATATAAAATGCAATTACTGAGAGAATCCAAGAGAGTTGAACCCCGAACGAATTTGGTGAAATTGGAATTTTTCAATTTTTTAGTCTGATAAGGATAAATATTTTCTTGTGATTGCGAATTGAAATCTGAACAAATTCTTAATACTACGATGCTAAGCCATAAGGTATTTTCTTATTAAAAGCTGAAAAAATGTTGTTTTTTCTGGGGCTATGTGTTTTCTGGGACAATAGGCAGTGAGATCATCCAAATGAAGGTGGAAATTTTTACATACATCAATGTCAAAAATGGGAAAAAATGTGTTTAGAGGAATCGCTTATATAAACTGGTGAAGCATTTGACTCCGGTAGCCACCTGGAAGAGCTCAAAACGACGTACTAGGAAAATCTTCGCTGCTTGAAGATAGGAGCATACACACATCCTGTGGACGAAACGGACACACAGACACAAAAGAACGTCACTGTTTCAGACTCGCTATGTGGCTGGAACGGTGACTACTACTACATTATCAATAGCAGCTAGAGCGGGGAAAATTGAAGCATTTCGAAACTAAATAACCCAGAAATACTCAAATCGACATTTTGCTAACTAGATGAGTAGCCGAAGCAAGTTTGTGTAATTTTCCCCGTCAATAAATTGTTAGATTTTCTGATGAGGGTTTTTCGTCATTGAAGAGAGGCAACCTTAAGGGTCACGCGAGAAACATGTTACCACATTCCCCGGAGGGAGTTAATAACTCCTTCTACGCGTAACACAACGAATGACTAGGCGATCACTGTCTCAAAAAACGGACCCATTCTCAAATAGCGTGAGAAGGACTGGAACTGCCGTTCAGAAACACGTATCCAAGAGAATGTTTGGTCGGCGCCTATTTACGTTCGGTTCTGTGACCGGAAGCGACCCGCTCACCGTTGATTCAATGAACGGGCTTCAGGTCCGCGTACTACTGTTTATAGATTAACTGTCCGAAGTTCATATTTTGCTATTTTTGACTATCGCAGTCATTATCAAGAACCAGTGTGGTGTCTGTGTGGTAGTTAGAATTCCTTTGCCTACATCCTGGTATTTGCCCCAAAGAAAACCAGGATGTAATTAAAAATACTTTTACAAACTACAACAAAACAAGAGAAAAGTCCTCCATATAAACATATGCCCGCAAATCCTTCGTTGTTTGAGTTATTAAGTTTAAAGAAAGTTTACGGTTGATGGTGCTGTAGACGAGGTTACATTTGTCATTCGTGTGCATTTGTGGCTTGTCTGTCTTCAGCGTTAAATGTGTGTAGCAGTGAGTTAACTGGGAAGTGTTCCGTTTAATGATGGCAGGATATTCATATCGTGAGCAGACAGACAGGATTTTTACATACGGCCGCGCGAATGTTAATGGACGCGAGGCTGCACGGCTGTATCAGATTGCGTTTCCAGACTGAAAGCAGGCGAGTCATCCAACCTTTGCTGCTGTTTATCGTTGTGTTGCTGAGACAGGATCCGTGGTACCACAAATTATGAATCGAAGAAAACCCAGATCCGCTCATAGGCCTGACTACAAAGAACACATTCTACATTAACAGCGTCTTTAAACTTAATAACTCAAAAGTGAAGGATTTGCGGACATAATTTTATATGGATTTTATTCTTGTTTTGGTGTTAGGAACCCCCTCCCAAAGTTTGTAAAAGTATTTTTGATACATCCTGTCTGAAATGAAATAAAATGAAAAGGTATGTCTGAAAAGTAAACGTAAAAAGAGTCTAATGCACTTTTCCATTCTTCTCTGCTACGTTTCTATACACTGCTGAAAGGAAGCTTCTTGGAAACCCCTCAGCTCCGTCTTTCAAAACGGGTACCTTGATGATCCCTTTCAGCTTGGGGGAAAAAATATCGCACGGAGCAAGATCGGGTGAATAGGGAGGTGGTTTCAGTACGGCGATGCTTTTCTCGGCCAGGAACTGTCGGATGCTCAGGTCGTTGTGAGTAGGTGCATTGTCGTAGCTACTATGTGTCCTACCACGAAAGCATGTGAAAAAATTTAATGATTACAAAAAGCTAAGATTACAGTTATATACTTACAAGATATCATGTTAGATATATCACAATCCATTTATCCCTCTTCCGCCCATAGCTCACACAGCACACCCAATTCAATTACTTTTCAAAAAGACCTCGTGTGTGTATATATATATAGAGAGAGAGAGAGACAGACAGACAGACAGACAGACAGACAGAGAGACAGACAGAGACAGAGAGACAGAGACAGAGAGAGAGAGAGAGAGTCCAATTCTACAAATAGCAGTCGCCTACACTAAAACGCAAAGCTCTTCGGTAAAATGAATACGAGCACTCTGATTGACTGGCGTTTGTTTACATTCGTAAAAACAATACGCTAGAATTAGCCGTTTCTTTCTACCGAATGCTGATGGCTTAGGGGTAGAAAATCCGACTGACACCAAATCGGTCAGGTTTCTGGCTTGAGGCGTTCGGACGTCTAGTCGCACTGAGGAGCTGTGATACATCGAAACAGTACTGTCTGTCTATATATATATATATATATATATATATATATATATATATATATATATATATATATATATATATATATATATATATATATAAAGAAAGAGAGACTATGTATTTGCGCCTGTATTGTTAGCACCATACTCATGGGTAACTATATGTTAATACACATACATACATATATATATATATATATGTGTGTGTGTGTGTGTGTGTGTGTGTGTGCGTGCGCGAGCACGAGCGTTTGTATGCGTGTGTTTTATATAGATGCGCGGCATGCGTGGGTGTAATATTTCTTATCATGAAAGCACAAGTGGAAATAATTTTTCATGCAGTTTCAAACAAGTGTGTTAATCCTAAAAGATGCTGGTCATCCTTCCAACGAAATTTATTACTGAATGCCCAGGAGGTACTGGTACCCTGCCAACAGTAAAACAATATAAGCATCTCCACCCGAGCCTACTCCCAATATCTTTCCACTTTTACGAGAAAACAAGACAGATTTTTGCATTAATTTATGGACCCAACATGCAAACAGCCAAACGGATCTAATTTTATGACATTCACGTGTTAAAAAGAAATAGTTGAGAAAATGGTGCTACATGTTTCCAGGAATTTAACTTTTGGCTAGAGTGCAGTTCGTGCAAACTATCTATGTCTGAAGAATTTTGATTTGGCTTTGTTGCTTTTGTTTAGCAGCGTATCAACCTCTATGGCCCAGTAGATAAAAGCAGTTGATTGAAGTAATCCAGTGACTTTACCCTAAGAATTGTGAGTTCAATACCTGGCCACATCAGAGGTAAACAAAAAAAAACTTGCATAGTTAATAAAGGGAAATAACTGAAACAGAAATATCCAAAAGAGGCATGGTACGTGGCACTAGTACACTCTAACCCAGTGCACTAAATAAAGGATTCAATTCAAAATTCCAACGTATATCACCTGAAGAAGGCCGGAACATACAACGGCCGAAACGTTGTGAATATGATAATAAAGATGAGGACAACAGTCCGAACAATTTCGGTTTGGCTGCTCAAAACTAACTGAAATTACTACCGCTTTCGTCGTTTTATAGAGCGATGTCACTAAGCGGCCGTCACGTGACCCACCTGACATATGTCTACCAAAGAGAGATAAGTGTATCTGTACAACTGAGAATAGAGAGGAATTTAGGAAAGGACTTCGGGATTCAAGAAGACAGAAGATTGCGATTGATGTTGCATTTAAATATTTGAAGATTGTACTTATCAGGGAAGCAAGGAATCTGAAGGGAAATCCATAGGGAGAAAACTATTGAAGTAGATGTGGCGGTTGCATTTAGCTAAATCAACAGTAAATGGGTGGGACCTAGATGCCAATCAAGTTGTACGTTTAAATTAAATGTAGTCGGGCCACCAGGGATAAAAGCTCGTCAGAGCAGTTGCCATGAAAATATTTGTATAAAAGACAGAGAGAAGTCCAGTCACGTCATTGAAAAAGTGGCTGAATTTGAGATGATGCCGGCAATCAGTAAAACCTATTTTTAAATTGGTATATCTAGGAAGATTCCGGGAAAATCTCCGAAGTATTTTATTATATGACGGAAAATGTGACACCGAAATCCGAAGGCGCATTGGAATAGCGAAACATGCCTTCCCAAAGCTAAACAAAGTATTTTTAAAAAACAGGGAAATTTTGTTAGAAACAAAAAAAAAAGTGCGTTGAACTGCTACATAATACTGCTTTTACGACAGTGAATACTGGATAATTCCCTTATAGACTAAAAAGATACTTGAGGCAACACAGATGTCGTTCTACAGAACATAGACAGAGCATGTGGGCAACTATGAAGTTTTAAGGAAAATGAAAACAAAATGGAATCAGAAAGAGACAGTTGAAACTTTTACGACACATAATAAAAAAGAGCTTGGAGAATTTGATACTCACAAGGCAATAGGGACAGTGAGAAATAGTGAGCAACCTAACTAACAAGCTTAAGTAAATAGACAGCAGAAGAGGAACTGAAAGGGATAGTAAAAAGATAAATATTACTAAGGGATAAAAAGGATAGGAAGTTGTGGAGAGTCATTATCGCCAATGCCCTGAGATGATGAAACGTAGGAAAGGGAGATCTGAATTTTGAACAAAATGTTGTTTTCCTTATTCTAAAACAAAATACAAATGGACAGACACACATTAACTTACAGTTGTTATACGTTTGGCATTTTATTCGCTCGTCTGATAAACATTTCACTTATTTACCTCCTACTCTATCATATATATATATATATATATATATATATATATATATATATATATATATATATATATACATATGTGTGTGCGCGCGCGCACGCGCGTGAGTGGAGGGGGGGATATATAAAATTTTATATATCAAGAAAATCCTTAGGGAAAACAATGACTAAGTGGAAAAAACTTTCGCGTTTCGTTCATGAGAGATTTTTTTATCCCACACGAGTAAAAATATGGCAAAAGAAATTGAGAATTCTCCAACTCCAGT
>OZ038494.1:45599590-45644590 GCA_964036315.1 Acanthosepion esculentum
GATTGTTTTGGGAAAACTAAGATTATTAAAATATATTTCAACTACACTTCAACATTATAGTATAAAAATGTGAAGTGGAGACAGCCTAAAGGCCAGACAAAAGCCATTAGAGACTGAGAACCAGGGAGGTATTTAATATAGCCACCACAGTAGAATGTACGTTGTGGTGTAATGGATATTGGCTCGGGGTGAGAACTCGGAAATCGAATTCCAGTCGAGTTCGTTAGATTCAGTTACGCACAAATACCCTTGGGAAAGGTATGAATTCATCACTTCTTCCCCCACATATGGGTTGAACAGCAGGACAGACTGGGTTTTTTAGTCTTGGTTGGCAACCATTCTACCGCAAAAAGAAATGGCAACCTACTGCGTGTATTACGTATGGCACTTAACTGACTGACTGACATTAGAATATGACGAACTCGACGATAATTCGAAATCGGCCCGCTGAATTTTAATTCCGAGTCGCTATCCGTTACAACATCCGCACATCTAGGTAACTATGGACTTTGATCACGCAACTGACACTAACGAAAATCAATCCAATTGTGCACAGCCAACGACCAACAATTGGTTTTAAAAACACACAAGACACTTTAGCATTGATGATTATTCAGGAAATGTAGAGAAATGTCCAGATTAAATAGCAGCGCATTACCATTTTCTTTATTTCTTACGAAATTTTCTTGATTCTTAATACATTGTTTAGCTTTTGTAAGTTTTCGCTATTCGATTACGGATTTTGATTTATGCGCCACATTTTCTACACACAGTTAAATTTCTGTACTTGTTTGATTCTAATGTCTCCGATTCGTAGCTTGCATTTTAGGCTGTCTCTCTTGTTAACATTCTGTTTCCTTACAATTGATACTCACTTCATTCTTCTCGCTTTCTTTTGCTACTTCGTCTAAGAGTTCGCCTTATTAAACCAGAATTATTTTAAAATAGAGTATTATGTTACATTCTTGTTTATTAAAAACAACGTAAAATAAAGCTTATAAACTTATGCGAGTGACATAATTCTACCAGATTATTCGTCTATTACTAGAGTAAGCAGGCAAAACTTTTCATTTAAGTAAATTTCGTGATTGTTGATAGCAATAGCAGCGTTTAGTTCCAACTGTAAAAAAGATCGTTCATTCCTTTAATGGGATAGTTGAAATTACAACTATCTTTTTCTAATGTTAAGTATAAGTGTCCTTTTTGTTTCCATTTTCTCTAAAATTTCGTCTTTGCTTACATGTTTAGTCCAATCCTTTTGTAGAACCACAATTCTGTTGCCTCAAGTATCTTCTCCAGTTGTGATTACATTGTGAAGCATCCACTGCCATATAAGAGGACCGATATTACTAAGAATTCATTATTCATTTCTTTGTCTAGTAAAGAAATTTCCCTTTTTCTTATTACTTTACTTAGCTTTTGAATGGAATCTATCGTTTGAATTATTGCTATTTAAAACTGGATAAATTTATCGAGAGTATCTATATTCCGATATGAAGGTGATGTTTTTCTCCATATAAACAAAGTGTAGTATCTACCCGTTGCCTGAACCTTCCAAGTGGAAGTTAGTTACATCTTCTGGCTGGGAAAGCCACGTAATAATTTTTAGAGAGACGGATTTGGGAAAAGCGATGGAGAGGGGATAAGGAAAAAAGAATGTAAATCTGAAGAGATAAGGGATGGAAAGAGAAGATACAGGCAGTGGGTAAGAGAAGCAGAGGAGCATGCAACAAAAAATAATCTTAGTTGTCAATGCCCGTGGTATTTACACGGCTTCAGCTTGTTTAGAAATTAACTACCACACGATTTTACAAGCAAAAGGATTTTACAAGTAAAGGAATATTGCAAAATACTATCCGGATGTGAAATTATCTTCCTCCGTGACAGATGCCTGTTTTGATTCATAGCTAACTAGGCAGAAGATTACCCAGCAGGAAATTCTCGTTTTCTTTTTACGAGTGGCTGGTTGTTGCTTTTCGACCCATTGCTGGGGATAGAAGATACAGATTCATATTCAAAGTTATATGCAGGTAAGTGAATGTAACGAAATCGACTGAAATTCGAACCAGGAATTTCGATTTCTTATTCCGAGCCGATATCCATTACGCCGCGCCTCACATCTTCTGTGTGCAAATGTCTTTAAAGGAAGTTGAGTTTGACTGACTTTTTGTACGGAAGTTGATAAATCATAAATTATCAGCACAAACATCACTTTGACATTCTCTGTCCTTTTTATTAGTGTTTGTATAGCAATAAATCTTCATTCATAATTGTTCGCCCAACATTCATTCAATATGCCCAGTATGTAGTAGTTAAATAGCTATTAAAAAAATATGACCCATGACACGAAACAACTGCTTACTGTTTGTGTTCGAGTGAGTTCGTGTGGTGAGCCTCAGTAATGCAGGAGAAATAGCTCTTCTCTCGAATGGTTAATTTTCTAATTTAAAACACAAATACATAAGGTTGTTCATGAATTGTAGCATTTTTCTTTCTTCTATTTTTATTTATTTATTTTAGCTGCGTTTGTGCAAATAAACATGTTCTGAGTAAAATATGTTTGCTCGGCAAAGCTTAGGTCATTTGTGATGGGGGCTGGACTGGCATTAAGGGTTAATTTTCTGCTTTTTAGAATGATCCGGATAATTGATGACATATCAATTTACTATTTTGATACTTCCTTATATTTTAACTGGCTGTGAGAATTTAGTAAAAGTGATGGCAGCTCGAGATAAGAAATCGGAGAGCTGAATTCGAATTCATTACATTCACTTACGCACAAATACCGCTAAGAAAGGTGGGCATCTATCTCCTCCCCCAGCAATGGGTTAAATAATGGTAGCTCTATCTAGAAAAATCATTGTTATTCTCAAAAAAGCTGTTAATGCTAGATTAACACGCAGAAAAGTATTATTCTCTTAATCTATAATATATTTCGACTTTAAATAAAACAAAAAGGGTTGATAAGCTGTAAAAAAAAACAATCAATTAAAAAATCCTTATATTTTAACTAAAAAGAGATTACTGAGAACTCAAAAACAAAATTTGGAAAAATGTTATTTTCAAAAATCCAAAACTGTCGTCAGCAATCCCAACAATGTCACAAATGTCACTAAGTAATAAGAAAATACATTTTCTTGAAACGCTTGTCGAAATAAATTTACTTTTCGCTTTATGCTTTAATGAAACGAGAATGAGGCCGCTTTGCTACAATGTGCGTAGCATGGAAGGTCTTAGCCCTGAAGGTTGAACTGGTGGAACTAAGGAATGTAGCTTGTCTGAACACTTTACATAGAAATAGCGATAGAGCATCAAGAGGCTTGCGACATTACGTCTGTGGGAAAGGGATTGTTGGGCGGAAATAATTCATGACCCACAAGGACGCGGAGAAGCTTTTGGACGCTATCGAGACTGGAAAGAGAGGACTGGGCAGACTTTGCCTATATATGGCAGCAGTCCGCCATTGTCGGACTGATCTAGCTCTTGTAACGGTAGAGGACGACAGAAGGTGCTAGGTACTTACAGGAGCGGTACAAGGGACCAACCAGGGACCCCGTATCTTTAGCAATGGGTCGTATGTATGAGTTTCACTTGAGGTCTGGGTTAAGTTTGAGTCCCAGTAGGCGCTCAATGCACGGGGGCTCCCGTCACTAGTTTGGATTTAGAGGCAGTTGTCCTGCCAGTGAATTATTAAAGCCAGTTTAGAGCAGAGATCAGCTGCCAGGCTCTGGTCATCACGTGACTATTTTCATTCAGCATTAAAAAAACAAAAATCCCGATTCTTTCGAATCAAATTAGAAAACTAGTAATTACTGAAAAACCAGGTATGTTATCATTTCAATAAGAAGAGATACAGAAACAAACATAATAAATAAAATTATCAAAATCTTTTTCACTTTTAAACTTGGAATATTAATTGATGTTACTTAAAATCGTTGAAATTCAGAATAGTGTTGTTTTTCATCAGATTGCCTACCAAAGTACGCAGCGAGTTTACTTTTCCTGCAGTTATATATATTTTTTAATCGGTATCACCCCAAGGTTGAGTTAATGCATTGAGTGAACCCTCGTATTTTATCACATCATTCCCAGATATATTTATGGTTCTCTCAGTATAGAAAACTTCTACCTGTATTCTTCAGTTACAATATAGTCCTGGCTATGACGATAAACTGCATCCGGCAGTAAGGCCTCTGATCGGGAGATTGGAGGTTTTGAGGAGCATGGAACTACTACTTAATTACGGTTGTTCCAAGGTCCACCCTGACCAGTGGTGGTAGCACATGTTAGGGTTCCAACTATGGGCAAAAAGTGAACCCCCCGCAAACAAAGAAAAAAAAACACCATGAAAGTATAAAAATACAGTTTTATAGTAAAAATACCAATAAAAAAAATAATATAAAAAAATAATAATATAAAATAAAAAATAATATCTTTACATAAAAATAACAATAAATATTTATAGTAAAATGACACATTTGATCTTTAGTTGAAGGAATACATTTGCGTTCAGAATATATTTAGTTGAAAATTGTTCAAAATATTTTGATTTCGAAATTAAACAAACCTAAGAAGTTGAATCAACATAAAAGAACTCTTTTGTGAGATTAATCTGTATAATATCCTACAATTTCTTCAAGAAATCCAACTGTATATAACTTCAATAAAACTGCGATATAAAACAAACATATCACCGCCTAATCATGTCTACACAAACATGTATACGCAAAAAAGCTGAGCATCAACTACCATGTATTCAACTGTGAAAGCAGAATAACATCATAATTTTTTTACTTCAAAGCTCCCAAGGAAATTAAATTCCGTCATTAAATGATCCATAAGGAGTTGATATGCCGTTAATCAAATAAAACCAAATCAGGTGCAATAAAGAGTGTCCAAATCAAAAGTGTTTACAATATTCGACTTTCTTGATACAACCAAAATTTAGATACAAGCGCATTTATGGTTCAGATTTCGTATTTTACGCATTAAAAAAATTATAAGGAATGCACACAAAAGAACTGAGCAGAGAAAGAACATTTTCCACAATAAATATTACTATTATTATTACATGCACACATTAGACAAGCAGAATGATAAATATGCAAACTCAAATGCCAGCCAGGTAAGCATTACAAACCTTATAGACATGAGATAAAGGGAACCATAAATATGCAAACTCAAATAGCAGCCTGGTAACCACTACACCACTTGTACACGTGAGATAAGTGGAACTATTAATATGCAAACCCAAACGCCAGCCTGTTAACCACTACACCACTTGTACACATGAGATAAGGGGAACTATAAATATGCAAACTCAAACGCCAGCCTGTTAACCACTACACGACTTGTACACGTGGGATTAGTTGAACTATGAATATGCCAACTCAAACGCCAGCCTGGTAACCACTACACCACTTGTACACGTGAGATAAGGGGAACTATAAATATGCAAACTCAAACGCCAGCCTGGTAACCACTACACCACTTGTACACGTGAGAGAAGGGGAACCATAAATATACAAACTCAAAGTCCAGCCTGTTAATCACTACACTACACGTACACGTGAGATAAGTGGAACCATAAATATGCAATCTCAAACGCCAGGCTTGTAACCACTACACCACTTGTACACGTGAGATAAGGTGAACCATAAAGATGCAAACCCAAACGCCAGCCTGGTAACAACTACACCACTTGTACACGTGAGATAAGGCGAACCATAAAGATGCAAACCCAAACGCCAGCCTGGTAACAACTACACCACTTGTACACGTGAGATAAGGGGAACTATAAATATGCAAACTCAAACGCCAGCCTGGTAACCACTACACCACTTGTACACGTATGATAAGGGGAACCATAAATATGCAAACTCAAACGCCAGCCTGTTAACCACTACACCACTTGTACACGTGAGATAAGGGGAACTATAAATATACAAACTCAAACGCCAGCCTGTTAACCACTACACCACTTGTACACGTGGGATAAGTAGAACTATAAATATACAAACTCAAACGCCAGGCTTGTAACCACTACACCACTTGTACACATGAGATAAGGGGAACCATAAATATGCAAACTCAAACGCCAGCCTGTTAACCACTACACGACATGTACACGTGAGATAAGGGGAACGATAAATATGCAATCTCAAACGCCAGCCTCTTAACCACTACACGACATGTATACGTGAGATAAGGGGAACGATAAATATGCAAACACAAACGCCAGCCTGGTAACCACTACACCACTTGTACTCGTGAGATAAGGGGAACCATAAATATGCAAACTCTAGAGCCAGACCTCAAACCACTACATATAAATATGCAAATTTAAAGTCCAAACAACTAAATCGTCGTTCTCTTCAAAAAAATGTTATTTTTAACTAATTAAAGGAAGAGCTTACATATTTGTTTCTGTCTATGGTTTAATCTTCTATTGAGTAGCATCTTTAATCATGATAATTCCCGTAACTGTTTTCTTAACATCGAATAAAACAAAACCAACTACGAGATCACTCAGGTCGCAAAAACAGAAAGCTTTAGTTTAAACGACAACAAAAGAACTTTATATGAAACAAAAGTATCCGATGAAAATATTTGTATCTTAAAATATCAATGTCTTCTATCAACGTTTTACAAGAAGACTGAAAGCCTATTTCAAGTAACAGTTTTATTTGGGAGTCTTAACTGACTATAAATAAGAGTTTAAATCAAAGTAAAGCGCCCTCTTTCCATTTAGCTTAAAATGCAATACAAATATTAACTTATGTTTATTCCAAGTTTTGTTTACGATCTTAACAACGTAAGATATGCAGATGATACTACGTTGATAGCAGACAGAGTGGAAACTAGTGCCCCTACAGAATCTAGTGAAGGAAAGCAAGGAAAAAGGACTAAACCCCAATTGCAAGAATACAGAATACATGGCTCTTAGCAAAGGGAACAGCCCAACATGCAAATTACAAATTGAAGATACCAAAATCAAGCAAGCACAACAATTTAAATATCTTGGAAGTGTTTTGACGAAAGGCGGAAAGGGTTATACCGAAATCCGAAGGAGTATTGGGATAGCGAAACGTTGCCTTCCAAAAGCTAAAGAAATATTAAGAAACGAAAAATAGAATACTAAACTCTTATGTAATATCAGTCTTCTTATACGGCATTGAATTATGGACACCCTCTCCTCACAGATGAGAAAAAGACTTGAAGCAATGGAAATGTAGTTCTACAGAAGGATGTTGAGAATGAATAAACATGTCAGCAATGACGATGTTTTAGGGAAAACGGAAGCAAAAAGGACGCTTATACTTAACATTAGAATGAGACAGTTGAAATTTTTTTCGAAGCAAAGTGGCTTGGAAAATTTGATACTCACAGGACGTAATGAAGGCAAGAGGGACAGAGGAAAACAGTGCATAACTCAGTGAGCGTGTGTGAATGGTTTGTAGAAGTAGGTTTAGGAGAGATGGCAAAAACACGAAGTTAAACTAAGAGCTACAAATGAAAGGAAATTGTGGATAGCCATGATTGACAGAGTCTTGAAATGACGCAGCACATAGAAGAAGAAGAAGAAGAAGAAGAAGAAGAAGAAGAAGAAGAAGAAGAAGAAGAAGAAGAAGAAGAAGAAGGTTTTACAAGAAGCCTTTAAGCCCTTTTTCCAAGTAACAGTTTTATTTTGGGAGTTTTAACTGAGTTATTAAGAAATACTAAGTTCAAATTAGAGTAAAGCACCCCTTTCATTTAGCATAAAATGCAATTTGAATATTATGTTTATTTTATGTTTTGAATATTCTGTATGTTACATTGCAAAATTAAGAGCTTCTATTTAATTTTTATTTTCTTTGGATTCTATCAAAAATGCCTACCTGTTTGGAACGATTTGGGAATTCCTGATACTTTCTGAAAGTAATTCCACCTACTTATCTCTCTATTCGACCCTGACACACGTATTTCTTTTTCCAACTGGAAATAATGCAAATTAAGCCAAAGAAGACAGCCGGTAAGAAACATAAAATTGAACGTCAGCCAAATTGATAACACTACTTCTTGATAGCCTTTCCAAAAGCTAGACAACACCCATGTCTTTATCGACATACCGAGATGTTAAATAACTAATATATACATTCTTCTTCTTCTATGTGCCGTGTCCATTCAAGACGCGGACGATCATTGGCTCTCCACAATCTCCTATCCCAGTACTTCTCCCCTTGCCAAGTCTCCCGTCATACATTCCGCCATTCTTTCACACAAGTAGGTTCGCTGCCACCTCTTATTTCATTAGCCCTCGATAAGCCTTGTGAGTGTTAAGTTTTCCAAACCACCATTCCAAGAAATTTCAGTGGGGTCTTTCTGATTCTAAGAATCAGCAATATTATTGATGCTGACCCGACATCTCTGCTTTAGTCACTTTCCCACCGCTATAAAGCTGTTTCCCTGTCTTTTCTATAAATACTTTCATGATAATTGTTCGGATGAGCTTTTCGCTATGGTAGTAGTGGGAGTTCGCTTTTGGTAGACCAGTTACAGCCAGTACCTAGCGCCGGACGTATATTCTGCCACTCTGTGAACTGCTTTTTGAGTATACCACACTTACGTTAAGTTCATTTATTTTACCCTTTTTACGTTATTATTGACTGTTTTTCGCCAAAGTTTTGATTTTTTTCTTTTTCAGTTTATTCACCCACCCCCACATTTTATTTTATCTTTCTGCACCTTTTCTTTTATTTTTAGGTTTTTGATTATCTTTTATTCTAAAAGTTATTCTTTGAATATATTTTTCCGTTTAATTCTCTGTAAACCCCTAAATCTTCTGTGTTTTTTTATTTTCTAATTTAACTTTTCGTGTTTATTTCGTTTAATCTGTCTCTTTTTTCTTTATTTTATTTTCGTGTTTCTTTTGGTAAAACTTGTTTTTCGTGTTACGTTTTGGTCGGACTTGTTAATGTGTAACGTCGACCATTTTGTTTTTTTAGTCGTAAGACTTGTTATTTTTACGTGTCTCAATTTATTTATTTATTTATTTGTATCTAGTGGTTGTAGCATTTGCTTCAATTTTTTTCCTGTTGTATTTATAAAAAAGAGACCTTGTTATACGTTTAATTTTTCGTCTATCTCGTCTGTTTCCTTTGTATAAATTTCCTTTTTAAGTAAATTTTTGATCGTTTAACCGTTTTTGTTTTCATTTTATCTTATTAAATTTGTATTGTCTGTATTTCCTTTTTTCTGTTGAAGGAGTTTTGTAATTTATTTGTTTGATCTTTTTGCTTGTATTTATCTTTTCTTCTTTTTGTTTAATTTGAATCTTTAAATTTTTGTTTTCATTTTTCATTCTATTTAAAAGAAAAAGAAAAATCCCCATTTTGCTTTTAAAAAGTAATATATATTTAAAAGAAAAAAGGAAAACGTTTGTTAATATTTAAAAAGAAAAACTGGCTGACAAAAATAAGTTCACGAAAAAAAAATCTTTTCGGGTCAAAAAAAAAAGAAAGACTCTCCCGATAAACAAAAAATAATTGAAAACATCGAAGAATCAACGAAGTTGGTATAAAAGATTAATGAAATAAATAAAAGTATGGAAGATGAAAACGGCCTAAATTTAGAGGAAATCAGCGTCCATGTTATGGATTTAGATAAAATTATGGTGGCCAAAATAGCCAAAATTCTATAGAAAACAGGGACAAAGTTAGGGATTGGAAAAAAGAACTATGGTGACCAAAAAAGGGCCATAATTTAAAGGAAAAATTGCAACCCTGTCAAATGACGTGAATGTAACGGTCAGGGAGACGCCCTCCTGCTGGAAGTCCCCGCCTAAGTGTAAAATCAACATTACGGAGTTCCTCAAGAAGGCTAAGAGCTACGCACATCTTGTCACAGGAGATGGGCTCTTGGCTAATCCCGCTGAACTGCAGAAGGTTGAAAAAATATTGTGTCAGACTTTGTGGTGGACAAGCGTTCACACAAAATTTGTCGCTGCATAAACAATACCGTCATAAAATCGCTGACGTCTCAAGGGGTGGGGGTTAAACCTCAAAGTCATAAAAAGAAAAAGGCTACTTTATGTGGTACGTACTGTTACCCACGCTTGCCGACTGTGAAGCCCTCTCCAGTCGGGATTTAATTACGAAGGACCTCATTTTAAGAAAAGAATATGAGGGTAGGTGTCGCACCACATATTCGTATCAGTATTTGAGATCCCTCCTCAGATCATCGGGGAGCAGTTGACCGCTTACCTGTGACAATTCGGATAGATACTCAGTGCCTCCTCTAACGAACTGGCTCGGGTATGGAGCTTCGAGGATGATCGATCTTAAGGCCTTCCTCTCCATCCCCAACTGCCTAGATGTAGAGGGACAGAAAATGCCGGTCATTGTGACCAGCCGTAGACCAACATGCTGGAAGTAGGAAGAGACTGGTCACCTCTCCTCTTCCTGACCAGAGAAGACGGTCTCTGTTGTTCTGGCCCCGCTGACCCAAATCCCCCTCTGGTCGATTCTGTTGTTTCCGTCTCGCTTGTAATGACTGTAACCGGTACGGTAAAACCCTCGGTTGGCTCCGTCTCACGGTCCCCATTCACCGAAAAGCCTTTACCCGCCGCTTGTGCGGTTGCAGAGAAGAAATAGGGGAATGACAACTCGTTGGCAGGGCTAGAGGGAAGCTCCGGGCAGTGGGACCCTACGGATATTGATACATACAGTCCCACTCACTCTACCAGTTCCAAAGGTGAATCTCCGATCAACTATGCTGATCACTTGAGAAGGCAAAAACGCAAATATGAACCATCCTTCGAAAAGGTAGAAAAGCTGCAACAGTTAAAAGAATTTTTAAAATTAAAAAGGGCGAGGCTCTCTCATGACTTTCAGCGTCTCGGAGTGATTGCATGTTGTGTGCAGGAGACCCGGTTTTCTACTCGCGACTATGAATGCATTCTGTCTATGGGGTTCTCCCTCTATTCAGAATATTTTGATGGACGCTCGAAAGGTGTCTCCTGACTGGTGAGGAAGTCTTTGAATGCGACGTGAGCTCTTGTCTTCGCAGGTCCGGCGGGCAGGCTTTGAGTGCTGTAAGTTAACATAAATGATAAGGCTCTTCGTGTCATTGGGGTTTATGCGCCCACTGATTATTCTGATTTGTTTCGGCGAATCGAAACGTTTTTGACGACATTGGTTTAGTTTTAACGAGGAATTGGAATGCCGTCCTTGACCACGACATAGATTGTATAGGGTCAAATTCGGGTACTAACAACCGAGACGTGAAACCATTTTGGGACTTTATCTATAAATTTGATCTTGTCGATACGTACAGTAATGAACACCCTCGGGGGGTAGTATGAACTTGGACTAATAGGGGCGGCTCGGCTACAGAGATGCGTTCTAGCTACCTCGACCGAGTCTTAGGAAAGTCGGTGTAGGCCCTTTAGTGTGACCAAGTTTCCACTATATAGTTTATTCGGATCATAGTCCGAACCGTGTAAACTTCAATAAGGCTAAGGTTAGGATGTCTGGCTACAAGAAATTGAACTCATCATTGCTTGCTGAGCAATATTTCCGGGGCCAGAGTTGGCATCCTTGCTTATCAAAAAGGATCAAGTTCTGGTAGTTAGGGCTAGATTAAAATTTTTTCGTGAGCAACGAATATGGCCGCTGAATTGCGTGTAGAGGAAGTTCGGAATGCATCTCAGCAACATATGGCGTGCGTCACATTGCCGAATAATTGGACCGTGACTACAAACGCGGGCATATGCGAGGGTTTTCGTGAATTCTTTCAGGATCTCTTCACCAGTGAGCCCGTCCTGAGCACTGCCCAGTTCGACGCCCATTTGAGGTACCTAGTGCGACTGGGTGCATGTTGTTCCATCACAGAGTCGGAAATCTGGGAAGCGCTGAAGCAGGTTGACTGGGACAAATCTCCGAGATTAGATGGTCTACCCTATGAACTGTTCTTGAGGCAGTCGCCCGTTTTTGTTCCTTTGTTGGGGTCTATACATCTATACATCAACGCTTCACCAGAGGTGCAATCAAGTTGTTACGCAAGTACATGAACGGTGGGGATGGGATAGGTAACTTTTGGCCTTTTACTATGTTGATCATCGAGTAAGTCGACACTGAAGCCGCGCTGATCAATTTAGGCATTCTATAAGGTTGACCATCGATTTCTGGAGGCTGTCCTTTCGATGGCCGGTTTCCGGTAGTACTTTCGCACCTGAACCCGATTTTTGTATGCGTCTCCCGGTGCGCTGGTGGAAATGAATGAGATACGATCGAAGCCATTCGTATTGTCTCGCTCCATTCGTCAAAGTTATCTGCTTTCTCCTTTGCTTTACGTTCTTGCATTGGAACCCTCCCTTCGCAAGTTAAGACGAATCCTTGTCCTACGCGGAATTTCCCTACCTGAGGCTACCATCTCGGCCAGTTATTCTGCCTATGCTGACGACGTTTCTGTTCTTGTGTCGAGCAGAGCTGAGATTGACGAAGCAAAAAAACTCAGAGGGAAAGAGACGGTGAAAGGGGCCAAGATCAACCGCGATAAGTCTGTTGAATTGCAGTCGGGTGCATGGAAGGGAGTTTCTCTTCCCGGGCCTTTTCTATGGACAGACGGACCGGCCAAGATACTCGGCGTCTGGTTCGGTCCCGATATCCAGTTGGAAATGAATTGGTCGGAGGTACAAGAGAAGGCCGACGTCGCAGTTCGTCTGTGGTCTCGGAGGAATCTTTCCTTAAAGGGGAAGGCGGAAGTATGTGCCTCGCACATCTACTCGATTCTCCTTTACCGACACTCCGTGCTTCAAATTCTGTCTACCACACTAATGTCATGAGTAATGCTTTTGTTCCCTTTCTTGTCGGGAGGCAAGGCCGCTAAGGTACTTCGGAAGATCTGTTACCTCCACCCTTCTGAAGGCGGTCTGTTATACCTAGCGTTGAGATTCGTCAAGATACGCTTCGCATCGCGTTCCTAGATCAAATGTGTCGCGATTCGAATGGAGAGGGCTCTTTCTGGAAGAAGTGCATAAGAACTTCCCATCTTTGAGAAGTGTGCACTCGTGTGCGGAGGAGGCCCGCTGTTTACCCCGAGGAGAGTGCTCCTTCTATCGTGAATGTCGTATTGCTCTGAAACCACCTCTTACGAGCATCGGGTGGCTTCTCCAATGTCCAGGCGCTGTTCGAAGGGCATTATATCATGTTTCAGTTAAGAGGTCTGTACGAGATGATCTGATTGACGAGCTCGGTTTACGAAACAGGAGGCTCGCTCAATATAGCCGTGGGCGCTTGGGTTGAAATGCCTCGATAACACCGAGGCATCACTCACCTGGCTGGTGATTCGTAGGGCGTTTTGGGTCGTCAAAAGACTTTGTTCAGCCGGCTTGGAGAAATCTCCAAACTACGTTCGCTGAGATGGGGAGGTGGGAATCGTGGGTCACGCCTTCTTTCATTGCAAGAGTAGTGCCATTGTGCAAGTCTGTTGAAGGTATCATGGTTCGCATGCTGCGCGGAAAGATTTTCGTACTCGAGACCAGTTCTGTCTGTAGCAATGTGTTAGCGCCGTTGACAAAGGCTGAACACTATGTGTTCTTTTGCTTGCTAGGGTTTATGAGAGTCGTGATTTGGATGACACGTCAGAAGGGATTCTATGAAGGCGAGAAATTCACTTCTTCTCAACTGATCTTGTACTTTAAGCATCAGCTTAAAGTCAAGATTAACACGGAAAGGCGGCGGCTCCATCCATCAGAAATTGGCCAAAAGTGGGTAAGTCTTGCCCGTTTGTGTCGAGTAAGAGAGACTAACTTGGAGCGGCACTTTGATGCCGGTTAGGCATCAGAATATTGTTCTCTCTGCTTTGAACACTGATTAACCCCGCCCAGATTTGGGGTTCCGTTCTGTCCTTACTTTCTTCTTTCAAGTTAACTTAGCTAGGGTATGTGTATGCTCATTGGCCACTTTTATTTCTGGCCCTATTTTCTTTAGTTTAATTCTCCCTTCCCTCCCCCGTTTAGGTAAGGAAAGACTTCAGTCCTCTGGTAGATGCGGGGCGCCTTTCGTTTCGAGTGTGATTTTCGTATTTGTTGTTTTCTTTGAATGAATGTGTGTTTGAGTGAGTGCTTCGAATGAATGAATGTTTTATATTATTCCCGCATTGATTTCGCATTGAGTCCCGCATTGAGTTCGTCCAGTTAATTGATGTTTCTGTCACATTTAAGGATTGTGGGTGGTTTTATTACTAATATTACGTTGATTGGTTTCTTGTATATAGTTTTGTTTCACATTTGTTAATATTCATTGGGGTTTAGATTTTTTTTTAATTGTTATTTTATACCCCCATAGACAATGAATTGTACATATGGGGACTAATTAGGACTTGCATAGAGATAATGAGGTATTATGGTGGATGTAGTAAGTAAGAAAAATAAGAATGCGCTGTTTTGGTGTATGGAATATTGTGGTATGTTTGGATCAGTGTTTGTGGCTAGCTAAGTTTAATGTTAATACCGAAGAAGACCGTCCATTTCCCCATTCCCCATTATGACCTTGTACCACATTTTGTAATTTTTACAAATAAATAATGCTCTTCTCTATGGTACCTAGACATTATGAATTTAAGCGCAGTACTAGATTGGAGGCAAGGTCTCATCATTTTCCAGTTGAAATGGCTAGATGTAAACGTAAGTTCTATGCTAACAGTTTCTTTTCTCGAAGTTATCGCTTGTGAAACTCTCTCCCGGCTCCATGCTTTCCAGTAAACTTTAATAATCAAAAATTTAAATGCTATTTATTGTCTTCCTGATTATTCTTCTATTGTTCTCGCTTCTTAATAATGTTTCTGTTTTCTAATTCTTCCACACCTTGTGCCTTAGTGGCTTTACTGCCTTGTTTGGGGTGAATTCGATTTTTTTAAAGTGTACTTTTCGTTATCATTTTCTTTAAGACTTTCTCTTTGTTTACATACTTCCGTAGAATTCTCAATATCCTTCTGTATAACCCTATTTATATGCTTGTTACTACTCTTTAATCTTCTAGATCTCATTTTTCCCATTTTTGCAAAAATAAAACGAAAAAAAATTGAAACCTACAGCTTTTACAATGTCTACTTTCTAAGATTTATATTATATAATAGTAATTGTAAGTGGTACGTGCAAAGCGAAAGAGAGAAAAAATTCGCAGATGCGAACTCTTAACGTGTGCCATTCAGAGAGCCGCCGTGTGCCAGTCAGAGAGCCGTCGTGCGCCATAGAAGTAGACAATAACGCTTACGCGCAGGGCCGTGAAAGTAAAAGCTTTGTGGTTAGAATACTGAGTCAGAGGTAAAAAGGTTGATAGTTTAATTGCGAATTGTTAGAGAGCCTATGTTGGAATGGCTGATGGAGAGAAATTTACCACACCATCCAAATATCAACATTATCATTGTCACGATTTAGTAAATTTTGTTCGTGGGTGACAACAGACGTGTATGATTGAGAGAAAATACTTTATATGCCTATTTGCAGAACCTACATGCGACAGTAGTTTTCTCAAGTAGAAACGGATACTAATGAGACAAAATGACAGAAATAGGAAACTTATTAAGGTCTTACTTCTGAGTTCTGGAGTAAAAGTGCAGTCAATCTGATAACTTGGCCCCAACTGATGAGGCTGCTTAACTTTCGTACATCTCGCGAGTCTGTAACCACGCATTTTTTACCCATTGACATGCGCTCAAATTCCTGCTGAATCAAGGGCAGATAACCAGGTAACGCCGCACCTATTCGCGTATTTCCAATCCCGTTCCAAGTTGGATTTCAACTTCAAATAAAAAACAGGATTACAATTGCTGAATTTTATCGAAAGTCGACAGACTGTTGCTCTCTGAAATATTGGCGAAATACAATCTCCCAGATTCAATATCCTTCATTTGGCATTGTGAACGGACTAACCTTCGGTTAATAAAATTAATAATGCCGCTATATATAAAGAGAATAGATAGATAGATAGATAGATAGATAGATAGATAGATAGATAGATAGAAGAAGAGCCATAGATAGATAGGAGAAGAGCCATAGATAGAGAAGAAAAGAGCCATAGATCGGTAGATAGATAGAGAAGAGCCATAGATAGATAGATAGATAGATAGATAGATAGATAGATAGATACTTTTCGCCAGTCTTGTATTTTTTACTTGAGACTGCAGTAATATAAGGGATACTCATCCACAAACTTAAATTTCCATTTACAATATCGACAAAAATAGTTCTTACATTGAAATATACGGTAGCCCATTAGCGTTCTCACATTGAGGTATACGGTAGCCCATTAGCATTAGAAACATGAATTAACCTTCGTTTGATCATTAAAATTAAGAAAATTTATTCAAGAAGAAAGTATGAAAAAATGCTCGAAGTAAAACTCTCGCATTTTTTCCCTAAATTTAAAAAAGGAGACTAAACAGAAAGTAGTTTTATCCTCTTTTTCGTGAAAAGCAAGTCAGTAAACAACCTGTAAAAATAGTTGCCTTACGTCGATCTGACAATGCAACAATATGGCATGATCTCCAAGGAATGAAATAAAAAGATCACAAGTTCTTTCAGCCATAAGAATGTTTCTTGGCGTAATCCATTATTTCTTGCACGAATTCCAAAAAAAAAAAAATTTCCAGGTGACTTGCGTCAGAGCTGATTATTGATCGCTGCAGTGAAACTGAACGAGAAACGGGTCTCTGAGCGATTGTAAATTAACTCATCTTGTAGCTACACGTACCAGCATTTTCACTATTTATGTTTTTGTATTGTATAGCACGAGTGTATTTCTACTGCGATAGGTTCATACAAAAATTTAAGGCCTCATTACGATTTCTTCACAAATTACCCCTTAGAGTATCATAAAAGATTAACAGCATGTTACACCCGGTATAGTCTCAGTATATTAAACAAGCAATTACGATCTTTTTCTTACTATGCCAGCTTACAAGGGGTGTTACAAGAGAAATAAGCAAATGAGAGTTCCGTATTTGCAATGAATCACCTAATTTTATCAATAATATATTATTTAATAATTAATAATATATTCAAATTAATAATAACTTACCAATTTATAATAACCTGTTCTGACTAGAGGTCATATCGATTGTTATTGTCACAATGTTTCGGCCATTATAGGTTTCTGTTGCAGTTAGTAAACTTCTGTGAACTGAACACTTTCAATTAACGAAGATAAACTGGAAGCTTACCAACTAGAACAGGTAACTGAAGAAGATGCCGAAACGTTATTATGATAAGACACAAGATGAAGACATCAATCCGAAAAACAAGTGTATTATAAATATTATTTCGAAACACCAGAAAAAATATTAATAATTTGTTCAAATTATCAATTACTTTAGTCCGTGTAATCTCCACGTGTTTGCATTACGCGAATTAAATGCAGTATTATGTGCAGGTGGCATCATAACTAGAGGCTCAGAACGATAAATTAGCGAGCCGTGTTCGAATTCCTGTTGAGATCGTTACATTCACTTTAGCACAAAACTTCTCTCTCTCCCCTAATTATGGGTTAAATAGTAGGGTGGGCAAACGGTTTAAGAGAAGGCCAACTCTAAATTCAATGGTATGAATTTATCCAGAAGCCAGAACAGACGGAGCGAACAATCACGATGAAGATGCGTATCACACTTCTTCTCTGTGTGCCTTCAAATCGAAACAGCTCTGGTGATTTTAATTTTTTTTAAATCAATACAAAAAATGTTGTCCATCATCATCAGTCCCTTGACTGCGTCAATCGTCGGGGGAACCTAAAGGCAAAAGAAGGAGACAACCTCCTCCGCCCAAATCTGTTGGGGTGTGGTGTCATGTCCATCCAGGCTTTGATGGTGTCTGACCAACTTTTGCACTTGCCAGATATGTCATGATTTTCTAAGCGTAGCTTAGATATAGCACAAGGCTGAAGCTATAGGGCAGCCGGCGAGGATCGAACTCACCATTCAGTGGTAACTGATCGAGCAAGACAAGCTTTATAACCATTATACTACGTCGAGGTGACCCTGTTGCCATATATATATATATATATATATATATATATATATATATATATATATATATATATATATATATATATATATATATATATATATATATATATATATATATATATATATATATATATATATATATATATATATATATATATATATATATATATATATATATATATATATATATATATATATATATATATATATATATATATATATATATATATATATATATATATATATATATATATATATATATATATATATATATATATATATATATGTGAAATGTGCTTGAAAGAAGGATTGCTGACTAAATACACAAATATATATATATATATATGACAATATAACTTTTCCTCTTTGTCATATATATATATATATATATATATATATGACAAAGTGAAAAAATTTTTAGTGTGACGCGTTTTTTCCTAAAATTGGTATTGACATATAAAAATTTATATATCGTGCCGCCCCCCCCATATATATATATAAATATATATATATATATATATATATATATATATATATATATATATATATATATATATATATATATATATATATACCAGCAAAATTGTCCAAATCGTGTAACAGCATGGGGTAATTGTATATCCCGCAAAATGCTTACTATCTAAAAAAAAACACTAAACTATTTGAGTTTCTTTTTTCCAAATTTTCAGATAAGACGTTTAACCATCTTGACACCATTTGTCGTAAGAATCACTGGAAAACCATTTGACTTATTTAACTTGAAAGAGAACAGGTTAAAATCATTTTGTGTCAGCTCCACTGTTTTCCCAAATGAGCAATGGTGAAAGGAAAAATATTATTCAGGCAGGTCTTCAGTAAAGGTACCAACATTCATACTCTGGCTTCCATCTTCGATGTACATTCATGAGCCATCAAGAGAACGGGGAATAAGTTTTAAAAAGAGGGAACATTAGAGAAGAAACAGGACCAGTAAATCACAACAGGAAGAATGATCATCATTTTAACTTAGAGCTAAATAAATTCTTATTGTTCAAAACAGAGTCCAATTGTGTTATAAAATCCACAGAGAATTTCAGTAACGTATCTTTCATAATAATAAGATACAACGGTTCGAAGCTTAATCTAACAATTGGACAATTTTGTTGTTACAGCCGGTGTATACGTGTGTGTGTGTGTGTGTGTGTGTGTGTGTGTGTGTGTGTGTGTGTGTGTGTGTGTGTGTGTGTGTGTAATGACATTGCATTTAAATTTTTGAAGATCAGCGTTAGCTGGAAAACATGGAGCCGGAAGAGATTTCCACACAAGCGAAAACTGCGAGAATAGAAACTGCTAACATAGAACTTACGGTTACATCTAGCCAATTCATCTGTGAACTAATGAGACATTGTTGCCAGTGTAGTACTGAGTTTAAATTCATAAACTCTAGGTACCACAGCAAAGAGCTCATCCGAACAATTGCCATGAAAGTATTTATAGAAAGGCAAAAGGAAGCTACATTACGGCGGAGGAAATGTGACTGAAGCCTAAGCGCCAGGTCAGGACCAATAATATTGCTAGTTCTTCTTTGGATTTTATCAACAATCTCTCTCTCTCTCTCTCTCTCTCTCACACTCTCTCTCTCTCTCTCTCTCTCTCTCTCTCTATATATATATATATATATATATATATATATATATATATATATATATACATATATATATATATATATATAGTAATAATACAATATGGTAATCCGTATGGAATTTCAGGAGGATGTAGATCAAAGGAGAGCTCTATGCCAAAAGACAAAGCAAAATTATTATTAATTAAAGAATATCAAACACTTAAAAATCCCATAGGTAATCATTTTTATTTCATGAGAACTCTAAACAAAACAGCTCTCAATCATCAAGACCTACTTAGGTAGATTTTAAGCGTTTGATTTTCTTTAATATATATATATATATACATATATATATATATATATATATGCGTGTGTCATTCGCAGACAGTACTGTTTCGCTATACAACAGCTCCTCAGTGCGAATGCCTCAAGCTCGGATCGAAAACACAACCGATTCGGTGTCAGCCTGAGTTTCTACCACTGTGCTATCTTCATTCGACAAAGAGAAACAGCTACATCTAGCGTATTGTTTTTACGAATGTAATCGAATGACAATTAACCGGAGTGCTCCAATGCATTTTACTGAAGACCTTTGCATTAACGTTTTGAACAGCCACTGAGTTACATAATAAAATCTCACACCATCAAATAAGTTATTGTCGATATTTCTAATAATATTTTAACTTAGTATATTGACCACATAAATATGAGTAAATCCAGAATATTTCACGAACCTCAGTTTTATTTTATTGTCAAGATATTAACTTGCATAATAAAATCTGACATAATGTATATATGGGGGTGTCATTCATAAATAGCTTAATTCATTCTAAATTAAACACAACACACCACATGAAAAATAGTCACCTTCTTACGACGCGCCATTTTTCTCTGTTACACCGGAAAATTGGTTGCGCGAAAGGAAACAAAGTTATGTGCAGTTAGATATTGGCTGTGACAGTTATATCTTTGTGTTTTTGAAAATTTTGCTTTGTGCATAGTTTTGCTTTGTTTCTAAATGATGTAGATTATCTTCCCATCTCTAGACTAATGAAGTGTCATAACGTTTAACGGGATAAAAGAAATACGGCAAATGATATGAACGTCATATATATGTAGGTAAACAGGATCAATTAACTGGTTTGTAAGTAGTAATGTAATTTTGTATTTGATCTTAATTAAGGTATTAAAACAGAAAATATTTCATCAAAAATAACAAAGAAAAGAGTGCTGAATGTCTATGCAATATCAATCCTTTTCTCTAGACAACGCTGGACAATTTCATGACAAATGAAGGCGAAACTTAAAGCAATAGAGATGTAGTAAGAATAGTTCATACCTATTCCATTCCGTCCATATTTAGCAATCTATTTTGAATATGTTTATCTCTATCCATGCTGTCCATATTTACCTATACAAGGAAAATTTTGTCATTCACTGACCCGCCTGCCAGTAGTACTTTCTGTTGAAATTTATATAATCTTTCTCTTAAAACGATTTACAGGAAATCGATTGATTGATTCATGCTCGGCAACTTATTAACCTTTTGCAGATTATTTAAAACCAGAAAACATATAGAGATTCTAAGATTTTTTGGTGGGGTGGAGAGATAATAGAAATTTACTGATACAAATCTTGCTAATTTGTCTCGTAACTGGGAGGAGAAGCGGTGGGTCCATGCCTTTCCGAAACGTATTTGCGCGTAAGTGAATATAACGAATTTAAGTGGAATTAGAACTCGGCTCTCCGATTAACAATTCTGAGGCATTATCCATTACACTACCCGTACATCCAAGCTTACAGCACCTGGCATTCCCAAGCGGTCACCGATCTAGCTACTGACCAAGCTTGACGTTGCTTAACTTTCTGTGATCTTGTGTTAACCAGTGTTTCAACGTGATGTGGCCTTAAGTAGTTTTTCAGGAAAATTAGTTTCTCAAGTCCAGTTGTTATTATAGCTCATTCTAGTATTGATGTGGGTTTCCTTCCCAACCTTTTATTTGAAGTCGTGTGGAAAGTTAAATCTTGATTATTTCATTAGTTTCTCTTCCATGTAGTTCTACAGAAGGATGATGAGAATACCATGGCCTGAAAATGTGATCAAAGTTTTAAGGAAAAATGGAAACCGAAAAGACATTTATACTTAGAATCAGAAGGAGACATTTGGAATTTCTGGGAGACATAATAAAGTAAGAGGGCTTGGAAAATTTGACACCCGCGGGCTATAACTGAAGGCAAGTGGGGGTAAAGGGAACCAGTGAGCGACGGGTCTGCTTCAGTAAATGGACATAATAGAATGGGCTTTACTAAGAGCTACAAAGGATAAAATGTTGTGGAGAGTCATGATTGCCCACACCCTGAAGGGACAGGGCATATAAAAGAAGATAGCTTTTAATAGTCTTAAAGTTTTTTGGAAGCTTTACGCGATCCGAATATACGATTAGGACGCAAAGAACAATCGTATTCTTGTTTACTATTTTTATACACGAGTTCTTTTACAAATAACATATGAATGGAGGCGTAGTTCACAGCTCCTAAAACACTCTATTATAAAATCGGTATTAATCCTAAAAAATATGTAATAAAATTTGAAACAATAGACATGTAGTTCTACAGAAGGATGCTCTGAATACCAAGGATGGAACATGGGAGATACGAGGAAGTAAATGGAAAGGAAAAAACGATACTGACAATGAAAGATAGTTGAAAAATCTAGGCCGCCTAATGAAAAAAGAGGACTTGGAAAAGTTAATACTCACAGGATATATTGAAATCAAGATGGTCAGAGGGAACCAGCAAGTAACCTATTTTATGGATAGCAGAACAGGATGTTGGAGAAAGTGTTATAAATGAGAGGAGGTGGAGGGCCATGATCACCCACATCTCGAATAGACACGGCACATAGAAGAATAAGAATAAGATATAGAGCCTTGAAAAAGGATGACCATAAAAGTCAAGATAATGTAAGATACAAAAAGATATCAAAATATGTGCATGTTTGAGTTTGCGCGTGTGTATGTGTGTAAGAGAGATAGAGATAGCCATAGAAAGAGTTTCTTTTTTCAGCTTCACACACATACAGATATTTTATAACAATAATTATAATGATAGGAATAGTCCATGTCCCGAATGGACAAGAAGAAGAAGAAGAAGAAGAAGAAGAAGAAGAAGAAGAAGAAGAAGAAGAAGTGGTTTTATGGTTAGAAAGCTTGTTTTGCTAGATCAATTACGACTGAGTAGTGAGTTCGATCCTCACTAGGTGCCCCATACTTTCGGCCTTGTGCCACATCTAAGCCGGGCTTAGAAAATCACTAAAATTATTGAGAAAAATATAGAGTAATATCGGTTATTTAAATCTATGGGAAGTGTTCTAATATAGGATGTAAAGTGCGACAATGAAATCCGAAGAGGTATTTGGATAGCCAAGGATGCATTCCAAAAGCTAAGCAAAGTAATATGTTAAAGAAAAACTTCATTAGAAACAAAGAAAACTGAACTGTTACGCGATATGTCTTCCTATATGACAGTGAATGCTGGACAATCTCCTCAAAGAAGAGACTTGAAGCAACAGACATATGGCTCTACAGCAGAATACTGAGCATACCATGGACCGAATATAAAAGCCCCAACGAAGTTTTAGAGGAAAAGGAAACTAAAAAGAAAACTTATACATAACATCAGGCAGAGACAGCTGAAATTTCTAGGACACATAATGAAGAAAGAGGGTTTGGAGAATCTGATATTCACAGGACATATTAAAAGGACAGAGGAAAACAACGAATAACATATTTAGTGAGCTCGAATAAATGGATGGCGGAACAAGGTTTAGGCGAAATAACAGAAAGGCAAAATGTATTAAGCGCTAAAAAGGACAGGAAATTGTGGAGAGCAATGATCGCTTAAGTCCCGAGGAGAGACGGCAAATAAAGAAGAAGAAGAACTGAGGACACATTCCTCAAAACGAAAGAATTTAAGAACGAATACACAATTACGTACACTTAACATTTTTATTGCCTTAGTAAACTAATAAAAAGGCCACAAACGTTTTGAATGAAAATGTTTGCAATCTTTAGCCTTCGTTAAAATGTAATGATTAGAATTTTAATAAGACATAAACCCATGAAAGTAAATTGATACATTTTATTTGTTCTTGAGAATTTATAACAACTATAATAAACACTGTGCATTTATTAAATTTATTATTGGTTATTTTTCTTGTAAATCCTCAAAAATAAAAATTATATATAGATTCACTCTCGTCATATGTTTAGGTTTTATTACAATTTTAATGATTACTTTTTAAAACAATAAACATTGCCGAGGTAATTAAAATAATAGCGACGTCAAGGGAAAAGTCGTCCTTTACAACCCCGTTTTTCTCGGGCACGATGGTTAAAGATAAGCAAGATGTTTATGAAGTGATGTCTTTTTTCGTACGTACGTGTTTGCAAATTTCCGATTAAATATTTCGAGAGATTTTTATTTAGAAGAGTTCTTTCTCGGTTTGATAGAATTATTAGATATGCCGGTGTTTAGTCAAATATACTGTGTGCTATGCTGTGTTTTGTTCAATATGACATCACTCGCTGGAAACCAAGGATACTCGAAAGAGAAAACGAAGCATGTCCTATTTTTAAGACATTCTGTGGCTGTAGTGAAAAGTTAAAGAGAGTGAAAACATTTGCACTCTTTTCTTATATAGTGCTCTTAGCAACGCCATCTAGCGGTCATTAGCAGAAATTATCTGGTAAACAAGTGGGGTAATCCTGCACAAGGTACAAAAATCTAAACATTAATTTTTACGTTTCTATTTCAAATACTTATTTTTAATCGTTAGCATCTTTTTTTTTCATTGAAATCGTTTCAAGCGAGGCACTAAAACCACTGTCATTCGTTGTTTTCCTCTGTCCCTTTAATATGTCCTGTGAATATCAGATTTTCCAAACCCTTCTTCTTCTTCTTCTTCTTCTTCTTCTTCTTCTTCTTCTTCTTCTTCTTGCTGTTGCTGTTGTTGTTGTTGTTGCTGTTGCTGTTGTTGTTGTTGTTGTTGTCAAGCCCATTCGGGGCATGGACTATTCCTATCATTATAATTATTGTTATAAAATATCTGTATGTGTGTGAAGCTGAAAAAAGAAACTCTTTCTATGGCTATCGGAAAGCATGGCGCCGGAAGGGAGTTCCACAAGCGAGAAGTGCGAGAAAAGAAACTGTTAGCATAGAACTTACTGTTACATTCAGCCAATTCAACTCTACATTGACGAGACTTTGTCACCAATCTAGTACTGCGCTTAAATTCATAAAGTTTACAGCTTTTTCGTTAGGCTTTTTAGTTGTTTAATTTTTCAGAATACTTCATTATTTATGCTGAAAATTCATAGCATCCCTATCGATAGTAGGTTTAAATAATGTTTTACGAGATTTGTTTTAATAAAAATACCTTCGGTCTTCCGCTACCAAAGATGGAACCGAAAACTTTAGATATCTCGATTTTAATTCATTTTATCTCGGGTGAGAAAACGCAGTCTTTTCTTTAGATACTGACAAAATCTGAGATACCCACATGTTTTAAATCCCTACTAAATGTATCAGAGGTTAGAATATGGAAAGGTGAGTAAGAACATTGTTTCCATTGCAAGAATAAGGCAAGTAATTTTCATAATGATTATTCTTTTACAGGTGCGGAAATTTCTTTGGAAAAAAAACACAACTCAAAGACGTTTTATCAGGGATATTAGGCGAGGACCTGTTGCAAAGAGATGATTTATGATTAGTACCACAAGCAATTGCTTATGAGTTTATTATCAACTGAATCTGGTGGGTAGATGTTTTTTCAGATATTATTGATTCATTATTAGGTAGTGTAACGGTTAACGACTCGGAAATAGAAAATAATGAGCCGGTGCTCGAATTCCGGTCGAGTTCGTTACTTTCCTTTTTTTATACAAATACAGCTATGCGATAAATAGCATACTAGATTGTGCTCTCTTGCTATGAAGTGACAACCAATCTAGGAGAAGGAAATCTATGAATTCAAAACCAGCATGAATAGGAGTGAGCTCCTTCAGGCGGTCTTGCCCTAGACCATTTCTTCTCTGGCTGCAGTATATGTAGTTATTCTACGGGTTACAGGATTTGTGACGTGTTTTACTCTAAAAAATACACGAGATTGATTTCCTCGATTAATATTTGTTAGAATCGTAAATCTCATATGATGTATAACTAACATTACAAAAATTTTGTAAAAGATTGTCTACAGTATGTAGCAAGTCTCACGAATACTATTGTCACGTGTTCGGTCCTCCATAGGTGCCCTACTAACATGATCCTGTGTCAAACTAAGTTTCTTTTACTTCTATGTGCCGTGGTCGATCAGGACGGGGACGATCATGGCTCTGCACAATTTCTTGTTCTTTGTAGCTCTTTATAAATTGTCTTTTTCTTATCTCTCCTAAGCCTCTAAATCCATTTACTCGTTAATTAGTTTACGCGTTGTTTTCCCTTCTCCCACTTCAATTTATCCTGTAAGTATAACATTTTCCAAGCCTCATTATGGATCCTAGAATTTTCAACTGTCTCTTCCAGATGTTAAATATAAGTGTTCTTTTCGTTTCCATTTTCTCTAAAACTTTGTCGTTTCCATTTTCTCTAAAACTTTGTCGTTTCTCACATGTTTTCCGGGGTATACGCTGTATCCTTCTGTAAAAACACATTTCTGTTGCGTCAATCTTTTCTTCATCGGTGAGGAGATTGCACACCTGTACATGCCATATAGGAGGACAGATTTTGCATAACAGAGTTCGAATTACCTTGAGAAATATATGAATCCATCTATTTTCCCAACCCCCACATATGGGTAAATAATAGGTTTAATGTTTACAATAACAGCATTTAAATCTGCATATAGGATTCGTTTAATGCTCCTATTAACAGGACCGTCTCTGTTTTAAAATGGATATACGTTTGATTTAGATATCCGTTATTTCATAGCACGAAACACATGCTACGCATGTATCTTCATAATATATTCATTTTTACTTCTTCTTTATTTACCGTGTCCAATCAGGACGTAGGTTATCATGGCTCTCCACAACTTCCTGTCCGTAGTAGCTCTTAATAAACTTTGTCTTATTGTTATTTCTCTTAAACTCTATTCCGCTATCCATTTACTCAAGCTCGCTAAGTTTGTTATGCATTGTTTTCCACTGTCCCTTTCGACCTCTGTCTCGTGAGTGTCAGATTTTCCAAGCCACCCTTCTTCATTATGAGCCCAAGAACCATCAACTATTTCTTCCTGATGTTAAATATAAGTTTCCTTTTCGTTTCCATTTTTTCTAAAACTTTGTTCGGTCCATGGTATCCTCAGAATTCTTCTGTAGAACCACATTCCTGTTGCTTCATCTTTGAGAAAATTGTACAGCATTCACTGCCATATAGGAGGACTGATATCACGTAACGGTTTAGTTCTCTTTTCTTTGATTCTAGCGAAGTTTTTCTGTTTCTTATTCTCAGTTTAGCTTTTGGAATGCATCATTGGCGATCGTAAACATTCTGTGTTCTATAGCCTTCGAAAACAACTGACGTTGGAGAAGGAAAACTCTGAATTCAAACCAACCTGGAGAGGTATGAGCTCCGCCAAGCTATCTTGCCCAAGACACGACACTTCTACTGCAGTTTCAGTACATGTGGTGCCCCAACGACTCTAATTAATTATAACCTATTAGAATTACGGGACTCGTGATATCAATAACTATATTGGTAAAAATCTGTTATGTTCGTACGACTACGCATGCGCACGAACGAGGAGTGCTGGGAAATTTTTAATTTTTTTATATATTTAGCCGAATCACTACGATGTAAAGGTCTAGAGAGTGCCTTGATCGCAATGTCATCTACAGTAAATATGCTGTATGGCTCTTACAACATTTCACTATTCCTGGCTGATCTTCTAATATTACAGTGTGAAATATCTACTAACAGAAGCGATGGAAAGAAAAAGAACAATACTCTAAGTGAATTGGGTAGATATAAAATGTTAAAAATTCTAAAATACCCAGCACCACTCATTCTTGAACACGTGTAGTCGTACCAACATAACAAATTTAGTTTGATGAAGTGCTAAAGGATGAAACGCGTCACAAATAAATTTTTCCACTTCTCCATACAATTTATATATATATATATATATATATATATATATATATATATATATATATATATATATAAATCGGACCATTTTATTATATAGAATATACAAACCTTCATTAATGTCCAGTCGAATGTAAAATCGTCATGAAAATAAGTAACAATGAAAAACATGCAGAAGCGTTGTGGTTTTTTTTTCTTGTTTTTTGTTGCAAGATAAATCAATAACAACACTTTCCCGAAATGTTAATTCAATGGTTGGATGAATATTTAACATTTTGGGAAGAGGAAGACCTAATTTCCCAACGGTATCCATTTCGACTATTTCGATTAGGTTTACCTTACCAACCAGCACACGCCAAGGTATAAAAATAAATAAGTAAATAAAAGAGCGTAGAAAAAAGTGAAGATAAGAAACGAAACTAAAAGAAAACATTCCAAACAGAAAAAAAAAACGAGAGACAACCAAGCCCAATTAGCCTTGAACAGGGCATCAAGATTAAACCTATTCTTTTTCGGGTGGTTCACGAAATTCTTGAAGACTTGATTGACTCAGTGTAAAATGCTTGAACCGATAGAAGAAAGAAAAAAGAGACGGGTAATTGTCGCCAACGTTTTTTTTTTTCTCTTTTGGTTAGGGTTACTGCTAGTGATACTCCATAAATATCACAACTAGAAGTCCTACCAGGATTCATTATTGGCGGCCACAATCTTAACAACATAAAGTATGCAGATAACACAGTGTTGATAGCAGACACAGAAAGAAAGCTTCAAAGACTGCAACAGAAGGTGGTGAAGGAAAACGAGAAGAAAGGATTAAACATCAACTGCAAGAATACAAAATGCATAGTTGTTAGCAAATGGATGAGCCAAAAGTACAAACAGAAAATCGAGGATGCCAAAATAAAAAAAGTACAAAAATTTAAATATCTGGGAAATGTTTTAACAAAGGACACTATTATTCAAAAGCGTATTTGGATCGCCAATGATGCATTCCAAAAGCTAAACTGAGTACTAAGAAATAGAAAAACTTCGCTAGAATCAAAGAAAAGAGAACTAAACGTGATATCAGTCCTCCTATACGGCAGTGAATGCTGTACAATTTTCTCAAAGATGAAGCAACAGGAATGTGGTTCTACAGAAGAATTCTGAGGATACCATGGACCAAACATGTGAGCAACAACAAAGTTTTAGAAAAAATGGAAACGAAAAGGAAACTTATATTTAACATCAGGAAGAAATAGTTGATGTTTCTTGGGCTCATAATGAAGAAGGGTGGCTTGGAAAATCTGACACTCACGAGACAGACAGAGGTCGAAAGGGACAGTGGAAAACAATGCATAACAAACTTAGCGAGCTTGAGTAAATGGATAGCGGAATAGAGTTTAAGAGAAATAACAATAAGACAAAGTTTATTAAGAGTTACTACGGACAGGAAGTTGTGGAGAGCCATGATCACCTACGTCCTGATTGGACACGGTAAATAAAGAAGAAGTAAAAATGAATATATTATGAAGATACATGCGTAGCATGTGTTTCGTGCTATGAAATAACGGATATCTAAATCAAACGTATATCCATTTTAAAACAGAGACGATCCTGTTAATAGGAGCATTAAACGAATCCTATATGCAGGTTTAAACGCTGTTATTGTAAACATTAATACGAATACGAGACAGAATGTTTCATGCGTAAAATTACTGTTTATTTACTTCTGGACCATCGACCTGGGTATGACGATAAACTACATCCGGTAGCAAGGCCTCTGATCGGGAGATTGGAGATTTTCATGAGAGTGGAACCACCTCTTAATTGCTGTTGTTCCCAGATCCACCCTTAGGAGGGGTGGTAGCACATGTTAGGGTCCCAGTTATGGGCAAACAAAAATCAACGGTAAATTTTATAAGATGACCAATGCATTTTAGAACAAAATGGTTTTCAATACAGCATATATAAAAATACATTTTTATAGCAAAATTACTAACAATACATTTTATGGCTTACAAACTATATATCTAAAAAAACATACCTTTCCCTGAAAGTATAAAATTATGTAAAAAATATCGGTAGTTGAAAGCATAAAATTACGTACAAAATATTCAGATTTTGGCATTAAATAAACCATAGAGATTGATTTGCCGCTAAACAAAATCAACCAACAAACCATCTTCTGGACGTAAATTAATATCGGCTTATGGGTGTGTGGTTTCGAGAACTTTCTCCTAACGTGGATTTTTCTTATTGCGAGGATGTGAGAAACTCTCTATCTTTTCCCTCTAAGATCAGATGTTTATCTATCTTCCTCTTATCCAGTTGTCCTGTGTGTGCACATCCGAAACAACATGTTTACATATCGGCGGCAGCCACTGACATCTTGTGAGTGTTTACCTGGAAGGTGGCCCTTGTGCCAACGGGCTCGTACCTCCCAAGATGTCACCCATACATATATCTTCTCTGATGCTCTTGAATACAAAGTTTGTTTTGGTATCACTTAAGGTGATCCTATTACATATTGGTGATCACCCCAGATCAAATTTATTTTAGAATAAGGAGTCCTTATTAAACTTGATTCAGACCATCTGGTATTTCCAGGCATGGATCACATACTCCACTACGTTGCTAGGGATTACAGTTGGATTGTAATTGAAAAGAGAGCCAGTCCTCCTATATAGTAATGAATGTTGGACAATCTCCTGACAAATAAAGGGACTTGAAGTAAGAGAAATGCAGTTCTACAGAAGGATGCTATGAACAACGACGAAGTTTGAGAGAAAATTGAAACGAAAAGGACACTTATACTTAACATCAGAAAGAAATAGCTGAAATTTATAGGACACATAATGAGGAAAGAGGGCTTGGAAAATCTGATATTCAAAGGACAAATTGAAGGCAAGAGGGACAGAGAAATACAACGCATAACCTACTTTATTTGTTCTTATTTTTCATTTAATATGTGCAGTAAAAATAAAGAGGACAACTGGATAAGAGGAAGAAAGATAAACATCTCATCTGAGAAGGAAAAGATAGAGAGTTTCTCACATCCTCGCAATAAGAAAAATCCACGTTAGGAGAAAGTTCTCGAATCCACACACCCATAAGCCGATATTAATTTACGTCCAGAAGATGGTTGGTTGGTTGATTTTGTTTAGCGGCAAATCAATCTCTATGGTTTATTTAATGCCGAAATCTGAATATTTTGTACGTAATTTTATGCTTTCAATCTTCCAGAAAGTTATTAAGGAATCAGTTGATGTGAATCACTTTAAAAATAAATGTGTGATGCTGTAATTTATCATTCAACTGAACACCTAATTAACAATTTTTCAATCTATTTTTTTTTAACTGTTTCAGTGGAATAAGAAAGGAATCAAGCAAATATTTCCGCTTTTAGATCAGTTGAAATTTCGAGAGCACATAATGAGGAAGGAGAGCTTGGAAAATCTAATACTCACAAGGACAGATTGAAGGCAAGAGGGACAGAGGAAAACAAGGCATAACATACTTGGTGAGCTTTAGTAAACAGATGGCAGAACAGGGTTTAAGAGAAATAACAGAAAGAGAAAATTTATTAAGAACTACAAAAGACATGAATTTGTGAAGAGCCATGATCGCCAAGGTCCTAAATGGACACGGCACATAGAAGAAGAAGAAGAAGAAGAAGAAGAAGAAGAAGAAGAAGAAGAAGAAGAAGAAGAAGAATCGACTCTTGAGACACGTGAAGTACCTGTGACAAACCTTAAAAAAAGCAAGATATATTATTGAAAACATTCAAATTTGTTATCAATTGTTCTACATTGACACAACTTGTTCATGTACGTGTGGGTAGGTGTACTAACAAAGATAAGAGGCACTTTCAGTAAGCGGGGAAAATTATGGCTTCCGTTACGGAATATCAATTCATTGTCACATTATCAATACATACTTTTCAATGGCATTGTAAGGGTGTATATAACGCTGAAAGTAATGGTGAAACGTGAGATGAAACTTGTACAGAAACGAAATCCTTTTAAAATATTAGGTTGTTTCATAAGTATTTTTTTGTTTATTAAAGATCAGCCTTGTTCTTTTCGTTTAGGGCGCGTGAAAGCCAGACACACGGCTTGCCGATTTTCGCTATCTTTTCAAACAGCCGGCATATGGTAGATTGTGATGTGTTTAATGTCATTGCGAATTCTCGAATCCGTTGGATTGTTTTTCCACTAATTACTTTCATCATGAAAGTCCGATGAAAGCTCCTGCCTGGATTACACTTCCGACGACGTTCCTGAAGAATGAAACTTTGCAAACCAATTTCGCACTTGCCGGTCAGTTATGACCCCTTGACATAAACACTACATATGTTTTCGGGATGTCTCCGTAAAGCTATTCCAATGATTGATCTCCCAGAACATTATTTGGCTTAAATGCAATTTCAATCCTTACATTAATGGAGTTAAAGAATTTGTTCTTTAATCCACTAGGTACGCTGCCAGTGCTACTGCCATGTAAAAACAAACATGTACTACAAACATATTCTTAATGGCCACGCATAATTAATAGTTAGAAAGATACATTTCCCCAAAACAAAAGTTGCTTGTGACTCAACCCAATAAAAGTAAAAAAGAAAATCATTCTCATAGTTATAATATAGTGCCAACTACACGTTAAACTGGGATAGATGGATACAGATTTATATATATGAATATCTTAACATTGTTAAACGGAACAACCTCAATTAATTCACTACTTCACGTTAAACGTTGAATACAGACTAGACCCAAATATACACGAATGATAAATGTAACCTAGTCTATATTGCAACACAACGCGAAATACCGTCAACTACTTAATAACTCTAAAGCGAATGATTTGCGGACATATGTTTATATGGACATTTGTACTTTTGGTGTGAGAAACCCGCTCCCAAAGTTTGTAAAAGTATTTTTGATACACAATATATATATATATATATATATATATATATATATATATATACTACAGTTCAAAATTTTGAGGCAACACCTGATATTTTAAATTGATCCAAAAAGTAGAAGTAGTTATTTTGTACTTTAAATAAGAAAAAAGGTATTCATTGCAAAAGTTTCTCAAAGTATAGGTTTGATAACTCTGGGAAACCCAATTTTCGTTAAGTTACGTTTGACACTCGATATTGACTAATTTTGACTTCTGAATCCAAACATTACCCCAGTTTTCTGTATAACGTCAGGTTTGCATGCTACAGGATACCCTCGCTTTGAATAAAGAAACATGACATACCGTATCTGGTATATTTGGGCTCATTTTATTGCATGGTTTAAAATTTACATATGATGGAAAATAATAAAGCATTGCTCGGCTGTAATGTTTGTACAAATATCGTTTGTTCATACAAAGGACATTATTACTGGAAGTCAAATGGTGCGCAATTACTTAAAGTAAATATTTACGCCTTTTGCTTTTCCTGGGGTGTACAGTTTGTGGACAATCTCGCTTTATGCTCCAACAATAGTCAGCCATCATATTTACATCCCATCTACCTTGATACCGTTCTTCTATGCTCATCGCTGACTTCACCAAGGTTTTCCGGAAATTTTTCAATCAACAGACCAGGAAATGCCAAAATGAGGTACTTGAATCAGTCACCTTCATTTTTCAATGTTTTAACGTATTGCTTCATTAAACCTAGTTTAATGTGCAGAGGTGGAATTACAATTTTCTTTCTGTTAACGAATGGCTCATGTAGAATGTTGGGATCGCCAGTTTTGAGGTCAGGTCTTGGAGGCCAATTCCTCTCCACCCAATGCTTCTCACGAGCTCTACACAGAAAGCAGGGATACTTGATGTAACTGCGTGGCTGACCAAGAAGGAAGCATACCATTGTAAGGTCAACACAGATGATCCAATTTTGTTTGTGATATTGAACAACTCAATGACTCTCTTTATGTCTCCATGTTCTTCATGAAGACAAAGTGAATGGCCAATTGGGACAGCACCATATAAATTGTCCATGTTGGGAAGGACATACTTTAAGCTACGCTTTGAACTGTCGATGAACAGTCGCTATTCATTTGAGTTGTGCATCATAATTTCTCAATTTCTACAGATAACCCTGTATGTTATGGCAATATACAAAGGTACTGTCAATACGAAAATACAGCAGAAATGAAATTTCCTTAGATCGAAAGTAGGATACCTTTGCTCCTTTTTCAAGCAAGATTTTCTCATTAAATCTTGATGCTAGGAGTTCTGAAGCCCTTTTTGACAGTCCCAGATCCCGTGCCAAATCATTCAACTCATTCTGATTGAATCCTTTACGAGTTGAGTCATCTTCAATTTAGAAAATCTGCATTATAGCTGGCACTGAGTTCTTCACCAGGATCCAGATGATCAAGAGAGGGTAGTTGCGAAAACTGGTACTGGGATTACTGCCGAATGAGGTACTGGGCGTATATATATATATATATATATATATATATATATATATATATATATATATATATGAATATATGAATATATGAGAGAGAGAGAGAGAGAGAGAGAGAAAAGCAGACAAACAGAGTATGTGTCCCAAAATGTTTTCCTGTGTTTTGCATACAAAAAGATTTTTGTATGCAACCTTGTGTTGTCATGGAGGAGAACAGCATTTTTTCCTTTAATCCACTATGTACGCTGCCATTGCCATGTAAAAGCTATGTTAGTATACTCCAAATTTGTTCTTAACTTCCATGTAAGATGAACAGTTACGACGATACATTCGTCATTACAATTGGTTCCCAAAAAAGGAAATTACTTCTAACTCACCTGATAAAATCATCAAATTACTGAAACCTAATTACAAACAAAAATCCCAAAATATTTCTTTGATGAACAAATATTTATTGTGTCTACTTTTCCTCGTCCTGGGTATGACGATAAACTACATCCTGTAGTAAGACCTCTAATCGGGTGGGATTTAGGAGCGTGAAACCACTTCTTAATTGCTGTTGTTCCCAGTTTGGCATTAAGCCCGGGAGTAACACATGTTAGGTTTTCAGCTATGGACAAATAGTGAAATCCCCAAATGGGTTAAAAACAAGAAAATATAAAAACAGATTAGAAAAAATTACCAGCAATAGATTTTCATAGTAAATCAAAAATCAAAAATGTACCAGCAACACATTATTGGGGAAAATAACTACCAGCAATAAGTTTTCGGGGAAGAAAAATTACCAAAACTCACAGGAGAATAAAATTTCAATATTAAATAACCCATAAGATGTTGATATGCCGTTAAACAAACAAACCAAACCTACATTTTACACTATTTACATTGTTCGGACTATTGTCCTCATCTTTATTTTCATATTCACGGCGTTTCAGCCGTTGTATGGTCCAGCCTTCTTCAGGTGATATACATTGGAATTTCGAATCGAACCCTTTATTTCATCCACCTACTTTTTTTATTATTTTCTACTCCTAACTTCTTTATTTGACATAAGCAGCATTCTAGATTGGCTATAATAAATTGTTACAGTTTAGTTCTGATGAAGGTCGTAGTAAGTACTTAGCCTTAAATCCTTAACGGAAATTAATTATGTCATATATATATTTATTTGAGGTTCTTTTCTTGGATGGGGGTAAATCTAAATGCCTCCATTCATCTTCCCACAGGGCCTTAGATTCAACATGGAAACCTACATGAAGTTCCTTGATGAAGTAGTGCTGCCCTGGATAAAGAAAGTGGCTGCTGGAAGACCCTATGCCTGGCAAAAAGGTCTCTGCACCATGCCACGCAAACAGGAGAACCCAGTCATGGCTGACAGACAATTTCAGCGACCACATCACCCGTTTCATCTGGCCACCTAAATCCCCGGACTGCAACCCTCTTGATTATTATGTGTGGGGCACAGTTGAGCGAGAGATCAATAAAACTCCTTGTAACAACAAAAAACGAACTGAAAACAAGGATTACGTCAGCATTCACCAACTTAAACTTAAGAGTTCAAAGTCGTCTGAAGGCCAATGTTGATTTTATTGAATAAATCTACTCTTTACTATTTCAGGATATTTTTGTGTAATTTTGGCAAATATATCTGTTAAAATGAGATGTCAGTGTTATTTTAATTTTTACGTCATTCAAACGACAATTTATCCATCACACCCTAAAAATATATATATATATATATATATATATATATTATTACTATATGCCTTATATCCCCCTCTCTCTCTCTTTCTACCGATATATATATATATATATATATATATATATATATATATATATATGCGTATCTACATATATATATATACGTATCTACATATATATATATATATATATATGCGTATCTACATTTTTAATAGTGTAAAGTCGTCTGGAGGCCGTGGTTGAAGCCAATGGCAATTCTATTGAAATAATTTACTCTTTAGCATTTAAAGATATTTTTGTGTAATTCTGATAAATATATATGTTAAAATGAGACGTCACTGTTATTTTCATTTTTGCGGTATTTAGACGACAAATTATCCATCGCACCCTGCACATTGTGTCGCTGTTTTAACAAGAAACTTTTTGAAATGTCCTCTTTGTATACAATAGTTTTGTCTAACCCAGGTTTCTAAATTCTAAATTCGTCTCTGAGTACAGAGTATGACAGAAGTAAAATTTCTTAAAGAATAGAATTTAAATCACAAATAGGCCTATCAAGGAATTGTCGAATTTTCTTATGCCACTTATGCATAAATGAGTTTACAATAATAATAATAATATAAACATTTGCATCTGAATTGTTCGATACTGGCTGTTGGACTCGAAAGTTCTCTAAGATGATCAAATATCATATCTTAGAGTTATGAGGATATAGTTTGTGTCGCTGTTTTAACAAGCTAAAAAGAAACTTTTTAAACACTCTTTTCTGTATACAATAGGTTTGTCTAACCCAGGTTGAAATGTGATTAAACTAATAAGAACTATTCGTAATAAACGCGGATATAGCTCAGTGATGGAGTACTGGATTATATGCTCTTTGATTAAAAATGTTATCATTAGTACCAAGTTGTTGAAAATCGTTATCCCGTGATAGACAAGAAACCATCGATTTTAAGCCAGGGAAAATAACACTTTCCTTCCTCTGTCTGTTAAGATGGAGTCGTAAAAACCGCAATATGGATACAAACATGCACAGATACTGGCCAAGAATTCATGAACTTGTACATAATAATCTTGTTGATTTCTCAATTTTCTTTCTTCCTGAATGAGCCACTAAGGTTGTTTAGCAAAACGCAAATAATAGAGTTGTCAGAATACCGTGAAAGTTTCTCTGATCCGGGCCGGTCGCTCTAGGTATTTTTTTTTTTTTGTTCTTGTTTTTGTCTTTTTAGTTTTTTGATGAGGCTGTCAGAATCGCTCGCAATGGAGATGTCAGCCAAAGAGTTTTTCACAACCGCGATTATTCGACCACCGACCTCATCGTCCGCCATCTTGTGAAACAACGCGAACAACCGCAAAAGCATTGAGTGATCAATCTCGAAGTCGAATGGGAAATTCTTTTGAACATGCTCTGGGAATCAAAAATGTGGGAAAATCATAAGCGAACCCGTCATAAACCGGATGTTTAGGAGATATTAGCATGTCAAAAGAACTATCATTTGCGCGTCTGGGTGTTTCAGACAGACCCCGCATATATAAAGGCAAAGCAAGACAAGCCCGTACTCGGGCGGAGGGAGAGAAAAAAGGAAAAAATAGGACCGTGTAATCATGGGATTATTTCGAGTTTTTATATTCAAGAGAATTGATGTTTCAAAAGATCAGGCAACACCTTCGGGCAGTTTTAGTACACTTGCGAAATGAACTGACATTTTCTGAATTTAACATGAGATGTGATCGATAAGCAGGTAAATATTTTACCTCGATCATAGAACGATGAGAAATATTATTATTATTACTACTAGAAGCAGGACTAAATGACACTAAGTTAAATGAATTTGGAAATAATTATATGTCCATTTTTCGTATTGAATATCTTCATCCTTTACAGAAAAAAAAGAACAGAAAAGTAATTTCCCGAAAACTTCTTTCATCTATCTATATATAAAATTCTGTGACTTCCGTTATTCCGTCCATCCGTCACCCCTTCTAAAATATCCATACATTGACTGATCAATGCCAAATTTTGGGGAGAAGTTCAAATAGAAAGGGGGTACAAAGTACAGTTGGTTTTACTAGGGTGCGTAAAAACAGCGAAGTAGGATTTTTTTCATTATTTTTTTCCGAAAAAATCAGTTTATTCAAATTTCATCGATTGGTTTGCGAAATTGAACGAAACATAGAGTTTGTAAATCTGGAAAAAAATGTTAGCGATAACTTCAACAATACTATAAGGATTTCAACACACGTCAGCATGTTGCAAAAAAAAATCTAGTATAATAAAAAAAACAGAAAAAATAAAGAAAGAACATATCGTATCGACGCGTACATAAGTCGACCCCATGTATTGCTTCACCTTTGATTTGCTGTGATCATACATAAAGTCTATCCAACTATCAACGGCAACAATATGGCAATATATAATACAAGGCTCGAGAGCTACTCAAGGTAAATCAATACTATTAGAATAGTAATGATGAATGATGTGTGTGGTCTAAATGAAAAAGGATATGATAGGAAGTAAAGGTTATAAGGATTAGGAGAAAATATAACGAGTGACCCATGACTTGAAGAGATCAAGATTGTATTGTTCAGGGAAGCTCTCACGCGATTTGGAGGAAGGCTTAAATTTGGAACACGGAGGAAATAAGGGTGATTTGACACCGTGGAAGTGGTATGATGTGTCCTAACCTTAATCAAAGGTCTGAACTGTTGGAACTAAAGAATGGGGCACTTCTGAACATTTGCCATGGATATGGCGATGTAAATAGCGATAGCCTTGCAATGTTATGTCTGCTGAAAGGAAGTTGCAGTTTGGAAAATATGCTCCCCGCCACAAGATGACGTAGACGATTTAGAACTTCATCATTGCTGGAAGAGGATGGTTGCGCAGCTCCAGTACAAATATGTCAGTAATACGCCATTTTCGGTGTGATCTGGCTCACGTAAAAATAAAGCATCACAAAAGAAATTTGGTACTTCCTGGAGCGATAAAACGAGCCGGCCATTTTTCTTAACATCTTTTGCAATAGATTGTAAATATGAGTTCAACTTGAGATCTGGAGTGAACTCCAGATACAACAGATATTCAAAGCGTGAAGTTTCATTAAGAGTGGAAATGTTTATCGTGACAGGAGAAAACTTTACTTTGGGAGGCATTGAAAGTTGCAAGCCAGTTATTTCTTCATTGATTTGCTTGAGCTAGATCAGAGAAGTGATCAGCTGCAAATCATTTTGATTTTTGAAATTGAATCCAAAATATTTAGTGGGGAAATATCGAAAAGTTCTTTTTCATGGATGTCTGGTTTTTCGCAATAACATTTATCATATGACTATTACGTTGCTTGGTTTTACGACATATCAACCTATGTTGAGTTGTTTAATGCCGAATTTTATATTGAGCACCCAGTGAGTAGTAATGAATCAACCAGACTGGCATCGCTAACCGAGGCGCCTTATATAAACAGAGAGTAGGTGATCATAAAAGCAATTCACTCTCCCATGATTATCAATCAACGTAATAGAAACAAAAGAGTTACTATATTTATTAGTACTTTAAGTAAACGAAGACATGTATTTAATTAAGTAACCAGTGTTACATGATCCAGAATGAGATTAAAAAAAACTGAAGAAATTGTGTCTTTGTTTCCTGTTTATGATTCGGTTTCCGGTTGCTTCTAAAGTCTTTCCATTCTCTTTCATTCCCATTAGCCCTTTGAGTCTTAGTTGCATTAGCACCTTGCTTGGAGGAAACTAATTCAAAAAATATCTAATCAAATTTTGTTTTAATTTTTGAAAAATTTTAATTGGGGTTATTTTATAAGGAATACCTTATTAATAATATAATTAATTACAATAAATTTTGTGTTTTTAAATTAAAAAAAAACTTTAGAAAATTTGTAATTTGCGACAGTAGTATAAAATTTAACATCAAATTCTATCATGAAACGTCAAGAGTCTCGTGACACTTTAGGATCATCGGAACATTACATGTACTGCAGCCATAGCAGCGGTGCTGTGTCTAGGGCAAGATATACTGACAGGGTCCATCTTTCTTCAGGCTGGTTTTCAATTCAGAATGTTCCTTTTCCATGGCGACCAGCCCTGGAAAAGACAAGAGGGACCTGATTTTTAACACATTGCAGGGTGGAGGGGGAAGAGATGTATTCATATCTTTGCCAACGGTATTTTTGCAAAAGCGAACATAAAGAATTCAGACAAAGCTCAATTAATCGATTTCTCTTTTTCGAGTCGCGAATTCTAAATCGAAGTAAAATTTTGCTTATCATTTTTATATCGTCCTCACCAGCAAGAGTTGGCGAGATTAGTTTTGTTGTACATTATTCTATCAAGTGTGTGTCTACTGAAAGTTAGTGTCATGTTTCTAAGTAATTAATGTTAAATTATGTATCATCAACTTGAACCTGATAAATTAAACTCATCAGTTTAATATATTATCACTGAGCTGGCTATCCAGAGATTTCTCCGCTTCATAGTAGGTGTATCTCGGATCTTGCATATAGCAAGCATCTGAGTGAAGTGCTATTTTGCTAAGACTTTACAATAAAAACACTAAATCTTTCATGCAATGACGTCATGCATGATATTATCAGCTAACTATACAGATATTCACAGGACAGATTGAAGGAATGATGGACAACGGTAATCAATGCATAACCTTCTTAACGGATGGCGGAACAGGGTTTAGGTAAGATAACAAAAAGACAAATTTTATTAAGAGCTACAAAGAGCAGGAAATTGTGGAGAGTTATGATCGCCAACGTCCTGAAGAGGCATAGAAAATAAAAGAAGAACATTTAATTTATTCTAATCTTGCTGTGAGGAACCTTTCAAAAAGTTCCATGTGTGTTCACTCATCACTTTCATGTAAATTATTTAATCTTAAAATTCACAAGTAGAATTCAATAAAATAACAAAATACTAGAATTCTCTTATGTGTACTGTTGAAGTCATACAAAGTTTTTCTTTATAATTCTTTATAGTTTTTCATCTTTCTGGGTTTAGTCCTGGGTATGATGATAAACTACATCCGGCAGCAAGGCCTCTGATAGGGAGATTGGAGGTTTTGAGGAGTGTGGAACCATCTCTTAATTAATGTTATTCCCAGGTCGACTCTGACCCGGGGTGGTAGCATCTGTTAGGGTCCCAGCTATATGCAAAAGTGAACCCCCCCCCAAACAAAACAAAGCCCTATGAAAGTATAAAAATACATTCTTATAGTAAAAATACCAACAATACATTTTGATATTAAAAAAAATTACCACGAATATCTATCTAAGGCAAAATTACCAAGAATATCTTTTTATAGTAAAATTAACAACGAAACATTTCATCTGTAGTTGAAGGCATGCAATTGCGTTCAAAATATATTTAATTGAATCCTTAAAATTGTGTTCAAAATATTTAGATTTCGGTATTAATAACCCATAGAGGTGTTGATATACCGCTAAACAAAATCAACCAAACTTTCCTGAGTCTGTTTTGCTCAATCGTATTTTCGTATTTAAAAAACAACTTTATTTTGAACCATATCTAGATTTATCGTAGGGTTACTATAGAAATTGTAGATGCACAGTTAAGAGTTGACCGAATGGTTAACGACGCGGAAAACTGACTTTATCAAACCGTGTTCAAATTCCGACTAGTATAATTTGCGTTCATTTCGTGGTAATGTCACTAGCGAAGGCATGTGTCTGCCTTTCTCAATTACCAGTCCGTCTCATCTCTTTCCTGACTTATATTCTTCTTTTTTCTTTTTTACAATCATGTACACTCTGTACAAAACCCGGAAGCCATTCGCTGTGAGAGGGTTACATAGTACGAGGCACAGTTTATGAGTATATGTAAGGAAGATAATGATTAAGCCCAGACTTGAACAGGTTAAGATTATAGTGATCGTGGAAGCATCCTCTTGCGAGTCAGTATCACAAAGCAGCAGTTCGTGGGACGAAACTGCTCGAGCAGAACTTACATCTCACCAATGGAAATCGAATGGAATAAGAATGGTTCGCTAACATGTGCGTAGGATGGCGAGTCTTAACCATGAAGGTTAGAGCTGGTGGAACTAAGTAATGTAGTTTGTCTGAACACTTTACATGGTAATAGCCATAATAGAGCATTGAGAAGCTTGCGACGTATATTCTGTCAGAAAAGTGATGTAGGACGGAAAATAATTCATCACCCACAAGGACTCACACACACACACGCACACACACACACATACATACATACATACATATATATATATATATATATATATATATATATATATATATATATATATATATACATATATATATATATATATATATATATATATATATATATATAAGCGAACATAGAAGTCAGCACAGTCTGTTTCATGCTAGATGCAATCGTCAGGCCCGACGATTGCATCTAGCATGAAACAGACTGTCGCCTCTAAGTGCTGACTTCAATGTTCACTTTTATATTTACACACGCTCTATCTCTGATATTGAACACTTTATCCGATACATATAGCACACCTTAAGACTATATTTCTTATATATATATATATAAATATATATATATATATATTCTTATATATATATATATATATATATATATATATATATATATATATACATATATTCTTATATATATATATTCTTATATATATATATATATACATATATATATATATATATGTATATGCATTTTTCCTTTTGCCCAGTGCCAATTGGTGTTCGCCCATTTCTCGGCCTCTATAAACATATAAAGCTATTTAAAATTTAATTTATTCACATTAACTGTTTCTTTTTTTATTTCTCTTCAATCTTTCGATTTATTGATTAATTGATTTGTTTGTTTAACGGCATATCAACACCTTATAGGTCATTTAATGCTGACATTTAATTTTCTTGGAGAGCTTTGAAGTAATAAAAATATGATACATATTTTATTCTGCTTTCCCAATTGAATCCATGGTAGATGATACTCGTCTTGTTTGCATATACTTGTTTTTGTAGACATAATTACTAGAGGCGGTGATAGGTGTCTTTTATGCTGTAGTTTTGTTGAAGATATATTTTGGAATACAATTTGATTGTAGGATATCATATGAATTAGCGTCATGAAAGAGCTTTTTTTTTTCATGTTAATACACATGGTTTACTTTCATTCTTGGTATGTGGTATTTACGAAACCTGAATAAGCAATTACTTATATAAATAAATACTACTTTTACCATTTGGGAAATGCTGTGAATTTCTGTCAATATGATTTCTGAAACCCAAGTTCATTTTTAAACTAGTTTAATAACAGGTTTTAACATTTGTCTCATTCGCTATTACTATTATAAACTTGTATCTGTGCTAATCGAATTTTGGTTTTGTGAAACGTTTAGCTAAAGCAATGAAAATCAGTTATTGGTAAAGGACTTGAAAAAAGAGTCAATATTGAAAGCCTTATTAATTCTCAGGCTGTAAATAAGTTATTTTAGTGCTAGATAATTACAATTTTTAGATTGTTTAACGGCATATCAACTCCTTGTGGGTCATTTCATGCCGAAATTAAAATTTTTAATGAGCTTGGGTAATATTTTCTAAATGTATTGCTGCTATTTTTTTTTTACTATGAGATTGTATTGTTATACTTTCACAATGTTTTGACTCAAGCTTGGTAGGGGGGGGGTCACTACTTGCCCATAGCTGGGACCCTAACAAGTGCTACCACCCAGGGTCAGGTTGGACATGGGAACAACAGCAATTAAGAGGTGGTCCCACGCTCCTCAAAATCTCCTGATCAGAGGCCTACCTGCCCAGGACGGTTCAAGCTTTCGACAAGGCCTCTTTGATATCGGATGAGATACGAAAAGTTAACCACAGGCTCACCATAGATTTTTTGAAAAACATTTCGAATTTTTTGTCTAAAGAATAGATTATTTTCTTTTGTACGGTATGAAAGGCATTTCCGAAAACAAAAACCATTCAAGTTGCAATATAAATTTCCAGCCTTTTAAAATTCTTCTTATATTTGCCGTGTCCCTTCAGGATGTTGGCGATCATGTTTCTCCACAACTTCCTGTTCCTTGAAGCTTTTAGTAATTTTTGTCATTTCGCTATCTCTCCTAATCCCTGTTCTGCCAACCATTTACACAAGCTCGTTGCTAGGTTATCCACTGCTTTCCTTTGTCATTCTTGCCTTTAATATCTCTCGTGAGTGTCAAAATCCCTAAGCCCTCTTTCTTCATCATGTGATCTACAAACTTCAAACTATCTACTTCTGATGTTAAGTATAAGTATCCTTTTTTGTTTCCATACATTTAAGTTTAAGTGTATTTTCCATACATTTAAATACTTAAATACTTAAATGTATGGAAAATACACTTAAAGTGTCCTTTTTGTTTCATGGTTTTCTATGTATCTTCTGTAGTCGCACATTTCTGTTGCTTCAAATCTCTTCTTTTTCTGTGAGGAGATTGACCTGCATTCACAGCCATATAGGATTACTGATAGTACATAACAACTAATTATTCTTTTCTCTTGTTTCTAACGAGATCTTCCCTGTTTCTTTGCTTAGCTTTTCAAATGCAACATTCACTATCGCAACGCACCTTCACAGTTTGGTGTTGCACTTCCCGTCTTCTGTTAAAACACTTCCTAGCTATTTCAACTTTTGTATTTCCTTCATTGTGCTACCTCCAATTTGTAATTCGCATAGTGAATTCATAAAGAAAACACAACTTGAAATAAATGTAAAATAATTTCGCAAAATATTAATAGTTAGTAAGTCTAATTTTGAACAAAAAGTCTATTGCCTGAGCCAAATAAAGTAACTTTCTATCTGTATCTCGTAAAATAATTCCTTATAAAGCTAATTCCTTCATTGGTTAGTTGATTCGACTGGTTTTAAACCGGTGATAATGTTACTACTACAATTGCTGCTGTTGTTATCCTTGCTGCTGTTGTTACAGTTATGCATTCAATTCTTGCTTTTGGCAAGGTAACAGTAGTCATCCTAAGGGATTTACAGCAGCGTGAGTGTGATTGATTGTCGAGCACGTAAAACAACGGCGACAGGGGAATATCATTATAGTGTTGCCTTGTGGTGCACCTCACGTGTAAATCAAGGAAAGAATGAGTTGGCACATATCAACTGAATGTTTTCCACT
>OZ038494.1:45649590-45657090 GCA_964036315.1 Acanthosepion esculentum
ATCAGCTTTGAAGATACCTATAATTTTATTGCCTACAATACTAAACCAAAACATTTCTCCGCCTCCCCACTATTCTTTTCTAAGTCATGTTGGTTGACTATTTCCATGAATTATCCAACGTCTTGCCCAACCAGCATATTCATCAATAAAATTATTATTTTGAAATCAGTTTTCATGTATATCACCCGACTTAAACGTTTCTTTTCTGATGTTTAGTTAGTAGTTTGATTGTTTTCAATTCTTCTACCATTTTTATAATTTTTTGAATCGTTTATATTCGCCACATGAACTTCTTCAAATCTTTTCTCATAGGTCAATCTGTTTTCTTCTTCTTCTTCTTTGTTCCGCATCCTTCAGGACACTGGGCGATCATGGCTCTCCACAGCCTCCTTCTTAGTACTTTATTTAGGTTTTGGAATGCAGCTTTCGCTAATCCAATGCATGTTCGGATTTCGGTGTCACACTTTCCATCCTATTAGCGTTTGAATTTTTCTCAAATCTCTATTTAAGTGTCATTCTTAAACCGAGTTTTATTTCATTCGTTCTTCTCTTGCCAATGTTATCAATTTCTGTTTTGATTGTAATCTGATTTCTGTTCAGCTTTTGTCGCGACTTCCAAAGTAGTGTTCACGTCACTCAGAAACTTTACAGTATCTTAATTCTCTTTTGAGGTCAAATCATGCTGTAGAATGCATTAAACTAAGCCTTACGTGATGCGTAGTAGTGTTTGAGCTAAACTACCTCTTAGGATTATGAAAAAGTCTTTGTTGTCTCATTGTCTTCTATCAGATTCATTTATAACATGGTAGATTATATATAATATCAGAGGGAATGCCAAATTGTATTCAACAATAGAATAAGGAAAACTATTTGCTTAAATCCCGTATAAAAATATTTTCTATACAATATTCGTTTACGATATTCCGCTTTAGATTAAAGGGCAATATCTATTTATTTCAATATTTTTAGTTTAAAAAATTCAATGGAAAAAGTATTTGTCCCTAGGTAACTCACCATGATATCATGGAAGCTTTCATTAAAATACGTAATTATTATTCTTAGCCATTTGTGTGAAAGAATCGAATTGAAAAGGAATTCTAGATATGCGTTACATTTCTTCTAGAGAAAACATTAAAAATGTATTCTCTTTTTAGAAAGTCATCGTATATATATATATATATATATATATATATATATATATATATATATATATATATATATATATATATATATATATGTTAATGTCTATACTCGACTGGTGTAAAAAAAAAACCCAGATATTACAAATTGCAAATAAAAATATATTAAAACAAATTGGTATCTGGGGAAAAAAATTGAAAAAAAAAGGAAAAAACTAAAACCTCCAAGTAGACCGAAAAAAATCGCCCAGTGTCGTAATTTCTAGTACAAAAAAAAAAAAAAAACCAATCAAAAATAAGAAAAAACGTAAAGCGCTCAATATAAGTAAATCATATATATATATATATATATATATATATATATATATATATATATATATATATATATATATATATATATATATAAAATAAATAATATATAGATAAAACAATAAAAGACTTAGTTAATACAAAACAATAAGCTAAAACTTGAAGGCGTAATTTACTCGATTGCCTGTTACAAAAATACATAGGAGAAACCTCAAGGAATCCAAATAAAACATTATGTGAAAACAAAAGAGACATTTTACAAAACAATACATCAAATGATTTTGATGATACCCCACCCACGCGCCCTGTAATAAGACTGGCCAAACGATTTACATAATAAGTACTACTCTGATCAAAGGAGAAACTATTCACTACGACGAAAATTTTAAGAGAGTGCCTTGATCGCAAGTACATCTACAGTAAATTTGTGCTGTTCTATGCTTCGTAAAATGTATCAATTTACATGCCCGTTTAGAGATTGTATCTCTGATACTAATAATAAACCCACTACATATATTGGTTTTACTACGACTACGCTCTCCCGTAGACTTATCTGTCACCTTTCTGATTTTAGTTTCATTAAACAACATTTCTTAGAAAAACATAACCATGTACAAAATATTAGACAGACATTAGTTGATAACACAACCATATTCGCACATACACACAGTAAGATATTGGAGTTCATCTACATTAAAACAAAGCAACCCACACTCAGCAAAATTACATTTCAAACCAGGCACAACATATTATAATTCATTTAAATACATGGTTCTGTTTATAATATTTCTTTCTCTCACGTGGTCAGGTACGACGTCAAAGAACCGCGTTACGAATTTACGACCTGCGTCTGCTATTCGCGACCGTTATCGTCGCATATCAAACTTCTACGTAAACATGACAGGATGTCATATTTGATGGTGAACATCTCTGTTGTAATTTTCATATAACCACTCTGATGACGGCGTAGATCGATTAACAGTATAATAAAAAATATCCAAATGTTAAGCAGTTTTTGTCTTCATTTTCCCCGGAAGTAAAGCCATTATACGAAGCTTAGAACGGCTTATGATTAAACATAACAGATATTCATTGTCTGTTATATTTAACAATATATGTTTGAATAATGATCTGCTACTCCTATACACTAAATACATACATACATACATACATATATATATGTATACATATATATATATATATATATATATATATATATATATATATATATACAGATATTTATATATATATATATATATATATATATATATATATATATATATATATATACCTCTGGTTTGAGGTGTGAATTTGTAAACAGTGACTATTTAAGCTAATATTGCACGACTCTTCGGCAGAATTGAGTCACTGTCAGTCACTGTGTGTTTATCTAAATCTAAAAATAAACACGCTAAAATTCACCTTCATTCCTGCCATGCGCCGACGGCTTAGTGGGAGAAGTTCTGACTGACGCAGATTCAGTCGGGTTTCGATCCTAGCTAGAGGCAACCGGACGTCTAGCCACACTGATGAGCTGCGAAACAGTCTGTCTGTGGATGACAAATATGTATATATATATATAACCATTGTATCGAATGAATACGTTTTATTTTAAACTCTAAATTAAAGTAATTTTGTCTGTTTGCCTCGATGTCGCGAAAAAATACAGAAGTCATATTTACTTCGTAGCTAATAAATTATTAGCTTTGGTTACTATTCAGAGAAATGATCATGGTCAAACTGAAAACATTACGATTACTGATGCTCCGAACACAACAACAGCCTGAAGATTAACAGTATTCATATAAAATAGAAAAAAAAACAATATTTTACCTTTCTTAGACATCATGTTACACCGAGTTGACAATAGCCTAGAACTTAATGTATACCGAAAATCAACCAATAAAAATGACTTAATAAACTTCTACTCCCATCATAATAACAAAATAAAATCCGTAATGATCATTGGATTCTATTTAAGAGCACTCCGAATTTGCAGCCCTCAATATTTACAAGAGAAATATATTGAAAATTTGCTTCTCATCGCCAAGAATATCCGAGTTCTTGACTTCAGGCCAAGATTAAAAATGTTATCAAAGCCTTCATGCTTTAAATAAATAGCTACATCATAATGGTTTTCCTACATAGATAATGTACTTTTATAGATCTTGCATCAAAAAACCTCTTCACCAGAATTTGGAACTCCATGTCTCGTAAAATGGAAGAGCCCATAGGAAACAAATGTCGATACAGCTAAAATAAATAAAGGGAATAAAATTAAGATTTCTCCTTTTGCGTTGTCAAGGGAATCTAATTTGGAAACTTTTACATTGATTCGGACAAAATTTTATAGATAGACTTTGGTTCGCTAGAAGAGACGAGTTTAGTTTTGAATATTTGCACAGGAACAAGTAACTCAGCATTTTCTATGGGAGTAAAACAAATATAAATTCGCCTATAACTGAAGGAAGACGGGAGTGCCACTAGCACGAAAGGGGTTACAGAGAGTGGGAGCAAGAGTAAAGAGGCGTGAAAGAGGAAAGGATGAAGAGAAGGACGGGAATAGATCAAAGCATCTGGAGATGTCGACTGACATTGTATTTGAATAGTTGGAAATTATAGCTATCAGGGAAGCAAGTAAGAGGAAATGAGTTTTACAGACGGGAAGTGCGAGACATGAAGCTATTGGAGTAGAAGAGACGGCTACATTTAACAGTTTCGGCAGTGAAAGGGTGGAACTGAGAGGCTGACCTAGTGGCACGTTTAAATTCATGCAGTTTAGGAACTAGAGAAAATAGCTTGTCGGAGAAGTTACCGTGAAAGTATTTGTAGAAAAAAACAGTGAGGCGAAGGCACGTCTGTAAGAGATGCCAGATCAGGACCAACCAAACTGTATATCCGTCTCTGGATTTTGTCGAGGACCCTAAGACGGACAGCGGGAGCACCATAAACAATTTAAACATCTGAGGCTATTCTGAGGGAATTAGTAGTCTCACAAGTATTCATTATTGGTGACCACAATCAGAAGATATGCAGAGGACTCAGTGTTGATCGCAAACACGGAAAAGAAACTACAAGAATTCCTATAGAAAGTAGTGATTGAAAAAGAGAAGAAAGGGTTAAACATCAATTGCAAGAAGGCAGAATGCATGGCTGTTATTAAAAGGAACAGCCCGAAATGCAAATTACAAATTGGAGTTGCAAAATCAAACAAGTACAACATTTTACATATTTGAAAAGTGTTTTAACAGAGGATGGAAAATGCGACACTGAAATTCGAAGGCGCATTGGGATAGCGAAAGATGCCTTCCAAAAGCTAAGAAATGTATTAAGAAACAGAAAATTTTCGTTAGATACAAAGAAAAGAGTACTGAACATAATACCAATTCTCCTATATGACATTCAATACTGGAAAATCTCTTCACAGATGAAGAAAAAATTTGAAACCATAGAAATGTGGTTCTACAGAAGGATACTGAGAATACCATGAATTGTGGAGAGCCAACGTCCTGAGGATTCATGGCACAAAGAAGAAGAAGAAGAAGAAGAAGAAGAAGAAGAAGAAGAACAAGAAGAACAAGAAGAACAAGAACAAGAAGAACAAGAACAAGAAGAAGAAGAAGAAGAAGAAGAAGAAGAAGAAGAAGAAGAAGAAGAAGAAGAAGAAGAAGAAGAAGAAGAAGAAGAAGAAGAAATGTTTTAATACTTTACATCCTTTCACTAATCCTTTGCACCTCTGAGTTCTATATAGAGATTGGGGGGGGGGGGTAATACTAACACTTTTTACAAAATACAGCGCATTTTATTGATTACCTTTGAAATTACACTGAATTTTTCATTGTGAAGAAAATTCAAAAGTTCTAAAAGTGGTTTTCTTAAGTTTGTATGTGACTTGTCAGTCTTTAGTTACCATTGAAAATGCATGGAACATAGTGGATGCAATTCTAAAGTGGATCAGTGAATTTTATATTGAAAACAAGGCTTAAATCCAGCAAAATATGATTCGTACGTGACTTTGCTGGGGTGAATGTGAACCAAAATATTGGTTGATGCATTTTCTACGACTTATCAACCCTTTTTTAGGTTATTTAAAGCCAGAAAATAGTTTCAGATTGTAAGAATTTTGGTGTGGTGGGGTAGATAATAATGATTTAGAGATACAAGTCTTACTAATTAACTCATAGCTTGGAGGAGGAGAAGAAGTGGATTCATACCTTACTAGGTTTTCGTCTCACGAATTTCGTCCCTTAGGACGTCATCAGACTAGATTTGTTTATATTGATGCGATTACACATGCATACAAACGAGAGACGCTGAGAAATTTTAATTTTAATTTTTTTAATGCGTTTTGGGAATATAATCTAGCCAATGTCATTTCGATTCTTTTTCTTTTTGTTTCCATCATCTTTGTTATTAAATATCCCACATGTAGATCTGCCAATAATTGTGAAATATTGTAAGAACGCAGACTCAAATTTACTATGGACGAACTAGTGATTAAAGCACTTTCTAAACATTTTCGTCTTAGTGAATTACATTGTCTTTTAGTCAAAGAAGCATTTTTTAATCAAGATTGTGGTCAGTCTCGTTACGCTTAGCAACTACTGTGTTTAAATGTGTTGTTTTTTATGTCTCTTTTCTGTATATAACCATTTATTTAAACTTCTTTCTCTAATGTATTCTTTCTGGCAATTCCTCCTTCAAGTTTTGAAATTCTGAAACGAAACTGTAATTAAATGCACATTAGAACAAAACGATATGAAAAGCGTTGTAGGTTCTATCGACAAAATAATATATTTCAAACGCACCATGTCAGGAATTTTAACAGGGAAATTGAAAAAGAAGTTATAGAAATCAAAAAGCCGCCATCTATTGAAAAAGATTGTGAGAGTATATTTGGAGTAGCTCAAAGGAATACAATCGCAATGCAGAGTGGATCAAAATAGAAAAAGAAAGAATAAATGATAAACCTTTGCAAGAATGAAAAAATATAAGAATTATGTAAGGCAAGCACTAAGAAAATCCAAAAATTGGAAATCACCCGGAAATGACAAGGTACGCAAATTTTGGCTCTATCATCTGTCATCAATCCGTAAAACCCTGCGCAAATTTTATCAATGCTAATTAATAACACAATGAAATTTCAGAATGGATCACTGAAGTTATTACATATCGCCTTCCAAAAATGGGTGAAACAGACGATCCAAAAAATTTATATGCTAATAACATGTCTGTCCACAACATACAAATTGATCACGTTTGTCTTGACTAACTGTACTTACTCTTTTCTCGATGAAAACAACATTCTTCCCCTGGAACAGAAGAAATGTAGAAGAAGTTGCAAAGATCAAGTATTGATAAATAAAATGGTCCTGAAAAACTGCAGAAAAAAGCTTTGATAGATTACGGTAAAGCCTTTGATAGTGTGTCACACTCTTGGTTCCTTAAGGCTTTGTACAAAGTTTCCTCTGTGAGAGTAAATTAAATATAGCGTGGGACTGTGGAAATCCACATTATACCTAAATCACACCAAAGACACTACGACTTCCAATCACCTGAATATCCGATGATGAATCTTTTAGAGAGACTCCTTGTCACATTTTCTGTTCTGTCAGTCCTTAATTCTCCTTTCGCATGAACTAAACAACAATGGTTATGGATACAAACTAAACAAGAAAGTATTTAATAACCTATTCTACATGGATAATCTCAAACAAAAGACGAAAATGAATTGAAGGGACTCCTCAATACTGTAAAATATTTCAGTGATGACATCGCTATGGATTTCGGATTAGATAAATGTACAAATTTATCATTCTAAAAAGGAGGAATTACAGAAACACACTCAATAGATCTAGATTTTGTCACAAAGATGAGGGAACTCGAATAAGGAGAAGCCTATAAATACCTAGAAGTCAGCGAAGTAGATGGAATACAGAATACCCAAATGAAAGAGAGGGTAAGAAAAGAATACTACAGGCGTGTGCGTCTGACGTTAAATACCGAGTTTAATTCACAAAACATAACATCAGCCATAAATACTTTGACTAAT
>OZ038494.1:45662090-45779590 GCA_964036315.1 Acanthosepion esculentum
ATTGTACATTGTTCCGGTAATAAGATAATTGGAAGAATCTAGCAAAATCTTACAAAGAATTATGTAAATAAAGGTAATTTAAGCCTTTTGATATTAAAGACATATTTTGTACGAATACTTTTTTCACCACGAAATTGTATAAATAACACGTAATTTCATTTATAACAAAGTGTTCTAATTGTTTTTTGCATATTGTAGCATTATACAATGGTGTAGAAATATTGTTTAGATTTTAAGTTTTTTCCTAAGTTATAACTATGTTAATTAAAAAAATTCATGGTATACGAATATTTATTTCCTCCCACTGTATGTGCAAGTGCGTTCGTGTGTATGGATGTGAGTTCGTGTATGTGCGTATGCAGGTGTAAATTTTAACATATATGTATATTTGTACATACGAATTCGCACACATACATACACACACGCGCGCGCATATATATACACTTACACTTTTCCTCTGGTAATTAAGCCTGAAAAAATGTAATTATTTTATGAAGCAAGGCACGCTGAACTTTCCCTAGAGACAAGGGACATAACTCATGCAACTTTTTCTTTTTATTTATACATACTTTAAAGCGACATCATTTTCTTCATCAAATCACTTAAAAAATCTCTCTGGAAACTTTTTCCCTTGTAATTTAACAGCTAAACGGCAATCTTCTTTCCTTTTTAGTGTCATTTTTTCCCGATTACTTTTTAAAAATGTAATCTGAAAAATGTTCATAAAAAGAAAGCAAGACAACAGATTATCTCAATTGGCCTTGTAACTTGACGTCGCTTAATGGTATTCAAACCTTCAGGTCATTTATGTGCTTTTATTTTTTATATAGCCTCTTTAGCGATGCTCTGAAAGTATTCAGTCCTATATGCTATCTAACGAGCCTATTTCTTTTCGTTTGGATTAAATTAAAACCTTATCTGACTGTAGGGACTACCTACATTTGTTCTGCCAAGATGCTGCTAGGTGACACCGTTAAGGAATATAAAAGCTCGAATAATCTTCCTCTCTCTCTCTCTCTCTCTTTGTTTCTTTCTTTTGCTTCATGATGTAGCAGCGTTGCTAAGAGATTCTTGATAAAATCCAAAAAATAATCTGCTTTAGTCATCATTGTAACGTAACTTAGCTGTGACTTTTCTATAAATATTTTCATGGTAACTGTTCCGGTAAGCTTTCTTTTTTGGTACTTCACGAATTGATTGGCAGCTAGATTTAATCATTTAACAGTTGAATTGGCTAGATCTAATTGGATGATGATGATGATGATGATTTATGTCAACAGTTCATACTCTCGCACTTCTCGCTTGTGGGACTCTTTTCCGATTTCTAGCTTATCAGTCAATTTTGATCTTCAAAAATTTAAATGCGATGTCAATCGTTATCTTCTGTCTTCTTAATTCCTGTTCTTTTATTGTTCTCTCTTCTTAATAATTTAATTTTTTCTCATATTCCTTGATACTTAGTAAACCCGTGTGTCTTAGTAGCTTTATTGCCTTGCTTAGAATAAAATGATTTAAAAAAATACACGCCTTCGTCCTAGCTTGTGTAATATCTTTCCACCGGGCGACTGGCAACTGAACACACACACACACTATTCCTAATCTCTAAGTTTTTAACGTATTCTCCTATATGACAGTGAATGCTGAACAATTTCCTCACATGTGAAGAAGAGACTTGAAGCAACAGAAATGTGGTTCTACAGATGGATGCTGAGAATGCCATGGACTAAACATGTGAGCAACGACGAAGTTTTAGAGAAAATGGAAACAAATATGAAACTTATACTCCAAATCAGGAAGAGACAAGTGAAATTTCTCGGACACATAATGAGGAAAGAGGATTTGAAAAAATTGATAATCATAGGACAGATTAAAGGTAAGATGGACTAAAGAAAACAACGCAAAACCTACCTGGCAAGATTAGGTGGCAGAACAAGTTTTAGAAGACAAAATATATTAAGGACAGGAAATTGTGGGGAGCCATCAACTTTCTAAAGCGACACAGCACATAGAAGAAGACCCGCTAATATATTTCTCTTTTTTGTTAATTTTTTAATTATATAAAAATGCATAAAAATGTATTGGGTTCATTCTTTTTCTCTTTTTACTGCTACAAATGATGACAATCCATTACTTACACGTGGAAATTTTGTTTGCCTTGGTTTTTGGTTGAGCCAGAAACAGTATCCGCAACATCTTAAAAGTTTTCTTGATTTTTTTTAATTTTTTTTTTTTTGCCAAAAAGTAAAATTTAAAAAAAAAAAACTGAAATACAAGATTGTCAGTATAAAACTTTCTCCGTAATATATATATATATATATATTTGACATTTTAAACTTTATTTTCACAGTATACATAAATAGAACACGGAACTCCAAAAAATATTCTCGATCAAGAAGTTTTCATTAAAAGCAGTTTTTGCATAGGTTTCCACTTCTAGGTTGGAAACTCAGACGATTTCTGCAAACACTTAGTTAAAGTAAGATGAACCGTGAACGTAGAAAAAAAAATCAATATGATTTCTGCATTCGGATCCCCCCCACTACGATTACAAAAGTCAAGTGGATGATGATGATGATGATGATGATGATGATGATGATGATGATGATGATGATGATGATGATGATGAACAACAGTAAACTACTCCCCTTGCACAAATATTAGGGTTGGCAAACCCTGAAAATAATTGCGAGGCTGAGGAGTTGTTTTTCAACCAGGACCGAAGGCAGGCCCTGTTAGCAACAGGCCCTGTTAGCAGTTTTCAGGCAGAGGACTGTTAGGTATTTTTGATTGATAGGAATTGTAAAAGGGGAAGAGAGAGAGAGAGAGAGAGAGAGAGAGAGAGAGAGAGAGAAGCAAAGACGGAGGATAGGCAGTATTCCAGGCGTTAGGGTTTCTTAAGCACATAACAACCCAACATGCAAAGTACAAATTGGCGATACCAAAATCAAGCAAATACAACAATTTAAATATGAATTATTTTTTTTTAACAGATGACGGAAATTGCAACACCGAAATCCGAAGGCGCATTGGAATAGCGAAACAAATATAGCCAAGTGTCAGACAGAAAGGAAACTACAAGAACTCCTACAGAATGTAGTGAAGGAAAGGAGAAGAAAGGACTAAAAGAAGACGGAATGCAAGGTTGTTAGTAATAGGGAATATACCAACATGCAAATTACAAATTGGAGATACCAAAATACATAAATACAACAATTTAAATATCTGGAAAGTGTTTTAACGGAATGGTGCATTGTGATAGCAAAAGAAATTATTAAGAAACAGGAAAATTTCGTTAGAAACAAAGAAAAGAGTAGTGAACTCTTATTTAATATTGGTCCTCTTATATGGCAGTGAATGCTGGACAATTTCCTTACAGATGAAGAAGAGGAATTATAACAAAAAGACAACTTTTACTAAGAGCTACAGAGGACTGAACGCTGTGAAGATCCATGAACATACACGACACAGAAAAGAATAATTAATCCTAATGGAAGATACAGTACTTAATAGAGAAAATAAAGTCAAAATATCAATCTAGAAACAAATTTCCAATTTTTCAATAGAGTTTAGAATTTGCATGTGTCTTTCACAAGGAAAATGGCGCCTAGCTTACCTAACGAGCTTGTGTAAATGGATGGCAGAACAGGATTTAGGAGAGATAACAAAAAGAAAATTTACTAAGAGCTACAGAAGACTGGAAACTGTGGATAGCCATAATCGCTAACCTACTGAAAGGATACGACACATCGATTCTCAAAATGTGGGGCTAAAACGTGCCCTATATTAACTGGTACTTCAGCATCAAAATTCGGAACAATTCGGCATTTTGTGGAACGGTTGATAACACTATTAAATATGTGACTGCTATTTTTATCAGAGAAGTAACACATTCTTCAAACGCGCGATTGAAGATTTTTTTCTCTGGTTTGACACCACAATTCTTCCCCTTTGTTAACGCATATTCCTGAATGTCCCTTAATTGGTATTGGAATGTAAATCCTGACCTCTTAGCCTGCCCATCCTAATATTTGAACCGTCAAGCTGTTTCAGTAATTGGCTCAAATACAATATTCTTAGTATAGAGTAAAACCTTGGCCTCATCGACAGAATGTTTGATTGAAGATCACGAGCAGTGTCTGATTCTTTTTCCTTCACGCCAAGTTGATCCTGAAGAGAGTGAGGGATCAATTTGCGACGATCACTTCTGACTCTGACATGGCTTGAAATCAAGTCTTTACAGCTATTACCCATCAATCCTTTCTGGCGGAGCTAGTTCTGATCACATCAATTTCGCTGGCCGCTCATTTACTCTGCCAGGCGATCATTATTTGTCGTCCGCTCATTATGAGTCATCCTGACGTTCTGTTTCCGTACCTCGCCGGCCATAAAAATAGCGCTTCTTATATTAAATAGATAGGCGACGACATTGTTCACGCGAAAATTGACTCATTCGATGTTTTGAGCGGCAGTGATTCGATGCCAAGTTCTGCTGACTGTGATTTAGCATTTGACCTTCTTCTAGAGTCGCATGTCAAATGAGGCGGCAGGCTGGCCGTAATAAACTGTGATTGTAGCGATAATTTTTGATTCGTGTTCGACTGTTATCGCTGAATGCTGCTTTTGCGTTTGAGATACATCCGGCGAGTCAACAGCAAGACAGGGAGATAAAGCAAGAAAGCGGATCTTTATTTGCGAACGGACATCACAATGTTACGAAAATTCATGTGCATGTGTATATCCCCCCCACCCCCAAGGTCCCTTATTTACGAACTTTCTTTTATAGCTTGATGGTGAAACAGCAGAGTGTTTGACTATGCGGAGTGAAAACTCGTGCTTGAATTGGTTTGATTTATTTCTAATGTGAAATTCGACTATTTTATTAAAAATATCTTCCAATTTGAAGTCTCTCATACAAAATTCTTTTACACTTTTTTTGACCTAATGAATCTGTGTCAAATACCAAATCGAAAATGAAATGTTTACTAAAAATATCTTATGATTAATCTCTGATTAAATTTCTAGAATTATTATCCCACTATAGCATAAATATATATGTGCGGTACCTAATAATCTTTCAGCATTTGTAGGGAACTGAAACCATTCTGTTTGTCAACGGACTCTGTGATTAACTCACTCACTCTCTATATCTATCTTTCTCTCTCTCTCTCTCTCTCTCTCTCTCTCTCTCTCTCTCTCTCTCTTTCTATTTCTCTCTCTCTCTTTCTATTTCTCTCTCTCTCACTCTCTGTCGCTCTATGTTTCTATATATCTCTCTTCTGTCATTGTATGTGTCTTTCTCACTGTATATGTGTGTCTCTGTGTCTTTGTGTGTCACTCTCTGTCTCACTATCCTGTCTGTCTGTCTGTCTGTCTGTCTCTCTCTCTCTCTCTCTCTTTGTATATTTGTGTGTGTGTGTCTATCTTTGTGTTTGTAAGTATAACTCTCTTTCCTTATCTATCTATTGTCTGTCTGTCTGTCTGTCTGTCTGTCTCTCTCTCTCTCTCTCTCTCTCTCTCTCTCTCTCTCTCTCTCTCTCTGCATATGTGTGTGGCTCTGACCAAATATCTAACTGCAATTCTTATCAATCTAGAATTACGAATTGCGAGATTAACTTAAAGAAATAGCTGTGATTTAAAATCGTTCTTCCTGTTTAATAGTGAAGACGTAGTCAGGAATGTCACTAAAATAGTATTGGACTAAAGCTAATGCTTTAGCGATTAAGAACTTTCAAAATGACTAACACAAGTCAGAAGAGTGAACGTGAGAATGCGTAAGCCTCCGTCTGACTTTATTAGAATATATCAAATGGTCAGTCTTCATGTCATGTGCTGAATTGGTAAATATATTTTTCTTTTCTTTTGCTTTGAACACTCAGCGTACATCATCTCAAATGGATCGAGGCAAGAGCATTGATGTCAATTCACAAGTCTGAACAAGACCTTCTGATATTCTCTACAAATACATTTCATCAAAGTCTTTCAGTCGCTTGGAGTTCAGAAGTAAAACTTAATTCAAGGGCTACGCCAATTGGTCATGTATGCCAAAGGTATGAGGCAAAACTTGAACGGCGGAGAGAAAGAAAAAATGAGGGAAGGGAGCAGGCAAAAGAGAGTATTTTGAGAAACTTAATTAAAATGAGAATCTCGTGTAACATCTCGTTGTTTGGCTGCAGTTGTTTTGGCTCAAATCCAAGAACGGTAGCGATAGCTCAATGATAAAAACAAGCAATCAAATCATGCTATAATGGACGAATATTCAGTTTGTATGTCCGGCTTGTATTTCAAGGGTGCCGAGAGCGATTTAAGTGACATTTTCAGTAGTTGTTTAGAGTCCTAAAAGAAGAGAAACGTATCAAATATATTGAAATAGGTTATTTCCGAAAGAAGATCAAGTATCTAATGCATCACCACATGAAACATTTATTTATTGATCTCATTCTCTTTCTTTCTTCCTTTGGAAACACACACATACGTGTGTGTGTGTGTGTGTGTGTGTGTGTGTGTGTGTGTGTGTGTGTGTGTGTGTGTGTGTGAAGAATAATCACTCGTTCAGATTCAACTTCGGATTAAAAGGTGTGGAGGTTAAAGTATAAAAAATGTTATAGTAAAAATACTAGCAATACATTTTCATAGTAAAAAGATTACCAGCAATATATTATGGAAGAAAAAAAATATTACTAGCAATACATTTTTTGTAAAAAAGATAAATTGAAAAAATATTAACAGCAATAATTTTTTTGTAAAAAAATAAATTAAAAAAATATTATCACTAATACATTTTTTGTAAAAAAAAAAAAATATTAACAGCAATGCATATTTTGTAATTTCTTTAGGAAATTTTTCTTTAATTTTTTTTTAATTGAAGTGAATTAGACTTCCCCCATTTTGAAAACTTTCTTTGGAAATTTTTTTTTTTTTAGACTAATGCAAATAATGGGCGGCATGAGAATTTCCAGGCTGACGGACGAGGATTAATTCACTCCTTGCTAAACTTTCGTCCCAGTAACCTCATTGAAAAAAAAATGTCGTTGCCTGTTGTCTTTGTATTTATGTTTTTGAATTTTAGTCTTAATCTTATTTACCTATTCCTTTTTTTGTGGGTAGTATTTTTTTAATGAATTTTTTTTATGAATTTTTTTTTTTAATTGAAGTGAATTTAGGCTTCCTCCTTTCTGAAAACTTTGAATATTAGTTCATTGATTTTCTTTTCTTTGCTGACTCATGCAAATAATGGCCGGTATGAGAATTTCCAGGCTCACGGACGAGGAGTGTTTGTATTCAAGGAGTGCACGTTGGTACTTAAGCCAAGTTGAAACTTTATATTTTGGTTTCAACTCTGAGTGCCACGCACGTGTTCATGAACTTCTTATATGCTGCTTGTTTATATTTTTTGTTTGATTTGTGTGTGTGTGTGTGTGTGTGTGCGTGTGTGTGTGTGTGTGTGTGTGTGTGTGTGTGTGTGTGTGTGTGTGTGTGTGTGTAATAGGAGTAGATAGGCTTGCCTGTCGCCAGGTCAATACTCCACCCGCTTCTCTTGAACAGATGTAAAGACTCATCCCTTGTTTCCTGTTTAGGAAGGGATTCTCGGATTTTTTTTCCTTTTCTCTGGCCTCCGTAGTAGTACTGTGTGATGTGTGCGGTCTGTGGCAACGTCTTTTCATACAGAGGGTACCGGGTTCATAGTTCTCTGGTTGCTGTTCCCGACTGGTATTTAGGAGCACTAACTCTTGCGTAGTGTCTTGAGCGGCTGTTCTGATTAATAATTGCATAATATCGGGGTGCTTGCAGTGCCATGTCGCGCATGGGAGGGTGTCCCTGCATGCACCTCCTGTGGGCAATACTGAGGCCACATTATGTTGCAGTCTGTGCCAGCTCCTGTCCATGTCACACCCGATGACCATCTGCTACTATTACTTTAGGCCTTTTCATTACCAGCATAACTCAACATGACCATAAACCATTAAAAAAAAACTAAACTAGCTCTAAATAAATCACCTAAACCCTTTAACATTTCCTTTTCCAATATCCGTGGCATTCGAACAAACTTCTGCAGTTTAGAATCATTCCTCTTTGAAAAGTCTCTGCGAGACCAACCATAACTCGTCAATTCCCTCCTCCGATTTCTCGATTCCCGGTTACCTTCCTCTCTTTAGAAAGGACTCTAAAATCCACATGCATGGCCTGGGAGTTTATGCTCGGGACCATCTCCCACTAGCTAGGGAACTCTCTCTTGAATATCCCGACCATCTCTCCTCAATTCTGTAAGCTATCTCTTCTTTCTCTATTGTTCTCCTTCCTCTCAAGACTGTGGTGTACTCGATAACATTTCCGATAATATAGACAAGGCCATCTCTCTACATGTTTGCACACATATTCGTGTTCGGTGACTTTAACGCCCACCATAGCACGTGGCTTAAACACTCTGTAACTGACCTTGCTGGCATCCAAACCTTTAACTTTTCAATCACACAATCTCACACACAAGTAGTTGACTTTCCTACGCGTTTCCCCAGTAACCCTGACGGCAATGTTTCCCTTCTCGATTTGTTTTACCTCCATCCCTGACTCTTGTCGTACCACGCAGCTCTGTCCTCGTGGCAACTCTGATCATGCCGTAGTGTCTGTTAATATCTCCTTCTACTCCTCCCCCAGCAAAGAACCTCCTACTAACAGAATATCTTTCTGTTATTAACGAGCAAACTGGAACTCGTTCCGTGATTTCCTTCGCGACGTGCACTGGAATGTGGTTTTTAACCACCCCTTCCAAAATGTGCGTCTTTGCTCTCCTCCTGGATAAAAGCTGGCATCGAAGCTTTCATCGCAGTAAGAAAATATAATGTTAAATCGCGGTCATCTCCTTGGTTCTCAGCTGCTTGCGCAGCTGCTATTGCCCAGAGGAATCATTTCTTCCGTCTGTACCGAAGCGACATCTTTGATTGCAACAGACGTCTCTTTGTCTCTGCCCGTAATGAGTGCAAGCGTGTCCTCAATGAAGCAAGGTTACTATTTGCTGAAAGAAGGAAACAACGTATTGCATCTCGCAAGTCTGGTTCTAAAGATTATTGGCAGCTCTGCAAGAGCGTACTGAACAACTGCAAATCCACAATACCTCCTCTATTCAATCAATTTGAGGTCCTGACTTCCTCAGCTGATAAGGGTGAATGCTTTACTCGGAAATCCTCATCCAATTCAACGCTCGACTCATCCGGATTACCCACTCTTGATTTCCCCCCTAGAACCGAAGCTCTATTGAGTGAGATGAACATAATCCCATCGATGGTACTAGACATTGTCTCAAAATTAGACTCCCATAAGGCTAGTGGCGGGGACAGGATACCAGCCGCAGTCCTGAAGAAATGTACTCCTTAACTGGCTCCAGTCCTCCAAGCTATATAACTTCCTACTCTTTATCCTTTCTCCAAACACCCCTCTTGCTCTCACTTTCTGTAACCCATTGCGTGCTAGTGGCACTCCCGCCTTGCTTGGGGGTGATATGCTTAAAAAAAATAAAATACAATAAAAAATAAAAACAAATTCTTACCAGCATTATATTTTTTTGGTAAAAATATAAATTTTTAAAAAATATTTATAGCAATACAGTTTTTGTAAAAAAAAAACAAATTTAAAAAAAATATTACCAGAAATACATTTTTTGTAAAAAGCCTAAATTAAAAAAATATTACCAGCAATACATTTCTTGTAAAATAAAAAATTACCAACAATGCATTTTTGAAAAAAGATTTATCAGCAAACAATTTTTATAAAATAAATTACTCATGCTTCCAAGAAAATTAAATTTTGGCATTAAATGACCCATAAGAAGTTGATATGCCACTAAACAAATAAACAAACACACAAATATGCCTTCTATAATTAAATTTGCTGACAAGGTTTTACTAAAATCCGAGACATCTGTTAAAATTTCTTATTGTTCTGATTAAGAATCGTATATTTTTGTTATTTTCTTAACCTGAGAAATCATCCGTATTCATATTGCTTAGAATGTAAAGACATTAACTATCTCATTGTAAGACAAAATATATGGTCGGCAGCAAAAGAGAGAGTTGAGAATTGAAGACATTTGAACCAATCGTTGTTGAGTAATGGGTATCGGCTTGGGAACGAGAACTCGGAGAGACGAGTTCGAATTCCAGTCGGGTTTGTTAAATTCTCTTACGCACAAATACCTTTGAGAATAGTACGGATACGTCTCTTCTCCTTGAATAGCAGGACAGACTGTGTCTTATAGCCTTGGTTGGTAATCAGTCTACCGCAGAACGAAACAGCAACCGACCACAGGAAAATCTTCTGTCTACTCAATCATGAATCGAAAGAGACATGATCGCTCTGCATGTAGCACGTATGGCACTTGACTGACTGAAGTACAGATTTAACTATTTTACAAATTTAACTATCCAGCAACAAGCGAAGGACATGTGAAAGAAACGCGAAGGTGCATTGAAACAGCGCAAGATGCCTTCCGAAAGCTAAAGTATGTATTAAGAAACAGGAAAAGTTCATAAGAAACAAAACCAAAAAAATACTGAACTGCTATGTAATATTTATCTATGACAGTGAAAGATGGGCAATTTTCTCAGTGATGAACAGCAGACGAGGCAACAGAGATGTGGTTCTACAGAAGGATGCTGAGAATACCATAGAAGGAGCATGTCAGCAGCAAGGAAGTTTTAAGGAAATAGAAAAAGGAACCATTATACGGCGAATCAGAAAGTGATACTTGAATTTTCTGTAATACATAACAAGGAAAGAAGACTTGGAAAATTTGATACTCACTAGACAGATTGAAAGTAAGATGGACAGAGGAAAGAAAGTTTGGAGAATTTGACACTCATAGGATATACTGAAGACAAGTGGGACAGAGGAAAAAATCAAATAACCTACATAATCCTAACTCCCGTGGCTGTATATTTAATCCAGTAGCGAATGAAGATCAAAAATTGAAATGATCAGATCGAAATTCAGCTACAGATTTACTGATCCACCTCTTTTATTTTGAGCTTACAGAGGGAGATTTTCTTGATGGTTAATTTTAATGAACATCGACAAAGTCATATTGATTAAAAGTATGTACTGTTAGGTAAAAGTATGAAAATTAGCATTTTTAAAAGGGTTCGATCCTAATTCAGATCCCTTTCAGCAAACCAGATTTTATGCCAAAGTTGACTTACTCCAAGAATATGTATAAATCCACTGTGTGAAAATTCTGATATAAATAAAATATATCTTGTCACGAATTTGCAACGTATAAAGACATGAACCACAGGTTTAAAAAAGAGAAAAGAAAAGGTTTGTTCGCTCAGATAGGAACACACGAACAGTTACCGACGAACAACAAACACAAGATTAACATTTGTAAATAAATTTTATTTAAGAAAACACAAAATATGGGAAAAGTATGGAGTGACAGACGAGTAATTAATAAGAGAACTCTTAACTAATATTGGATGTCAGTTCAAACGTTTGTGTTTCAGGAATCTGGACTTCGAATGTTTATAATGACAAAGTTGCTGTAGAATGCTCACAGAAGTCGATTGTTTTGGTTTTTCCTCAATATAAAATATAAGATTCCAGAATAATATTTACGTTGTTTCCCCTTGGTTACATGGATAGCTTCCAAGTTTAAAGATCTCTGGGACGAAATTTCCTTATTCCTTACGCAACAAGTAATAGAATAGGTTTGTGGGTGTGTTACTCATCCCTTACGATTACATGATGAGAGTCTATTTTTCTCGAAAACTGTTGTCGTTAGAGATCACAGAGTAACTAAAGTTATAATATCAAAATCCCACTTGGTGATGTATGTCACGTGAGCGTAGTCGACTGATTCTTACTCACGTTTTAGGAGGTCATTTTGTTTGTTGTCAAGCTACCCTAAATTCACTTCCTCTCATTTTTTTAGCCGAAACACTACTCAGTCCAGATAGGTAGTAAAACAAAACAAAAGTGAAGAAGAAGAAGAAGAAGAAGAAGAAGAAGAAGAAGAAGAAGAAGAAGAAGAAGAAGAAGAAGAAGAAACACAAAGACAGCACTCTTATTAAATTCATTATACGTCTGATTTAACAGTTAACACTGAGGGCCATGTCACACTCTACCACCTAAAAAAAAGAAACATCGCTACTTTTCTTAAAATAGTGGTTATGTTACATACCGGATAAGGCGTCAGCGCAAACACTGTCAACACATTTTAATGTGGCATATGCTAAGATCATCTGCTTGCCATGCCAGACTCCAACATAACAACCTTATTTTTCAACTTATTTTGAAAGTCTATAACAGGATACCACGCATTGGTGGAAAAACATCTCTATCCTCATGTGATTCAGGTGCAAGCGTGGATCTATGGACGACTAATATAGGGTCATTTTTTTTCCTTTACTGCTTTATCATGTCGATATGACATATTTGAGTTGAGTAAGCAAGAAACAGACATTGGCATCTTCCGGGCATGTAAGGGTTCCATCTTTCACACTGATGCAGCAGCTTCTGTACGGAATTCATCAGTACTTTCGGGACGAGCAAGGTACAATAACTGTAGCACCTGGTCATCAACCTCAAATTTTCAACTAATCCCCGCTCCAGAAGTACAACCAGAGCAGCATGACTTGTCTTCCTAACCTGGTTATCATTCTCATCATTGGAGTATTTCACAAGATGAAGAATGGCGTCAGCACTTGGGTAGAACTTCCTGTTCTCTTGACAGTACATTGTCACACGGGGAACTTGTTCTACCAGATCAGAACGAACGGTTGGTTCAATATCACTTTACAGGCGTACCATGGTCCGTGGAACATCAATACAGTCCTCTTCAACGCTGCCTGCTGCATGTAGTTTTTAGAATTCCTCTTGCTATCAACTGCGGGCTAAATGCATTGTCGCTATCAATACATTTTTCTAGCTTCTGAAGTGCCATAAGGTTGTCATCCGAACAGAAATATTTGCCACAATTTCCATCTTTCAATCCATATTTTAAAAATAAATTGTCTTCCGGAGCATCTTCTGATTCCTCCTGATAGAAGTTGATGTCCGCTATGTTGTAAGAAAGCACTTTCGAAGCTGGGATATGTGGAGGTCTCCACTTCCTTATCAACACATTCTTTTCAACAAAGTAACCTGTTGGAACTTTCTCCAACTCTTCTTTTGGTAATACGTGATTAAAAGCTAGAGTAATTTTGGTATCTCTCCCTTGTTCTATCCCGAGTTGTCTCCCTTGATAGGAAAACACCCACAGCGGGCTCTATATTACCAACGCTATTCTTTTTCTTGAAACTATCAGAATGACATTTAAAATCTATGTCGTGATTTAAAATGGTCTGGGACAGGTTGATTATCTCGATATTTGCCCCGCAAAATCTCTCTTCTTTATTTTTTCCCTTTGACTGTGTCCGAGTCACGGCACATGAAGGAAATATCCCAGGGTTTTCTCCTTCCATTTGATCTGTTTCTATCGATGTGACCAGTTCCGGTACTACTTTGGGATGGATAGTTAACTTCCTACCAGCTAGCTCCTTTCCTAGCAACATAATTACGCCTTTCATAGGCAGACTAGGAATGACACTAACAACAATTGGTCCTAACCTCAAATGAATTCGATGTAGCGAGACACTAACTACTGACACCCTGTATAACAACAAATTCGTCCGGGACTGAAATTGACCCCCGTGGCAGAGAACTCTTCAACATTAGGGACCGCGTAGCTCCCGTATCTCGTAAAATTTTGATGGGTATCTTTCTAGTGGTATTGCCCATAAGCGAAACAGATCAACCCGACACAAATGGCCTGTATTCTTCCCTCACATCTTCAACAACAGATACACTATCCGACACACCTCGGTTAGAAGAAATTAACCCCTGGGGTTTATTTTGGCTTTGTTTTGTTTGGTCCAACAATTCGACACGATGTGCCCGACTTTATTACAATATTAGCACATTAGGAGCTTCCGACCCCATTTGTTTATTGCCGAGATCTGGGAATTATTTCTTTTCGGATTTATGCCACTTGAGTTCGTACTTGCAGGTGTATACGAGGTAAATGACCGATTAGGACCGTATGATTGTTCCGACTGAAACCTCAGACCCGAACTAGCCCCAGGTCTTGGACCAGGACCACTTCCAGATTAACACAGATTCATCCGCAAGAGTAGCCATTTCGTATACAGTATCTATTTTTCTTTCCTCGGGGTATATTTTTATGTTTTCTGGAACACATTCTTTAAATTCTTCTATTAGAATCAGTCGCCTTAGTCTATCATGGTCATCTTCGATATTTTTCGACTGGCTCCACCTCTCAAAGTAAATTTCCTTTTCACTTGAAAACTCGACGTAAGTTTGTCTGTCGGTTTTCCGTAACTTCCTGTACCTTTGATGGTAAGCTTCAGTTACTAATTGATATGTTTTAAAGATGGCTGACTTCACAATATTATCATCAGTACAGTCTTCTACGGACGGGGAGGCATATGCTTTCTGGGCTTTACTTTTTAGCACAGTCTGTAGTAACATAGGCCATTTTGTCATAGGCCACTGCAAATTCAAAGCAACTTTTTCGGAATGCGAAAAATGTCAGTCTAGTTCGGTACTAGCCTAACCTGCTTTGATAATTACTTCACTATTTAACTGGTTTACCTCTATTTCGCGGAACCAAGTCTGCTGCTCGATTCTAGCTCTTTCGATTTCAGCTTCATTTCTCGCTTTTTCTCTTTCAGCTGCGATACTCACTTTTTCCCTCCCAGATTCAATTTTAAGTTTCTTAAGTTGAAATTGAACTTGGGATAACTCCTGTGTTTATACTGGTAATGGTTTAACGTGCCTTCATCTAAGATATTTGTTATCTATCATATGCTCTGTAATCACCCTTACTAGTTGTGATTTGCGCATAGACTTCCTTACATTTAATTCCAAATTACTACCAATTTCTAGTATATCGTCTTTTTTAAATTTAAATAACTTTTCCGGGGAGGGTGACTTTAAGAAACATTCAATTACATTTTAGTCTGCCACCCGCCAGCACACTAATATACGTATAAGTCCAACTGAGCGATCACGAACGCGTGCCCCCAATTTTATATGCTACGAATTCACAACGTATAAAGATATGAACCCCAGGTTCAAAAAAAAATAAGAAAAAAAGATGGGGTCGCTCAGATAGGAACACACGAACAGTTACCGACAAACAAGAAACACAAGATTAACATTTGTAAATAAATTTTATATAACAAAACAAAATATGGGAAAAGTATGGAGTGACAGATGTACAATTAATAAGAGAGCACTTAACTGATATTGGATGTCAGTTCAAACGTTTGTATTTCAGGAATTTGGATTTCGAATGTTCGTAAAGGCAGACAAAGTTGCTGTTGAATGTTCGTGCAGTGTAAAATATAAGATTCCGCAGTGTAAAATATAAGATTCCACAGTGTAAAATATAAAATTCCACAGTGTAAAATATAAGATTCTGGAATAACATTTGTGTTCCGTTTCCCCTTGCTTATTAGATCGCATCCGAGATAAAAGTACGATGATTTATTTGTATTTCCTTGGGTATGCTCTTCCTTATCCATTACCCATTAAATAGTCAAATACATCCAAGATCTCCGGGATGAAATTTCCTTATTCCTTACACAAGCAATGAAATAGGTTTGTGGGTGTATATCCCATCTCTCATGATCGCATGATGAGAGTTTAATTCTCTCGCGAACTGTTGTCGTCAGTGGTCAGTGAGAAACTAAATTTACAATACCAAAATCCCACGAGATGATGCATGTCACGTGAGTGTAGTTGACAGATTCTTACTCCCTTTCTTCATTCTGTTTGTTGTCAAACGAAACCCCAAATTCCTTTCCTACCATTTGTTAGCCGAAACACGACTTAGCCCAGATAGGAAGTAAAACAAAAAAGTGAAAGAGATGAGGAATCACAAAGACAGCGCGACTCTTATTAAATTTAGTCAACGTTTGATTTCACAGTTAGCCATGTCACAATCTGTAAAAGGAAAAAGGAAAACTTTTCTTTACCAATGCGTTTCGTTCTCTAATGGACATTATCAAGAGTAAATTTACCTTGACAAAGGACGAACCGCTTTTTCTTTTGCCTTTATTCAGAAACCCACTGGTTTATGATTTTTACAAGATTGCAACATCCTCAATAAGACCAAGACAAATTAAGTCAATCACCAATGGAATTTTTTAAGCGTGTTTCCCTTTTGGTTCACACGTAATATGAAGGAAAATAATCTCCATATTGAAATGAGATAAAATAGACATGTCATCAATACGGCATAAAATATCAAATGTAAAAATCGAATGGCATTTAAACGCTGCATTTTTTTTTCAAAAAGTGTTTAATATTATTACATAACGTAGAATGTTTAGAACGTCTGCGTTCTGATCAGAAGATCCCGGGTTCGAATCACAGTACGGTTGATTTTTGATAAGATGACAGTAAGGGCCTAGGAAGACTATCGCAGCGTGCGGCACCGTTGGGAAGTGATTGGGCTGAGTCACACCTTGTGAGCGAAATTAAATAGACGAAACTATTCACAAATCTGTTGGTAGCTGTGCTAACATGGTCACTATTATTGTGTCTTAAAAACCTAATGCACAAAATCAGAGAGACAGATAACAACTGCCCGACGGGTACAACAGGAAACTGCATTACAATTAAAAGCTCTTTTTCATAAGAGTATTGAAATCAAAGGTTTAATGGTAAGTTATTTCCCTTGGACTGTAAACACAACACTCATGATCAAGGGTTTGTTCAACTTTTAATCACACGAGATTATGAACTCTCTCCCCCAAAACTCTAACAACCTCTCTGTATCGTCGCAATATAAACTATCCGTTCACTCTGTGGATGTTGAAAAAACAGGAATGTTCCCGAACGTGTGTTTGCAACAGGAATTAGCTAACCACCTTAACAGGAAGGTTTACTCAGAAGCCAGCTGTTGTTGTTGTTTTTGTTGTTGTTGTTATTATTATTATTTTTTTTATTTCCTTTGATATCTGGCGTTTACACATTTCTTTCCGGGTCCCGCCCAGGGACCTAAGGTTAGAAATGGCATCATGACACTTTCCACTGCAAAATAAAAAATTAAAAAATAATTACATAGATAAAGCCCTTCGTAAAGTGTGGGCTGTACTTGTCAGAACAATTTTTTGTATCTCTTTGAGGCATGGACTTCCAGGGATCCCTTCAATCAGCCTACTGGAATCTTTTCCAACCAGTCCAAGGGCTCCAACTACAACAAGAATTGTTGATTTTCCCATGTGCCACATTTTTGAGATTTCTATTTCAAGGTCCTTGTATTTTGACAGTTTTTCGAATATCTTCAAAGACACATTGCAGTCTGCAGGGACTTTATTATTATTATTATTATTATTATTATTATTATTATTATTATTATTATTATTATTATTATTATTTCAATTCTCTGGTAGTCAATCCAATCTTTACAGAGTGCTTAATAAATATAGCCAGACACAGAAAGGAAACTACAAGAACTCCTACAGAAGAGGTAGTGAAGAAAAGCGAGAATAAAAGACTAAACATTAATTGCAAGAAGGAATGCATGGTTGTCAGCAAAAAGGAACAGCGGAACACGCAAATTATAGATTGGAGATACCAAAATGCACAGATACAATAATTTAGATATATGATATGTCTTTTAACGAAGGTGCATTGGGATAGCAAAAGTTGCCTTCCAAAAGCTAAGCAAAGTATTAAGAAACAGGAAAATTTCGTTAGAAACAAAGAAAAGAGTAGTGGACTGTTATATGATATCTGTTCTCCTATATGGCGTTGAATGATGAACAATCTCCTCACAGATGAAGAAGAGACTTGAAACAACAAAAATATAGTTCTACAGAAGGATGCTGAGAATATCGTGGGACGGACAAGTGAGCAACTACGAAGTTTTAGAGAAAAATGGAAACAAAAAATATACTTATAATTAACACCAGGCAAGACAATTGAAATTTCTAGGGCGCATAATGAGGAAAGAGGGCTTGGAAAATTTTATACTAACAGGAGAGAGTGAAGGCAAGATGGACAGAGAAAAACAACGCATAACCTACTTAGCGAGTTTGTGTAAATTGAGGGTGTGATAACGTTTAAGAGAGATAACAAAAAATATATATTAAGTACCACAAGGTACAGAAAATTTTGGAGAGCCATGCTCACCAACGCCCTGAAGGGACATGGCACATAGAAAAAGTCAGACTTGGTTTCGGTCAAGAAAATCGATAGCCACATTAAGCTGAATCCAGGACAAGATAATTTTCTGGTTAGAATATTTTCAGCAAAATCATTAGCATAATTTTCATTAGATCTAAGTGATGAGGTTGATTGGAATTATTGTCACTGCCTTTTATTTATTTTTACTTATCTATGCTTTTGTTCCCTACCCTTTCCTTTGATTAATTATTTATGAATAATATATAGGACTAGGGCGTGCTTTGTGGTTAAAATAGTTGCATATTTCTCGTTAATATGAGAGACACGGTTTCGAACCGAGCATTTAACCAGTTTTTCGAATTGTGATTTCGAAACCAGGTAAGCCCTTGAAGGGTTTTAATCTCTTAATCCATATAATAACATAACTTTATCAGGTGGCGTCTATAAATTATATTTTAAAATTATCTAAATTAACATCGACAGAGAATGTAAGCAAAGATGAAGTTTTAAGGAAAATGGAAACAAAAACGACACTTATACTTAGAATCAGAAAGTGACAGTTGAAATTGGCGAGGGGCTTATAACGAGGAAAGTAGGCTTGGAGAATCTGACACTCACTTACTAAAGGCAAGAGAGACAGAGAGAAACAGAAAGTAATGAACTTGTGTAAATGGATGGCAAAATAGGGAGCCTGTAAGCAACAAGGAAGTCTTAAGGAAAATGGAAACAATGAAGACTCTTAGAATCAGAAAGAAATTGGTTACATTTCTAGGACACATAACAAGGAAAGGGGTTTTGGAGAATTAGGTACTAACAAGACATATTGACGACAAGAAGGACAGAGAGAGGTAGCGAGTAACCTACTTAATGAGCTTGTGTAAATGGATGGCAGAATACGGACCCTGTATACAACAAGGAGTTTTTGAGAAAAATGGAAACAATAAAAAGACAATTATACTTAGAATCGGAAAGACTCAGTTGATATTTCTAGCATACATAATGAGGAAAGAGGAGACAATTTGACACTTGCAGGAAGGCAACAGGAACGGGAGGAGCGGCGTGTACCCTAGTTTTAAGGAAAATGGAAACAAAAAGGACACTTATATTTAGAATCAGTGAGAGTTAATTGACATTTCTAGGACACACGGTGAGGAAAGAGGACTTGGATAATTTGCCATTCACAGGAGATATTGAAGGCAATAGTGACGGGGGGGAGCAGCTACTTAACAAGTTTGTGCAAATTGATAACAGAGCTGGGAATGGGAGACATGGTAAAAAGAAAGTTATGGAAAGGCGTGGAAAGCTATTATCGCCGACGTCGTCAACAACAACAACAGAAGAAGAAATATTTAAAAAGTAACCGGAAGCTTTAAATTATATATAAGCACTAAACTGTGGGTGGTAGTGCAACGGTTAGCGAATCAAAAAAATTAAATCCGGCCGAGTTTGTCACGTTTACTTTCGTATAAATACCTTTGTGAATGGTATGAATGCATGGCTTCTCCACGACCAACTATGGGATAAATAAATCAGTTCACTTTACTAAGAGCTACAAAGGACCGAAAATTGTAAAGAGCAACGACTAGCCACGCCCTGAAGAGACACGGGTTAAAGAAAAAGAAGACATTCATATTTTTGGATAGCAATTCAGAAATCATTCTTCAACTTGCGAAATATTTCACGGAAGCTAAGCGCAAGTCTATTGCTTTCAGCTGCCAGAAAACACTCTATGGACAATTTTAGCTGCAATTTTCTATTGTTTTCTTTTTATTTACTTCGTTTAAACGATTTATGCACGTGGAGATAAAATCTATGCATATTTTTGTTACGATATAAAACGGAAAAGATTAATGTGACTGAATTCACAATCCCCGAATCATCTTTTATATTTCAATAGAAGTTTATTAAATCATATAAATCATATATATATATATATATATATATATATATATATATATATATATATATATATATATATATATATATTCTCAGGTCCTCCTATTTAATCGCTCCTCCTTTATCACCGAGATAGTTACGTATTGTTCCACCGGTTCTACGAGTTAGGGTTTGAATCCAGGTAAAAGTCAGAATGTCGAACTTCGATTTTCAGGATTTGGAATTTTGATAGAATGCAATTTCTTCTTGTGGCTGGCACCAATCTGAGCTTAATACAAGTAGTCATCATCATAACACATAGTCATCATCAATCCCATGAATTTGTGCAGTTATAGGATCGCTGCAAAACTGAGCATCTGCTCAGCTTTCTTCCCATATCTGGGGTGAAAACCGTGGAGTTATTCATTCACGTGTGCCGTGCCTTGGACAAGTAAACCTGTCGGAGACCATCCCTCTCTCCAGATCAAACCGCAGTCCTGGATTATATAACTTATCTCCTTTCCTAACAAAGCTACATTTTTTTTTTACAATGGTGCTCACTCTGTACAAGGCCCGGGAGCCACTCAAAGTAGTGAGGCATAGTTTATGCGGATATGAGGGAAAGATAATGGTTAATCGTAGACTTGAACAGGTTAAGACTGTAGTGATCGGGGAAGCCTCCCCTTGGAAGACGCTTCCAGTGAGCAGTGGTTGGTCGGAAGAAGTTACTCGAGTGGAACTAGCATCTCACCAATGGAATACGAAGGGAATGAGGGTGGTTCGCTGCAATGTGCATGGCATGGCGGGTTTTAGAAAAGAAAAAGCAATATGAAACAGCATCGATAAAGGAGGGGCATAAAACCATATTAACCTTCAAACTTCAAATAAATCAGCAATTAAGGAATAGAAAAGAAAAAAATATAACCTGATTTAACCTCCATTTTAATTTGAAAGTAAAAGTTAATATAGGGAAGATATTTTTAATCTGATTACAATGCACTTCTCAAAGACTTCCTAGTTACACAGAATCTTCAATAGATGTACTGTAAAATTGAGCTATAGCTATACTAGAAATTTGGAAAATATCCTAAAAAAAGCAAAATACAAGAAATTGCAAGACGAACGCACAGAATAGTAGCGCCAATAGTAACGCTTGTAATTACAGGGATAAAGGCAAATGTCTGTGGGACGGTGTCTGTAATACGGAAGGAGTGATCTATAAAGCAAAAGTGGAAGATAACAGCAGACATACCAAGGTCTCTGTGGGATGCACAGAAGGTAAATTTAAGCAAAGATGGTACAGCAATTTAATTTAAATTGGTAAGACACAGGTACCGTACCAAACTCGCTAGCCACGTGTGGGAATTAAAAAGAAAATGCAGTAAAAGCCCTAACGTGAAATGGAGTATTTTGAGAAAGGTAAGTCTTGTAGCACTGGTTGACGTGTTTGCAAATTATGCCAAGAGGAAAAGCTGGCCATAATGACATAGCCAGACCGAGAAAAATTATTAAACGAAATGTCAGAGGTAATGTCTAAATGCAGACATGCAAATAAATATATTTGCGGCCTATATGCACCTGGATGAGATTGAAGTCAAATTTGTCTCGTCTTACGTTCCGGTTCGAATTACTCTTGCCATACCCCCTCCAATTCTACGAATCTTCCTGTTATGATGTTAGGTTTATAAACGATGAAATGGAGCTTTTAAAAAACATTATTTTCCAATATCACCTGAAGAAAACTTATGGTTGAAGCCCGTGTAGTGTAACCGGTAAATACTCCTATTTTTTATGTGTTTCACACATTCAATTTTTTTGAATTTGAAAACGTTAGCTGGCCTAACATTGTTCTGAACAACAACTTTGAAAAACACTAAAACCGTGGAATTTTCACTTTTACCTCAAGTATTATTATTATTATTATTACAGTGTAACCCGGATATAAGAGAGTTGTCGGGACCGGAGAAGAAGTATCTTATATCCGGGTTTGGTCTATTATATATACATTAACACAGGCTCTAATTTGGGACCAGAGAAAATATCTATTATATCCGGGTTTCTCTTATATCAGGGTCTCTTATATCCGGGTTACACTGTATTATTATTATTATTATATTCCGATTTCTGCTATGCTCACAGTACCAGCCAATTCTGCGGGAAAACCTAAGGCATGTAGTGGTGTGTTGTTACGGCTACATTTCATGATTTGTCTTTCTAACTCCCATAGCATCTCTAGCGTTTACATGGACAAAGTTCTTCTTAGTGTGTGGGCTGCACTTATCAAGACATTTTTTTGGTATTTCTCTTCAGCCGAGATTTCCAGTGGTTTTTTCAATGTATTGTTGAATCCCTTTTTTATTCTTCCAAACGCACCTACTATGACTGCTACTATTCCTGTTTTCAATTTCCACATATTTTCGATTTCGATTTCCTGGTCTTTGTACTTCGATAGTTTTTCGAATTCCTTGATTGCTATGTTACAGTCCGCTAGGTATGCCATATAATTAATAGGCAAGTTTTTTTCTTTTCGGTTTTCGACAATTATGCCCGGTCTATTTGCTTCAATCTTCCTGTCTATAAAGATGTTACAATCTCACATAATTGTGATTTCTTCTATCTCTGTAACCGGTGCTGGGTGATGTTCATATCAGTGTTTATTAACATTTTTTTCCAAAGTGTTTGGACATTGTCCGGTGTAAATACTGCCCCACTTTATCGTGACGATTTTTATATTCATTTGGCGAAATTATAGAACATCCTGAGATTAAATGGTCTATGGTTTCCTGGTATTTGTCACAGATCCTGCATTTTGGATCCACACTATTATGTATGATATTTGCCTGAAAGTTCCTAGTGAAAAGACTCTGGTCTTGTGCCGCAAGAATAAAGCCTTCCGTTACAGCCTTTAACCCAGATGCTCGTAACCATCGATGAGTGTTAACTTTATCAACATCGGATTTATTAACACGTTCCTAATATTGGCCATGCAGTGGTTTGTCTTACTAGCATTGTTTAACCCTTTCAAGAGCTTTATCGTTGGCTTTATTTTATTATTATTATTATTACTACTACTACTACTACTGCTGCTGCTGCTACTACAACTACTACTACTTTTTAAAGAAAGTAATTTCTGATGAATTAATCTATTATATTTATAATCAGACATTATTATTATTATTTAAACGTTATATTTAGTGAATACGTGTGCTTGAGTAGACACCCATGTCTTTTAAACAGTGCAAATCGATGTCTACAGGTGCAAACCTTTATATTCGAGAGTCTTAAGAAAGAAGATTTACTTTTCTGAAAAGTTCTAACCTGCGTGTCTCTTGTAGAGGAAGACATCATTAGGCCCGGCATGCTTTTAGACCGCTCAGGCACAGAAAACGTTCACGAAATAATATTTAACTGATTTCCAGTAACTTTTTGGGTTGCATTGCTGGTGTCTCTCTCGCTAAGACCTTTCCGGTCATCAATTTTAATTTGGGGCATCTTATAGTTATGCTTACTGATAATTTGTTTTTCATGTAATGAAGATAAAGTTGAAGTACTTCTCTGACATCTTTTTCGATGTGCCGTATCTCTTCAGGACATTGATGATCATAGCTCTCCAATAATTTCCTGTCCTTTGTAAATCTTCGTACTATTTGTATTTTTTTTTGCTACCCTTCCTAGCCACTGTTCTACCAACCATTTACACAAGCTCATTAGGTACGTTATTAGCTACTTTTCTCTGCCTCTCTTGTTTTAAATATAACCTGAGAGTATCAAATTCGCCAATCTCGCTTTCCTCATTATGTATCCTAAAAATTTTAACTGTCTCAAGTAAAATGTCGTTTTTGCTTTCATTTTCGTTAAAACTTCCTCGTTACACACATGCTCAGTTAATGGTATTCTCAGCATCCTTCTGTAGAACCACACTTCTGTTGCTTCAAGTCTTTTTTATCTATGATGAGATTTTCTAGCATTCACTGCCATATAGGATGACCAATATTGTATAACAGCTCAGTACTCTTTTCTTTGTTTTATAACGAAATTTTCCTGTTTCTTAATACTTTGCTTAGTTTTTGGAAGGCCTCTTTCGATATCCCAATGCGCTTTCGGATTTCGGTGTCTCATTTTCCGTACTCTATTAAAACACTTTCTAAAAATGCTTGGTTTTTGTATCTCCACTTTGTAGTTTGCATGTTAGGCTGTTTTTTCTTTTCTTTTTTTCTTTTTTGTCTTGCAAATGATGCAGTTAGTCCTTTATTCTCGCTTTCCTTTACTGCCTTCTGTAGGAGTCCCGACTTGCGCTATAATCTTTCTTTCTTTCTCTCTCTCTCTCTCTCTCACACACACACACACACACACACTCCCCCCTCTCTCTCTCTCTCTCTCTCTCTCTCTCTGTCTTCTTCCTCTTCCATTTACTCTGTTTAACATTTTATTGTTTCACATTGTATTATACTTACCTCACACTTCATCTATTTTACCTGACAACACACATACAAATTCAAAAATGCCTATACACATATATAAGTAAGATTCATATATTTTCTTTCTCCTACATTAAAGACTTCACTCATTCGTTTCGTCCTTTTTATCTTTCATCGGCCCGAAGTTATTTTTTCGCTTTCATTCTCTCTGCATTTTTCTCTTTTTGATTTCAACTTGGTCTTGCCAATCTTTCTGCGCCTCTCGCGACACTCATTACATCTTTTATCGTAAATCCATACCCTGTAGCATGTCACAGGTCGAAACACATTTTTTCCATGCGAATATTCTTGAAACTGTTGATGGTTCTTCTGAGGTACACGATTTTTTTTATAAGCAACACGTTTATAAGCAACTGCGCTCAAATTGAACTAAATTTGAAGAAATCTGCTTCTGACGTCAATGTGACATAAGCAACTGAAAGAAAAACAAATAGAAAAAAATTTAAATTTAAAAATCCGTTACTAAATACGTATTCAAAAATTTTATAAACGCTTGAGTCATAAATAATTTCCATTTTTCTTTATCAAATTTATTCTTCAAATATCAAAATACACTTGCATTTTATCCAATAATATTCGCCATTGTTTGCAATGACTTTTTGTCACTTATCAGGCATCTCTTCAATGTTTTTTGTGTTGTTTTTTTTATGGGGGATGGAGGGTGCGTGTGATTATAGCGGGTTTTAATTTGAAAAGCTTTTGATGAATCTTTGAATCTGGTTTTAATTGCAGAAAATTCTCCCTATCAAAGGGTTTTGTAGCGATCGAAAAAGATAATAATCCGGTTCATGCAAATATTTCAGGTGAATATGGCGAGTGGGTTAGAAGAGCGCGATCGAGTTCAAATATTTTTTACTGTCTTATTCTCGCTGAACGTGGCCTTGTATTGCAATGGGGGACACCAACATTTCTCCTCTAATCCACAGCGTACGCTGCCACTGCTCTGCAAAATCTAAGGCATGTTAGTGTGCTCCAAATCTATTCTTAACAGCCATATATGATTAGTAGTTAATATGATATATTCCTTACAATTGGTGCCCCTAAAAACGAAAATTATTTATGACTCAACCTAATAGTTACATTGAAATGTCATTCTTTTTTTTTCTTTTCTTTTTTTTTACTTATTTGATCCAAGTATAAACGATTTAAGCACCAATTAAAGTATGTAACAATTCTTGCTCTAAAATGAAGCCATTCGAGTACTGGTTTAAAACATGAGTTGCTTGACAAAGAAACAATGTACTCTTTTTCTTATTTAATATCGCCTGTTTAAATTGTGCACTTCCCTGCATAAAACTTGAATGCGTATAACTGTACTGATGTACAGTCTTGTTTATTATTTACTAAGCTTAGCTTAGTCTGTTCATAAGGACATGTAGTAACTGTTACCACAAGAAAGACATACTTGACGGGCTTGAGCAGGTGGATGACAGAACGTGATTGAACAAGTCGGATAAGACGCATCCATGCCTTACGCCTCTTTCTATTTTCGTATATTCACTGAAATCGTTCCCTATGCGTATGCATGCTGTTTGCTGCATACGCATTTGCTCCAATATAGGTTCTGATATCCCTCTCGAATATATCAAGGTTTCTAAGTAGTTCTATCAGATCCTTGTGGCGTACTTTGTCGAAGGCCTTTGCGTAGTCTATGAAACATAGGTACACGTCCTTCTGCATCTGTATCGCTCTTTCTGATAACATTCTGAGCATGAATATCGCGTTCCTTGTTCCGTTCTTTAACGAACCCGCACTGTTCTTGTTCTATCCCTGGCCTGATTCTGCTGCGCCGTCTATTCCTCAGAATTCGGATGATGAGTTTTGTCATCAGGCTTATTGTTCGGTGGAGTTCGCATTCGTTTGCGCCTGGTTTCTTAGGCATAGCTATGAAGATAGATCTGCTGAGGTTTTCTGTTGTAGATTTCATTTGTTATTTCCGTGATCTTGTCTATGCCAAAGTCATTTAAGGCTGTCAGCATTTCCGCTACAATTCCGTCTAGCCCAGCTGCTTTTTTTTCTGTTCAATTTGGCATGTGAGCAACGATGAGGTCTTAAGGAGGTGACAAACAAGGAGATGGCTTATACTTAACATCAGAAAGAGGCAGCTGAAGTTTCTGGGACACATAAGGAGGAAGTAGGGCCTGGAGAATCTGATACTCACGGGTTAAGTAGAGGTAAAGAAAGACAAGAGAGACATACTTGACGGGCTTGAGCAGGTGGATGACAGAACGTGGTCTGGAGGAGGAAGCAGAGGGAAGGATGTTGTTGAGAGGTGCAAGGGAGAGAGGGAGGTGTTGAGTCATGATCGCCTGCACCCTGAAAGGACAGGGCACATAAAAAGAAAGAAAGGGAAAGTGACATGGTTGTATTCTCCGCCCCAAATCGCGGAGGAAATAATTCTTTCAATCATGAGAATAGAACACTCAATAAGAATTGAACTCAAGATTTAGTAGTTAGTAATTGTCAACCAAAAACTCTCACAAATCATTATTAGGTGCTCTGGGTTAGTTACTAATTTTGTTGCTTAGTTTTGACACGTCCACAAGTATTCGGAAATAGCGAGTGAAAATCGAACACGATTCTAGTAAGCTACAAATCCATCTTGCTAACCATTACACCACGATGATGCGCCCACGCGGTCATGTTTATTGAAGCCAAATAAAACTGCAGCATACCTCAAGGGAGACAATTCAATTGTCAAAGTCAACTGGTCCAACCAGCACCCGGAAGTTATTTAATATTCCGTCTGTACTTGTCAAGTTATTTTCGTAATGCAAAAAAATTGTTTCTCGTCGTTTTGTAGAATTTCTACTTGGCTTATTGTTTTTTTTTTTTTCATTTAATCTTAAAAATCCATTTTTATAATTACATTACAAGTTTCGGAAAACTTAGAAATATCGGCTCAAAATTCAGAGCAGAGTAATTGCATTCTATCTAAAAATGCTAAGTAATTATTTTTATATGATAGTGGCATTATTCTTAGGCTACGTTCGTTTCACACTGCAGAAAACTGAAAAGAAACTTACACACACACACACATATATATATATAGAGAGAGAGATAGACAGACAGAAAGACAAACTGACAGACACAGAAAACGAGAGAATAAGAAGATGAGTAACGTTTGTATGAGAATCTGATGGAATGCTAAATATATGACATTTTTGAAAACTTCCATTGTGACAGGTTTCGCCGATGAATAAATAAATATATAAATATATAAAAATAAAGACTGAACAAATAAATACAAATAAAAAACAGTGTTCAAAGGATTTAAAATCTAGTTTCTATAAAAATGCAGCCAATGTAAAAATCAAGTGTTCAACCGCTTAAAGTGAATCAAATTTTCTCTCGATAATGTAGATTGTGTTAAAATAAAATTGTTTTGCTGATGGCGCCGATTCATCAACAAAACATGCCATGACAAATCTATTCTTTTTAACCAATATTCCATTTAAGCAGACCCCAATATATATATATATATATATATATATATATATATATATAAAATAAAAATAGAGATTTAAGGTATGCGATATTTATGGGTAAAAGTAATATTAAGGATAGGCTGCGTGTATATACAACACTGAGTGGCAAAAGTCTGTTTAATGCTTGAACACAATCTTCAGTATACCATGGTCTGAAGATAGTTTTCAAGGTGTTGACCTCAGTGTTCATATATATATATATATATATATATATATATATATATATACAGTTTGACCCGGATATAAGAGAGTTGTCGGGACCGGAGAAGGGGTATCTTATATCCGGGTTGCTCTTATATCCGGGTTTGGTCTATTTTGTTTACGTAAGTATGGCTCTAATTTGGGACCAGAGAAAATTTATCCGGGTTTCTCTTATATCCGGGTCTCTTATATCCGGGTTACACTATATATATAGTCATCCAGAGGCAGATTGTTTCGCAGCTTATCAGTGTGGCTAGACATCCGAATGCTTCAAGCCGGGATCGAAACCAGGCTGATTTGGCATCAGTCGGAGAATCTACCCCTAAGCTATCGGCGCACGGCAGAGAGGAAGGTGAATTTTAGCGTATTTATTTTTTAAGCAAACACACCAGTGACCAAGAGGACTCAATTCAATAGAAGAGCCTTGCATTATCAGCAGTAGTAGTCACTGCTTACAAATTCGCACTTTCTCCCCGTAGTGCTCAACGGAAAACAATTATATAATATAGCACATTGAGTGCTTGTGCTAATAAGATAGTGCTAGTTGTATAATAACAGAGCTAAAAATTCTATTAATAATAAATATACATCTTTCCCTCGCCAGTAGCACAACTTTAATATTCGTGCACGATGCGATCATCAGGTACACTATTTCGTGCATGAAACACAGGCTTATGCTACTGGTGAGGTAAAAAATATATGTTCATTATTTTTATTAATATATATATATATATATATATATATATATATATATATATATATATGTACAAGGTAACCAAAAAGTTCTGTCCGTGTTTTGATTAGTCATTGAATGAAGTTGAAATATATACGAATGCGTGTAGCAATTGTTTTCAAATTCGGACTGCCGGAAGTAGGAATATCAGACGTTATAAAAAACACGCGCACCGTTCCCGGCCATAAGCCGGACAGCTGTGAGAAGGATGGAAGTGTCTAGAGATCTCGTTCGGGGCTGTTTGCTTTACGACTTCAAAGTGGGCTTACCAGCAGCTGCATCAAGTCGCCGCATATGTCAAGCGTTTGGGGATAGTGCTGTGGATGAACGTACTGCAAGGCGGTTGTTTCGAAAATTCAAGTCGGGAGATTTGTCTCTCCATGATGAGCCTCGCAGTGGACGAACATAATTCTTGAAAGACGGAGTCCTGAAGGCGGCAATTGAAGAGGACAGTAGTCTAACGTGTGGTGAACTTGCAAGACAGTTCAACGTTTCCGATGAAACAGTTAGACTTCACCTGCACCGCCTAGGTAAGACGTACAAACTGAGCAAGTGGGTTCCGCAAACGCTGTTGGAGATCCACAAGGGACAACGAGTGGCAGCCTGCGTATCGCTGCTTTCTCGCCACCGTACCGCATCCTTATTCAATCGAGTGCTTACCAGTGATGAAAAGTGGGTTCTGTACGAAACTCCCAAGCGTTCCAGACATTGGTTGTCTCCTCAGGATGCTGTCCCTCACACTGCAAGACCGCCTATGCACACAGGCAAGATTATGCTTTGTGTCTGGTGGACAGGTTGTCAAGTGGTTCAAGTGCTACCAATGGGTCAAACGGTCACTGGAGACCTATACTCGCAGCAATTGAAACGTGTGCAACAGGCATTGCGCCAGAAGGAGCAACACTGGTGAATCGCAAAGGTGTGCTTTTCCTCCATGACAACGCCAGGCTGCATGTCGTGCGAGTGGTCAGGGATACCATACAGCAACTTGGGTGGGAGACTTTGTGCCATCCACCTTATTCACCTGACCTTGCGCCATCCGATTACCACCTCTTCCACTCCCTAGATAATCATCTTCGTGGGAAATCCTTCACCAATGAAGCAGACTTGCGCAAAGCCCTCACGGACTTCTTTGCGTCAAAATCCCCCGAGTTCTACCGCAAGGGCATTGAACAGCTGGATATACGTTGGCAGAAGGTGCTAGATGCCGATGGCGATTACTTCGAAGACTAAATATAAGTTACACATACTGTGAAGCGTTTTCTTTTTTTCCTTTAAAAACGGACAGAACTTTTTTGATTACCTTGTATATATAAGCCAAAATGTATCTTCTCAGCTGCCAATGTGCCCCATACTAACTTCGAGCGAGTTGCCGTGGATATAATAACAGCAGATATTTGTGCCAGGGTAGTATCAGAAATTTCGAAATCAATTGTATTGACCGGTTAAGAAACGAAAAACAACGGCGAAAAGCGTCAGCAAATATTGCTGTGGCTATGTACCGAGATCCTCACTCTTGCAAAATATGTGGACTCGTATGCAGGTCACTAGCGGGATTGAAGTGTCACAAACATAAAAACTGAATGAGGTCCTCATACGTCGAAATCGATGGGAGAATCCATCAGATATACTGCAGTTCAAAAGTTTGAGTCCACACCTAGTAATGTTTTAAAAATTCGTCCCAGAAGTAGTTGTTCTGTACTTTAAATAAGAGAAAATTATTATACATAGTTATAAAAAAAAAAAGTGAGACATGAATTTTTATTAGAAATTTCATTATGACAAAAAAGAAAAAAGCATTTGCTCTCGTCAAAATATCCTCCTTTGGCCTTGATTACTACAGCACAAATTTTTGACATTCGTTGCAAAAGTTTCACAAAGTATAAGTTTGATAATTGACTCCATTCTTTATTTAATGACTCTAAGAGCTCTTTTTCATTTTCTTTTTTCACTCTTCTGTCAAGTTCATCCCATGCTAATTCTGGGGGTGGATTCAAATTTTTCAACTGTAGTCTATATACATGTGTGTGTGTGTGTGTGTGTGTGTATGTGTGTGTGTGTGTGTGTGTGTGTGTGTGTGTGTGTGTGAATTAGGATCAAATGTGGATTAGAATTCAACGAATGATAGAATAAGAAACAATTATGAAACGTTTATAGATTTAACGTTTCGCTTTTATTTAAGTTTCATCAGAAATGAAATATGAAGAAAAGAAACTTCTGGTATTTGTATTTTTGTGTTGTTTAAATAGACAACATTGGGTAAGTAGATCTCTCGTGCAAATACGTCTTGACAGGTAGCGTTTGGTTGTATAACTCATGCGTGTTTGTGTATTAGTTCTAGTTGGTCTATGCCGGATTTGGTTGATAATGTGTGTGATCGTGTGCATCTACCAGAGAAGAAAAATGCTCAGGAGACGCACACACTCTCAACTAATTCCGGATAGACCAACTATAATCATGATATATAAACACACATGAATTATATACAATATATATATATATATATATATATATATATATATATATATATATATATATATATATATATATATATATATATATATATATGGTGGACGCAGGTAAACCCTATCGGAAAGCGCATTTCTTATTAATAAATCTCTCGAATTCGCAGACCGGTAGACGTAATTCACACACTTAAAAAAGCGTCTATTGAAATATGTGTATCCACTAAAATAATGAAAATAAGAAGTTAATTAATTCTTTTGAAATTAATATATATATATATATATATATATATATATATATATATATATATATATATATATATATCCCCGCTATGGGTAAGTAGCAGGACAGACTGGGTTCTATAGCTTTGGAGAGCAACTGGTCTAGGAAAAAGACAACTCTGAATTAAAAACCTGCGGATGGTTGTTTATGGGACGTAGTGCACCAGGTCTCTGTATTCGGAACTTCAAAAAGTGTGGCTGGTTTTGCACAAAGCCTTCGCCACTACAAATCATATGTGCTGTTGTCTGGCTGTCGGTTCCTAGGAACTGAGCTGCTAGACCCTCATATGTCGAATACGACAGGAGAGTTCAGCATATATATATATATATATATATATATATATATATATATATATATATATATATATATATATATATATATATATATATATATATATATATGTAAGGTACTCTCAGCTGCCATCGCAACTTTCATATGCAGGGAAGCACTTTTTTATAAAGTCAATTTTTCATACACACTACATATATATATATATATATATATATATATATATATATTATCTTTCACCTGCTACCGGTGAGATATAATATGTATATTATTATACATATTATATATTATTAATATATACTTAATAGTTCTGTTATATTACATCAATATATATATTACATATATATATATACATATATATATATATATATATACCGAGAGAGATAGAGAAAGATTTAGATATATTAAATATAAATATATATAACCTTTGTACGTTAGCGATAAAAGTTATTTTGACATTTAAGTTTTGGTCAATAATCTCTTCAAATGATAAATAGGAATACTTTTACCCATAGACACAATTATGGTATTAAGATTTCCTATCAAACTCCTATTGGTCTTAAATATTAATCATCCAGGTTGTTATAAAAGAAAATTTGTAAAATATAGAATAATCGAAATTTAACCTTGAAAAGTTAAAGTTTAAAATATCAAACCTTTTGCTCTGATAAATGAATTTATTTCTTACATTCCATGATTGAAGTATTTAATGATTCTCTTTTCTATTTAGTGTTTCTTTTTCCAGCACTGGCTGATTTTGGAAATATTTGATTGCGAATAAAAAGAAAATGCGGGTGATAGCAATAAATCCCTCGGGGTTTTCGATCTGTCAGTCGCTTTTTATCATAAGTTCATTAATGAAAATAGATTGAGAGAAAGAAAGAAAAATGATGTGCCAAATTATGTTTTGCCTTAAGGCTGCAAAACCCTTTGTCGCCAGCTGAAGGCCTATGGGTTAGATTATTCGAATGTACGCTCAGAGGTCGACATTGCAATCTGGTGTCCAAGCCAAATAAAGTAAGTTTCATTAATCCTAATTCATGGAGAAGGATGAAAATTCATTCTTCTATCGGTGTTAACATAAAAAATCGATGAAAAAAAAGTTTTTAAAAAAATCCCAAATATTCACTCTTCCCTTAGACACCAAATTACCGTATGCTCTCTACATGACATCTATACTTGAAATCAGAAAGAGACAGTTGAAATTATAAGTAAGAGCGACTGGGAGAATTGAATGCTCATAAAACCTACGGGGAGAAAGGATGGATAGAAGAATATATATTTTGCAGCTTTTGTGAATAGATGAAAGAGCTGGGATAAGCAGTGATGGTAAAGAGTCAATCGTTGCTTAGAGGCTTAGAGTAACAAGCGAATGGAAGTTGTGGAGAGCCATGATCGCCAACCTTCTGAAAGGACAGCAATTAAATGATTATAATGATGTTTCTCGCTGACAATTACTTCCTTCTCTAAACTGAAGCGCCAAATATTTACGGACAAATATCTAATAATGCTCTTTGTTTCGCCCGACGCGCTATGCAATATAGCAGGTTTTATGGTGCTAGAGTCATGACTATATCGTGTTTGTTGGCTGCGACATCAGGAGATTTAGAGATCTTTAAAATATTCAAAGTTCAATAGGGTTTAAATTGGCGAGAACGAGAGTGAAGTGCTTAGAATTCAGTGTTACCCGAAACATTTGCGTTACACTCACGCACACAATGATGGTGTTAGCTTACTGAAACAAAGTAACACCATCGGAAAACAAGAAGTGCATATAACGGTGCAAATGATCAGCAACAAGATATGTGTTTGTCACACCTAACAAGGTGAACTCCAGTTTTATTACTGGTCTTTGCCAACCTTAACAGAATATATCCCACAGTTTACACAACACCTTGCTGACAGACTGGCTCCAGAGCCTCTTGCAATCTCCTCCGCGTATGAACTCGACCATCTACTCGAAAGAGATGGGGAAAAAACTGACAAGATGACAAGACACTAGCCTGCTATGTTTCAATAGCGATGTTTCTGGATAACTGAGTCACAACAACCGATGTTATGGTATCTATAATTCTTCCTTTCTTGGTTGACAGTTAGACCATGTAATGAAGTGTACAATGCCAACTAATGGACTAAGCCAAACCAACGTTTTAATTGGGATGTGATTAGATTTTTTTAATATTGTTCACCCAATACAAGACCCAAGAGCAACTCAAGGTAGAGGATTAATGTGTGAACTTATATTAGCGTAAGAAAGAACAAGCGTTAGGAGTATAGAGCCGAAATACCAAATCCTAAACAATAAACAAGCCTCTACTCTTTTTCAAACGATTTTTTCAGGCGAACCTATCTACATCTGTGCCATGTTATCTTTCGCTGGGTGTTTACCATCTTTGTAAGTCGCCGGTAGTCCTGTTCTTGTACTGATTGTGGGCATATACACTTTTTCACTTGCCACTGATGTATGAGTTATTCGAGAGAAAAATAAAACCCTAAAACCATTGCCACATCGGAGATAGTGGACCTATTCTTCCTGGCCTAAACAAACTAGATTGTCAAAGATACCTTCTTTTTTTGTACCTATTCGATTTCGCATACGTTATTAGGATGAGTCCATTTCTAAAAGTAGGGGTGCGGGCAAAATCATTCTGTGTACTATTTTTTACACTTCGGCTTACAAAATTAAAAGATAAAAAAAATAATTACTTCCCTGAAGGAGTATGAAAATCATTAAATTGCGAAAAACGGTGTGTTTTTTCAGTCTTTGTAGATATCAAGTAACATCAAAACTGAGTTCTACTTTTTACAGGAATGTGCGGGTGGTGCAATAGTCAGTTGCTAAGAATGAGAAATCGGAGAGACGATTTCGAAATCCAATTGAGTTCATCACATTCACTTTTGTGGAAATACCTTTGGGGTAAGTAGGAATCCATATCTTCTCCCACATGTTATGGATTAAACAACAGTGCAAACTGGACTCTTTAGCCGTGGTTAGCAACCAATCTAGAAGAAGAACAACTCTAAATTAAAAACTGATACAAATACCTTAAGCAAGATTTCTATTATGTTTCGACTAAAGTGCTTAACAAAAACAACTCATTGGATAAGAGTTAATGAAGGATCATTAAATGGATTATACAACAATTTCATATCGTTTTAAAATCTACGGTATCTCGTTTATGCCAACCTGGATTACTAAAAAGTTATTGAAGGTTACGATAGGGATGGCTGTAGAGGACATACTTAGTATCAGAAGCTAATAACGTGCGCCTTTTAAAAAAAAGAAGTTGTCTTAAATTGTAAGTAGTAGATTAGTTGTAATTTTCATAGAGAATTTATGGCCTTATGGTGACTGAGATATAAAAGATAAGTAAATGTGTCATTTTGGCGAAAGGGATAATATTCGAGAGCATGTGACAGTAATTGCGATTGGCTAGATCAGAACGTGGGCGATCATGGCTATACACAGTTTGTTCTCTTACTATCCCTCCCATTCTACGTTCTTTCATTCATTTACACAAACTCGTTAAGTATATATATTGCTCACTGTTTTCCTCTATCTCTCTTACTTATGAATGCAAAATTCTCTCTTTACTTATTACGTGTCCGAGAAATTCCATCTGTCTTTTTGGCTCTAAATTTATGTGCCCGTTTTGTTTCCATTTTCCTTAAAACTTCCCTATTGCTCACATGATCCGCCCATGGTATTCTCAGAATCCTTTTGATGAACCCGATCTCTGTTGCATCGTCTTGTCTCTTCTGTGGGGAAATTTTCCAGCGTTTACTGTCATATAGGAGAATTGATAATACCTAACAGTTGAGCACTGTTATCCTTGCTCCCAACGAAAATTTCCTGTTTCTTAATATGAAACTTAGCTTTAGGAAAGCATCTTTCTCCATGATAAATACTAAACACTTCAAACACCTCAGTGTATGGATCAATGATAATAGAAGATTGAACACAGAATAGGATGTGTTGAACACCGCAAATTACTACAAAACCAAAACATTAACCTGAAAACTCGTGTCATGTTCTTAAATAGCCTCGTTAGATCGAGGCTTTCATAGGGATGTCATGAATGGTGCCAAAGCCGTTCAGCAATATCTAAATTGTTTGCTGTATACAACCGCTATCTCAGGTCAATGGTTAAAATGGTTTTGAGCTAGTGTTGTCTATGGGTCTTGGTCAAGACCACACGTCTTTGAAATTTGTGGACTGTTACAGAATCACAAACAAAGAACGGTACCAAATAACAGAAAACACATCACTTGAGGACTTTCAACAACAACAACAGATAAATTGAATGTCACATATAACCCCGAGAGAAAATAATGACATAATCAAGATGTTGGGATTCCCCACTACTTCAAGTAAAGGGTTAAAAAGGTGTTGAGAAACCAATTTTCCAAATAAATTGTTTTAAGAGAATGATTTCATAAATTTCAAACAAAAAGCAGAGATGGTAGAGTTAATGAAGGATCATTAAATGGATTATACAACAATTTCATATCGTTTTAAAATCTACGGTGTCTCGTTTATTCATTGGAATTTTCCTGTTTCTTCATACTTTGCTTAGCTTTTGGGGAGCATCTTTCGCTATCCGAATGCGTTTTCAGATTTCGGTGTCGCACTTTCCGCCCTCGTTCAGAAATATCTAAGCTGTCAGCTAAATACAACCGCTTTCTCAGATCAATGAATAAAAATTTCTTCCAGCAAAGTAGCATGTAGGTCTGAGCAAAGATTATCCGTCCTCGGACTTCGTGAACTGGTGCTACAGAATCACAAACACAGTATTGTACCAGATAACAGAAACCAAAATACTTGAGGACTTTCAGCAACAGCAACAACCAAAATAAATATCACAAGTAACTCCAAGAGAAAATAATAATAATGTTGACATTACACACAACTTTAAATAAAAGGTTAGGGAGGGAACCTTTGTTATGATCCAGAAGTATGATGATATTTCATCATTCTTAAAATAACCTTGCCATCAGTGATGACAGAAAATAAGGATATGTCACCATCCCTGAAATTAAGATAAAAATTTCATCATCTTAAAATAATTTTGCTATCAGTGATGAAAACCCTTTACTTGAAGTAGTGGGGAATCCCAACATCTTGATTATGTCATTATTTCCTCTCGGGGTTAAATAAGGATATTTCATCATTCTAAAATCTGAAACTTCATGATGATAAAAACGACCCTTCCACCACAAGCAGAGGTTAGCAGTAGTAAAAAGGCCAAACACTTACGTATTCCTCATCTCTCCTTGAAAATCGAAAACTGACGATCTCAAACGTTATCCTCACCAACAAAATTCTCGGAGCAAGCAAAAACCAGTAAGCACAAACTTTTAAAGAAACAAAACAAACAGTAAAACTGAGAAAAAATTTTAAACACACACCATACCAATATGCAATTCATATCACTAAATAGAAAAATACACATTCTTGTTATTAATATTAGTATGTGTCTCAAGTCTTCTTGTTGTTGTTGTACGTTTTATGCATTTTATTTTTAGTATATAAAGAAGGTAAAAGGATTTCGCTATCAACTACTACTACTACAAATATACATAGCAACGGGGTAATTACTTTAACTACCTCAAAATCTGACCCCGTTACAATGGCGACCTCTACGCGATACGAACACGTAAATGGATTTGGAAGTATAGTAATTATGAGTTCAATCCCTAGTCCCGGTGGTACAGACTCAGATTCGATGGGAACAAGACTAGCTATTACTGAGCAGTATTAGAAAAAAAGAAAAGAAAGAAAAAGATATCATAAACATAAACAATCTACACTGGCTGATTAAAAAAGAGTTCAGCACGAAATTCTCTGAAAGTTACCCGAATCAGTAAACTCCTGATGAAGACCAGAGAGTGCGAAGGCCGAAACCTTACTATAATAACAACTACAACAATGAAGACATTAGTCCACCTGCAAATAATTTCGTCTGATCTGACATAATTAGTACGCAATTATTTATCTTTTATTCTGCAATGAATTGGAAACATTGGTTCGAACTGCGCTCTACGCCATTTATTTATTTATTTACAAGGTTTCGATTGTATACTCTCCAGTCTTCCTCAGTGTTGCAGAATATCATCAGAAGTTCTTCTGATTCACGCCCACTTCTCACACACATCATGTCCGCTGCCCGCGTTTATACGTTTTGGGGATTATCTTACACTGTTCTTATCAATTTGATATCTTATATAAGGTAAGTTCCTAAATAAATAGGTAAAGATTGTGTTACAACACCTTCTGGCTATTGCCATATTACAGATCACCAAATTGATGCTACATACGAAAAAATTATTGCTCTAAGCTGAGGGTTTTAAGTAAAAACGAATTAAATTAAAAACTGGTTGATTGGTCTTTTATTACTAATGTTTTGGTGTATGTTATATATGTTTTATGGGAGTCACGACTTTTGTTTCGGTGTGTGTGTGTGTGTGTGTGTGTGTGTGTGTGTGTGTGTGTGTGTGTGTGTGTGTGTGTGTGTGTGTTTTATTTTCCAGTAATGTTCGCCCTTTACAAGGCCCGGGGCTCACTCTAGGTAGAGCGTTACCTTAGGAGGCCAAGAATTGTGTGTAGAGGAGTGGAAGATAACGGTTAACCTTGGACAGATTAAGATTCTAGTCATCGATAAAACATTCTTGTGGGAGTCGGTTCCACAGGGGAGTGGTTCAATGGAAGAAGCTACTCGAGTGAAACTTACTTCTGGCCGATGGAATAAGGAATGTGGGTGGTTTGCTACTATGTAAGTGGCATAGCGTTTTCTTTGCCGTGAAGGTTTGACTTGGCGGGACCAGGGAATGTAGTTTTAAAATATATCAACACCTCATTGGATATTTAATTCCAACAAGATTTTTAGGAGTGGTTCGTAATAACAGAATATGTATTCTTGATAAGAAATCACTTTGTAGATCAGGTTTCATTAACATATTTTTGTAAAGAGGGCTTTTTCGAGAGTCAAATGTATTAATTGGTAATATCTTTGTTTTGACCTTAGTTTGGGGGTTAAATATTTGCTAATAGCTGGGACCACAACAGGTGCTACTGCCCCCGGGCCAGCAATTGAGAACACCAGCAACTGAGAAGTGGCTCCACGCTCCCGGTAAGAGGCCTTGCTACCGGATGTAGTTTATCGTAATACCCGGGACGACTTTTGTTATAGAGTGTGGACGTTTTTCAGTAAATATTTAATGGCTCCTGGTACATTTATCCCGTAAACAATATTTGACGGACCCATGGAAGTCCGGGTGAAAATAAGAAAACAAAACATGGATTTTAAACAAATAATTAATTCATGTACTAGCAAAAAGAAATTACATAAATGTGTTATAAATAAACATAGTTACATAAATGTTGCATAAACGTTATGTAAATAAATAACACTAAATGTAAATAGTTAAATCGTAGATGTAAGTAAATACTTATGTAAATAAATAGCACTAAAAAAATAACAACAGATATAAACATATTTTCAACAGAGTTGAAAGGAAAAGACATTAAAAAACTGAGCTATTAGGAATGTGTTTGCTTGTGTGTGTGATACCTGCGCGTGTTTATAAGAGTTCAGTCGTCAGTTGACAGGGGAAACAGTTGTGCATCAGCGGGGATGCTTTGAACTACGTATTGGAGCAAGAAGAAAAAAAAGAAAGAGGAAGGAAATGTTTGTCTTTTTAGAGAACTTAACAGCACCTCTACGGGCGTTTGGCAAAGTCAAATAGGAAAAACCACAAGACAATTACTACTAAGTAATAATTCAGTGCATTACCTCCCTTATATATGACGTCATGGATTGTTGCTAATATATTGAGACCTAAAGAGTCTACATGTCATTCTTTGTCTTTTCTTTTATTAGCATTCTTTATTCAGCATAATTCACATATACCATCACTCCGAAATATGACATGAAGCCAAAAGTATAACAATGTATAAATATGCGATTTTCGTTATACAGGAAAGAGGAAAACAATTTATCTTTAACATGATTAAAATTTTAAAAAATCAAATAATTGCTGAAGGCCCTAACTCTTTCTGATGTTATGTATAAGCGTCCTTTTTGTTTCTGTTTTCTCTCAAACTCTGTCGTTGCTCACACTTTCGGTTCATGGTATTCTCAGCATCCGTCTGTAAAACGACATTTCTGTTGCTTCAAGTCTCTTCTTGCTCTGTGAGGAGATTGTTCAGCATTCACTACCATGTAGAAGAAGTGATATTATGAGTCCAGTCTTCTTTTCTTTGTTTCTAACGAAATTTTCCTGTTTCTTCATACTTTGCTTAGCTTTTGGGGAGCATGTTTCGCTATCCGAATGCGTTTTCAGATTTCGGTGTCGCACTTTCCGCCCTCTGTTAAAACCCTTCCCAGATATTTAAATTGTTGTACTTGATTGATTCTGGCATCTCCAATTTGTAATTTGCATGTTGGGCTGTCCCTTTTACTAACAACCATCGAGATCTCTTTCTAAATGCGAAATTGTTAACAAAATATCACGCCTATATTTCTGAATTATTGTAATTATTTACACTGTTCGAACTGTTGTCCTCATTCTTCGTTGCCATATCCACGACGTTTCGGCCGTTGTACGCTCCGGCCTTCTTCAGGTGATTAGAATTTCGAAACGAACCCTTTATTTCGTCCACTGGGGTAAATTGTTGTAGTTCCACGTGCTATGCCTCTTCCAAATGTCTTAGTATCAGTTATCTCCCTTTAACTCAACTCCTCACGTTTTTGCTCACCTCGGCTGTAGCCAGCTATTGAACTCACAACTCTTTGGGTCAAGTCACTGGATTCAGCCAACGCTTTTATTCACTGGATATTGAGTGGTCCCCCTTTTTACACAAATGGACTCACCCAAGGTATACATACACTACTGCCAGTGAATACCCGGCAGTACGTTAAGTCAAGTCGTACAGTAGTAGTAGTAGTAGTAGAACGTTGAGTCGGTCAGTAGAATAACGTAGCGGCAAGAGTCATAGTAACGATAGGTCGATACCAAAGATTATATATATATTTTGCTACTAACCCGCATTCCTATTACCATTTTGTATTATTGCGTTAATACATTTATTTCCTATATTCATTCTTGGCGTTTGTTATTATTTGATACCGGATTTCATCCCGGAATCCACAACACTGGGCCATGTGGATACAGCAGCGAAGATGCGGACAACAGTCCGAACAATGTAGTGTAAAAAATTATCAAGATCAAAGATTTAGGCTAGAGGAAGGTTTTCGCAAGGACTCGAAAGGGAAAAAAAACTTAAGGACACGCCTCCTGTGAAACGTGAACCAGTCGTTATAACAAATTAAAGCACTATTTTTATTATTATTTTTTTTAGTGGTCATTTCAGTTAAACTCCTGGTGGTGCGAGATAGCGTGACAAATTCAAATTTGCTTATTCTCTCTTTACATAACCTTTTTTTTAGAAAAGACATATATTTGCTTTTAACCGAGTTTTGACTTTTTGGCAAATATATTGATGTGTCTTGTTACTGACGTGTCATGATAGAAAATATGGCAGCCAACCATGCCCCTAAAATTATTTTTACCTGATTTGACGTAGGTGATCATGGCTCGCCGGTGGCTTCTTTCACTTATCCTCTATTAATTGTCCTGGGAAAGATAGTGGAGTGGTTTTCCGTTGCCTTTAAATACATTGTTTTCCGGCTATTTATCCATTGTTGATGGGAGGACATATGGTTCATTCTTTTCCCAAAAGAATTAGCGCGAAGTGAACGCAACAGAGTAAACCGTAAATTGAGCCCAACCGCCACTTCTATTCCCCGCACAACTATCCACTTAAACTTTGTCATTGTTAATAGATCAACTTATACAACAGATGGTATTAATAGGTTATTAGATATCAAAGTATTGGACACCTAGTTAGGATCAATCTCGTTATTCATTTGTAAAGGTCAACCAGACTAGCTTGCTAATCCTTACTCCTCGCCGACGTATCCAGGTGGTTAATAAAAATGTTTACATTATCCATTTCATTTAGGCACGATTTGTTCGATTCTTATGAATATTTTTATCGAGGGATAGATATGAACAGACTGAAATAGATAGATAGATAGATAGATAGATAGATAGATAGATAGATAGATAGATAGATAGATAGATAGATGTATTTGGATAGCAATTTTTCCTTGGATATGGGAAGATATGTTTACAAATATATTTACAAATATAAACCGGAAATCAGATAAACGATTAGCAACATTGAAAAAATAAATTTAAAAAAGTAACTTTCGTTGTATTTTTAATCAAACGTGCATATATATATATATATATAGAGAGAGAGAGAGAGAGAGAGAGAGACAGACAGACAGACAGACAGACAGACAGACAGAGACAATGAGAGATAGAGATTTAGCATTTTGGAAAAGAAAATTGTACATGCACTACACTTCATATTATTAAGAGGGAAGGCCAAAGGATGTTTTTATTATTAAGTTATATGTTTAATCCTTTTTAGAACCTTCAAAGTTCTCGCTAACATATTTTCTTGCGTCAAAGGGTGACCATAAATTAGTATAGGAAATTTTAGTTTTCTTTTGAAAATGTGAAATCACATTTATTTGGAAATTCATGCAAAAATCAATCGTCTGATTTTAATAAAACTCTCAGGACTTATTCACAAATGAATTAAATTATTTTAGAAATGTTTCTTTTTTGGTGAAAAAAATTGTAGCATCTGTTACCCAACCCCTGATGTAATTTTATTAAATTTCGAGAAATTCACTTTTTGTACGGCTTTATGTTTATATCAGTTATAAGCAGAAGGTTTTTGGTTAATTTTTTATCATCATATTTTTTCTAATACAGGAATCCCAGTTACTGAAATTCTACTCTGAATCGTAAAATAAAAAATGCAATAAAACTAAAATTAAAATTAATTAACTTTTAATTACAAAAGCTTTTAATTGCTTTTTTGAATAAGATATATTGTGGACACTATCGTTATAAGAAAAACTATTTTTGATGAATAATGAATTTTTACATTTTAAAAACTTTAATTAGAATAAATAATAATTTTAAATCTTTTAAAATTTTGTATCAGTTTTTACCGGTTATGTGATATTTACTATAATTACTAATCATAAATGGAAAAACTTATTACAATCCAGTGACCCCAAGTATTTTTAAAAAAATTGATTTTTTTGTTGTGCGTGTGAGTGTGTGCGTGTTTGTGTGAAAACCTCCCGGTTTTTGGAAATACGGACGTTTATGTCTATACACGACATTATCAGAAAATAAAATATGTAACTATAATAAATTTAAAGCCAAAGTACAATACCTAAAATTCAATAAAACAATAGATTAATTAGAATACTTTCCTAAATTTTAAAGATTACTGTATAGTTAAAAAGATTATACAAAAAGGCGCTTACGTTATATTTGTCAAGTAATTTTTACAGATATATCCCCCATAGAACAATTAGTTAAATTTCTCAGACATCAGGCTGTCAATAGAGCACTCAACACCTCGTAAAACATCCACATCCATGTTAAAAAAATACTTTTCTGCGATATTTTAATCTAAAATATTTGTTTCAAATTAGATTGATTAAACTTTAAATTAACTAATCTTCCTCAAATAAAGTTTCAGAAAATTATATTTTATTTTTGAAAAATTTTTTAATAAAGAAAATAAAGTTATGCTGAGGGAAATATAAACATGGATAAAAATCATTGATTTTTAGCGATTTTAAAAAAACTCATTCCAATCAATTTAAATTCACTTTCATATGTAAGTATTTTGCTTTTTGGAAATATTAACTTTAATCTATTAGCTTGAAATTAAATTTAAAATAAAATCTTCAATAAAAATCTTCAATGAATTTAAAATTCATTTTAAACTTTAGGTATCACTTTTCTTTGGAAGTACCTATATATGGCGTATGGCTTTGTTGACACCTCAAAATGATTTCATCTGAAAGTTGAACTGGCATTTGCTCAACCAATTTCCTTGAGAGAATACCTCTTCTAGTCTGTAGACTCTGCCAAAAGTGATAAGGAGGCAGTTACACAACGAAATGAAATCCTCCCGTATCCCTAGAGTCTTCTAACGTGTGATTTCATCCCAACCCCCTTATACAAAAGACCGTTGTAGGCGAACTCCAGTTCCTGCCTTCACAAACCTCAGGCTTTTGAAAGAGTCGATTCCTAATTTCACCGGAACTCTCTGTTTTTGATTTCAAATGCTGAGGGAACCACACGGCTGTGTGGGGAAGAGTTTAGATTGATGACAGAATGTGTCTTGTCATAGGTGAGATGATATTTGCGTTGAAAATTGACACCAGCCTTTTGTTCAATCTTGTTACCCTAGAGATCAGATGCTTGGTTTGGCTGTCATGCGATGGCTTCTCAAAACGAAAAGCAAATTCGGGTCCAGGGAAAAATAAAGAAATACCAAATTTTGATTACATTATTTTGACGTAACTTGCGCAAATCCAAAATACTATTTCTGTTCTATAGTCGTTAGTTAAGCAACGGCTCGCCTTGGTCATTATTAACTGGTTTAGTATTAGAAATTTCCAAGGAAATGTGAATAAAAATGAAAGAAAAAGCACTGAAAAATATTTTAATTAATTAATTAATAATTAATACAGAACTAGTTCGATACCTGTCGCTTTATAACTCAAGATTCTCAAATTTCAAATCTAAATTCTGTCCATTTAAAATGCTACATTTATTGGAAAATGTATTCAGTTTAAATACAAGAGTATTTGATTAACTTCAAAACGCTGTTATTTGAATAACTTCAAAACGACGTTATTTAAATAACTTCAAAACGTCTCACATTTTCCTGTTACGAAAATGTTTTGCCATACAGAAATGGATATTAGCCCTCGCAACACAGTTACCTAATCTCAATTCCATTCAAATTTTGTATGTATGTTTGCGTGTACGTATGCAAATTTTAATTTAATGACAGACCTAATATTATTTCTACAATTTTTTTCCAAAAAAATCTTTAAAACATAATTCTGTTTATTGCCGAATAATTTCCGTAAAGTTTAATAAAAATCTTATAATTATCTTGTTTTAAGGTTTAAAAATTGATTTTTTTCTTTTCTCCAACTTTATGATTACATTACTCAACCCAAGCTAAGAGTTGTCCAGACTGAGTAGTTTAATGTATTATTCTGTTGTCTTATTTCAAACTTAATCAAATTGTGTGTGCACGTCTGTGTGTGTGTGCTTTCGTATACATTAAATATCACAAGTACATGTAAGTCACTGATGCACAACATAGACAAATACATAGATATTACATAGATGCATGCAAAGTTACACGTAGAGGGTGCGGCACGGACAGAGAATAAGCTCTTCTTTTATTATATTGTCAAATGTTATTTAATGGAAAAAATCGAAATTTATTAAATTCTTAAGAATTGGCACCTGCGGGACTCAACCATGGTTGATGCCGTTCGAAGAATCATTAACATTTCGATTAGAATTTTTCCAAATTGCCCTATTTCAAGAATTGGATAATTCGTTTAATCAGCGCGTTTTTAGATATAACGAAACATCATTGCAGAAGTGTTTAAAAATAAAACTTATTTAATGAGCTGTGAAACGATGAATGCTAATATCCACCAGAAATATCCATTTTACCAAGCTAAACATTGGCTACAAAAATACTGTGGAAAACAAGTTATACTACCAGATTAACTCATCCACAAAAGACTAATAACGATTTTTAGGATTTTTTGTTTCTGTTTGTTTTTTGATTTTGTTTTTGTTTTTTTGTTTGTGTTTGTGTGTTTTGGGGTTTGTTTTGGGGGGAGGGGGTCAAGCAAAAATTGGCGTTAGAATTATATTTGGACAATGAATACCCTTAATATTCATTGTCCAAATATAATTCTAACGCCTGTGATGCTTTACTGGAAATTATATTTGTATCATAATTTTTGTCATTAATTTTTATAGAAATATTTAGGTTGTTACCTGCTTTTAAGATAATGGCTATACCAATCTAACATACACCTAGAAGTCAAGCAAAGTTTTCTTATAAAACGTTCTCACATGTCATATCTAGTTGATATAAGCTGGAAAGTATACTAAAACGATGTTATAAGAAACTAACATTGAGCACTTCGACGTGATGTAATGGTTAACCAGCTTGTCTTTCTAGATCAATTACAACTGAGAATTGAGTTCGATCTTTACTGGGCGTCCCATACTTTCGGCTTTGTGTCATATCTAATCTTGGAAAATCAGCATTACTACTGAAACTGTTAGCGTAATAAAAAGCAAATGAAATTATGATGAATTAAATAACAGTAAAAAATTTTCATGTCAGACGACCTCCGAAGAATATTATGTGTGAGTTCAAATTTCGTCAAATGCCACAATCCATACTTACTGTAAAAAAAATAAATAAAAAATAAGAACCGTGGACATTCTTGGAAGTATCCTTATAATTGGGAAGAGAACAGAAATGCATTTATTTACTAATTACTTCGGCGCGGACTTTAGGCTAGCTCCTACAGTGGTCCTTTGGACCTTCGGCCTTTTAGCTTCAGCGTTATATGTACGTGAAAGTTATAATAATTTAGAAATAATAAAATTATTTTATCTTTATTCGACACCTTAATTGGGCATAATCTTTCTTCGTATACGTAACCGATCTCCGTAGTTTGTGTACATTTATTTTGCGCGCAATTTTTATTTTCTTTTAAAATCACCATTTTTTATGATCCCTTCACATAAAGTCACTTTTAAAAGAATTAGGGAACCCGAACTATTTTATATTTCTAATACGTCACAATAATCGTGCTAGAAAAAGAAAAAAAAACATATGAGCAACGTACTGTGTATCGTTTAAGTTATAATAACGGTTTAATTAGCCGATATCAATTGCGACGAAAAGCAAAATTAAAGTTAAACCTTTAATAAAGAATTGTTTTGTAAACTTTTCACTCTGATCAATATTGAAATTTAACTTTAAATGAGTTATTTAATCGCGTGTAACTACAGTAGTTACTACCTGTTACTTCGGGTTACTTCGCCGAGATTGAAAAACGGACGGGCGGACGGACACACGTACACTTTGCTTTATTTGTACAGATGCATCGAGTTCAGGTTATTTTACAAACGGAGCGTCATTGTTCATTCTCGGGTTCTTTATTTTGGATATTCTCGATTTCTGTTCATTCTTAAAACGTACGTTGTTTCGTGTCCTCATCAACGACTTTCCTGGTGTCATCAGTTTCCCAAATAGGAATCTATGCTGATGACACAACTATTTACTCCTATTCTACGATCAAGCCGGACAGATTCGACCAAGTCAAACTGGCAACTATTCTCTAAAATGACACCAAATCAGTGGTTAGCACAGAATGGCTTATAAATTTTAACGCCTCTAAAACAGAACTGCTTTCATTTAATCATCATAGGTAACCTTTTCTGTATGCCATCATCATGGCTGATGCTAACCTCCAGGAGAGCAACTCTTTACTCCTTCTTGGGCTTACATTTTCCACTGAAATGAGGCTGAGTGATTATATTGAATCAATTGCTAGTTCTATTGCTAGGAAAGTTGGTTCACTGTGACGTGCTAGACAATTTTTCTCCACGGAATCCATCATGCACATTTATAAATCTGCCATTCCTCTGTGCATTGAATATTGCTGCTATATCTGGTCTGGTGCTCCTGCTATAGATCACGAGATTCCTGAGGAAATTCAAAGACGAGTTTGTAATGGCAATTTTTCTTATGAGCTTTCCTCCTTGATGACTCGACTGCATGAATTTCCTACTAGATTGGCAAATCGGTCTCACCGTTTTACTGCTGAACTACCGAGATGTAATTATTCTAATAGTTTCTATTCTCGCACTCTCGCTTAGTAAATCCCTTTCGATTTCTTGCACATAGAATCTTCAAAGATTTAAATGCAATGCCAATCGCTATCTTCTGTCTTTCTGAATCCTATTTTTTATTGTTCATTCTCCTCACTAAAATCTTCTCATTCACTTTCAGTAGCCCAGTAACCCTATGCGTCTTAGTGGGCATTATCGACTTGTTTGGGGTGAAAATATTAAAACATTTTCTATGAGTGTCAAACCTATAAATTCTGCCTTGCAAATGAGGAATGGGAGACAATTTTTATTATTAATTTTTAATAATCTATGTGGGATACAAAACTTTATTAATGCTGCCAAAACTGACATATTAAAATTGTATATAAGAAAAAACACAAACAACAAGAAACAGGGAGAAGAAGAGCGATGATAATGAAATAAATCACCGTAAAGAGGAGAATCGGAACAATATTAAAAAAGAGGCTAACCGGTTTCCGATCCTCGATTTCCCGGTCAATCGAGGACAAACATGCAAATTGTGTGCACAATGTCTAAAAAAACAATAAATTAAGAATTGCCAGGGGATCAGCAGATGAGAAAAAACATATATATAACCAGACTCCGATTATATTAAGTCCTAACAGCCATTCCTTCTACTTACAGAGGGAATGCTGTCTAGACTTAATATATAATGTCTATAATATTCTCAAATGGTAATCGGAGTGCTTTCTGCTGATTAGGGTAATCCCTGGTAAACGACATAACACAAACACCGGATTATTTATTAATTATTTAGCAATCGCTGAACATGAAGTTTTAAACACCTTATGCTTATTGTATCTCTCGTCACGGATCTCTAAACTAACCCTAGCCCTTGGGACAAAAACACCAGTGGTGGATTTGTACAAAATTTAATTTTGGGGCAATCTTCTTTCTTTTTTTTTTCTTTTCATCCTAATCTTGCGGATTCTGATGTATAGAGTGCGTATCAAAATTAGTCTCTAAATTAGACAAGTACAAAGTGGTTTCGTTAAAGACACTGGAACAAGAAATGCTATCTTTATTATATCAGAGCGAGCAAGACAAATGATATCAGAGCGAGCAAGACAAATGATATCAGAGCGAGCAAGACAAATGCCGAAGGGTGTATATCGATGCTGCCTAAATTACACAAAAGTTTTTTGATAACGTACAATACAAAGATCTGTTTAAATTGCTAAGAAAACTGTATTTATTCAGGAATCGTATTGGTATAATCTGGAGCATTAATAAATGATATTTAACCAATGGTAAAGATCCGATTGATTTTTATAGTAATGTTCACACAAGGCTCGAGAAGCACTTAAAATAGAGGGTTACAGTCAGAATGTTAATACTGAATGAAATATGTGATATGAACAGAAGAGAATGTGACTAGAAGTGACGATTATGAGGATAAGAATGAAAAATAACGATTGAACCTTGACTTGAACAGATCAAGATTAAAGTGTGCAGAGAAGCACCAACACGAGAATTTGTGCCATATACTGGCAGTTCTCGATAAAAAAATGTCTGAGTTAAACTTTCCTTTATTTAGAAAATGGGGGAAATTAGGGTGATTGGACTCTTTGAACGTGTGGCGTGTTCTCAGTTGTAAAGCTCTGAGAGTAACGATAGGCTTGCGATATTGCGTCTGTGAGAAATAAAGCTGCAATGTGGCAAAATAACCCTTCCCCAGCAAGGTTGTGTAAATGAGTGTGAACTCTATCAAAACTGGAAAGTGAGGATTGGGTAGATCCAGTTTAGATATGGCAGCTATAAACCATTTTTGGAATCATCTGACTTTTGTAAAGATAGAGCATGGCAGAAAGAGTCAAGTATTTTCTGCAGTGGCAGAATTAGCTGACCCTTTTCCCGGCATCTTTAGCAATAGATTGCATATATGAGTCGCACTTGAGGTCTGGAGTGAACTTGAGACTCAACAAACGTTCAAAGCTAGGGACACAGAGAAGTGTCTAATGTTTGTTTTGAAGTACCATTATTCTTGGCGGTAATTTTCTATGCAGGAGGCCAAAGGTCATTTCCCACATTGAAAGTCCAGTCTTTTGCATTAGTATTTTTATGAATCCAGGCTGCGAAAAAGTTATTGTTCGTTTTTAGGGCTGCCTTAATATCATTAGTGTAGTGAGCTCGATCCTCACTGAGCGTCCGCGCTAGACTGTGCTTAGTAAATAAATTATAGAATATTACTTATATAGTAGTATTCAAGACAAAACAGCCGCTATTTGAAACTAACGACACTAAAAGATGATAGAGCCTGAAACATTTTTAGGACAGCGATAATCGTCGTTTAAATTAAGTCGTAAATCACCGCCGCGCCGACTAAATTTATCACTTCATTAATGCACTTATTAAAACTCAGCACAGCAAGAGGATTGTGTTGCTCCAATTTTCCCCAAAAAAAGGAGAACTTGTCTACCTTAAAAATCTTCTTCTATGCGCCGTGTCCATTTACTACGTTATCGATCATGACTCTCCACAACCCCATCTCCCTTGCAGCACTTAGCAGCGTTCGTCTCTTTGTCAAGCCTCACGAACCTCGCTCCGACATCCATTCACACAAGCCCGTCAGGTTGATGACCCGTTGCACTTTACTGTCTCTTGTGCTCTCTATATTCCCAGTGAGGGTCAAAATCCGAAATAATGACTTTTACTTGGGTTTGATAATTTATCACGAACGAAAGTGGCAAATTCGCAACTACTTCGTGCACTAAGCAAACCAAAAGCTTCTGAGTATACAATAATATATTTTTGGGGGTATGATGCAAGTTTTATATTAAAGAACTTAAACTAGAGAGCGTAGTAACACTCAGAGCAATGCATATGATGCAACATCTAGAACTCCTAATAATGAGGGCTTGACAGGGCGAGCTACAAACGACGAGTTAAAATATTCATGGAAACAGAAGATGACGATTGACATTGCATTTACATTTTTAAGATTAAATCTTACTGGAAAACAGGAAACCGGAAGAGAGTTCAACGAATGAGAAGTACGAGAGAAGAAACTGTTAGCATAGAACTTACGGTTGCATCTAACCAATTCAACTGTAAAATGATGAGACCTTTACTATGCTTAAAATCGAACCAAAGAAAGCTCATCAGAACAATTAACATGAAAAACATTTATAAAAAATGGTTCAATGCAGCTACGTTACGGCGGTGAGAAAGTGACTGCAGCTGTGATGCTAATTCAGGGGCCGATAACTTCTTTGGATTTTGTCAAATGTCTCTAGATACATAGCGGAAACACCAGACCAGGTGTGGCAGAATGTTAAAGAAAAGGGTAACTAAGAGGAATGTCATGCTTAAAATCAGAAAGAGATAGTTTAAATTTATGGAACACTTAATGAGAAAAGACGGTTTGGAGAATTTAACAACACACACAGAGAAAATAGTGACGCTAAGAAGAGAATAAGAAAACGGTGACTAACATATCTAATGAGCCTTGTGAATGGGTGGATTGAAAAGTGGGGACAAAGAGGGGTGGTTAACAAACGTTGCTTAAAGCAACAAGGGATAAGAAATTGTAGAGATACATGATCATCAATGTCCTGATGGGACACGGCACATAAAAGAAAAAAAACACATAAAAAATCTGCTCCTGAACCAATAAACAGCAAAAGAAGAGGACATAACCATGCATATAATTAGCAAACGTCTGGAAATAAACAAGCAAGGAAATTCAAAACTTTAAGGAAAACGTTTAATTACATTATTCAAATTAATTATAAAAGTCTACAAATTGTTCAAAACATGTTGTTTACAAACTTTGAAAGAAAAGGGCAATAAAGTTACCGTTTAAAGTAAAACCAAATACATCTCATTAAATGTATATATAATTGCTAAAATTTAAATTTTTCTCATTGCATTAGAAAATTGGGCGACTTTGTGTTTGCACCCGTTCACCTTCGATATTTGAAAGTAACTTTATTGCTAGAATAGATGGCGGCATTTCAAAACAGAAAACTCGTTTGATATGTTTATTCTAGATAATCATGCACAAAAGCAAACAGAAGTATCTACATATCGTGTTAATTTTGAAAGTAAGATATTATCTTCACAACAATATTAACTGCATTAATACGGTAGAAAAGAGACTCAATGCAAATTTTATTTTCACTTTAATAGTTTTTAATCGTTACTATACAGTTTAAATTACTGGAAAAAGATTAAAATTCAAGAAAAAATGTTAGCGATGCCTTAAATCAAAACTAAAGCAAAAGAACAATTATAAATTTCCTTTCGACGAAATCAAAACTTGTATTTACATTTTTTGAGTATAAAATAAACATTCCTTAAAATGGTGCTATTAAATAATGATATTAAAGTGATTATTAGTGATGCTATTAAAATGATACTATTTGATGCTATTAATGGCCGGTTTGTCATTAAGCTATTCAATCCCTGTTTCAGATACTTACTCAGACACATTTGTATTTCTTCAACACCTACATTTGCGAAAACAAGAAGTTTTATATTAAAGAACTTAAACTAGAGTTTTATATTAAAGAACTCTCCTCTTTCTTCTGCTTCTTCCTTTGACATCCTGATCCCGTTCCCACTTGTTCTTCTTGTCTTCATCCTTCTCCTCCTTTTTCCTACTTCTTGTTTTTCGTCTCCCTCCTTTTTCCTACTGTTTCTTCTTTAGTCTTCCTCTTCTCCCTCCTACTTTGTCTTCTTGTCTTCTTCCTCCTACTACTTATTCTTCCTCCTTCACCCGCTTCCTCTTCTTTTCTTCCTTCTTTTTCCGAGCAGAACTTAGTAACAATTTCGATGGTGGGTAACTTCATAGTTTGGCGTGATTAGTAGTTGAACAAGGTCATCACACTCAAACCTAAAACAACGATCGACGGCTTCCTATCAGTTCTTTGACAAGGTGTAGCACAAAGGATTGGTGCTCAGGCTCTATATCTATGGAATTACCGGAAAAAGTTTTCTTAATAATAACGTTCTTCCTAACGGGTTGTTCCTGGAGGTAGTTGTTAACGGCCAGTCCTCCAGGACCCCTAGCAATCAACGCGGGGATTCCCCAGGGGTCGCTTCTCGGACCAAATATCTTTTTAAGTCAAGTCTCTTCTGCATCAATGCAAAGATTTTAGAAAATTGAAAATTACAGTCCTATGACGATCAAGGATAAATTTCAATCGCTCATTGGCGCTCAAAGATTGCTTTGCTTCGTGAAATTCAGCAACGCAAACCGAAGAATTCTTGTAGAAAAAAAAGTGACAATAATAATGAAAATAATGATAAAAACAATAATGGTGATAAAAGAGGCAACCAAACTGAAAATATCACATGTGTGGAAACAGAGATGAATGTGTAAAAAATAATAAATGATGGTAGAAATGGGACCGAAAGGAATACAGAAATAGACACGACTTGTTATGAACAATGATTCATTGGAAATTATCCAAACCACATGTATTAAGACTTTCTTAAAGAACAGGAAACAAAAGGAATTATATGAGGGACAGTGAAATTTCAATTGATCATTTTATACATGCCTGGAGAGCTGATCTTGTCCTTGGAAACAAACGAAAAAGAAAGCAAAAGAAAATCTGTCAGATAATTGATGCTACAGCCAGTAGGATGAAACTGAAAGAGTGTGAAAAGCTGAAAAATATCAGGAGTTTGGCAAAGAGCTAAAGACAAATATGATGATTGTAACCTAATAATTGGAGTATTTGAAATCGGCCTGAAGAACCTTCGTTAAATGATTGCAAGAATTGGAAATCCGACGAAAAGGTGGAATCCATATAAATAATGATGACATTGTTTTTTTTTTGTGGGTGGGGGGTATTTGTATTTTTTTTTCCTCGTGGAGAATATCTGATCTCCACTGATTCTATTCGTGAAAAAAAATTATTAAATCTTCTTCTGAAGCTGCTTCTGCTGCTGTCTTCCTGATCATCTGTCTTCTTCTTCCTCCCCCTTCTCTTTCTTCTGTTTCTTCTTTGACATCCTGACCGCGATCCCACTTTTTCTTCTTGTCTTCATCCTTCTCCACCTTTTTCCTACTTCTTGTTGTTTTTCGCCCCCCTCTTTTTTCTACTGTTTCTTCTTTAGTCTTCCGCGTCTTCCTCCTACTTCGTCTTCTTGTCTTCTTCCTCCTACTACATATTCTTCCTCCAACCCCCGCTTCCTCTTCTTTTCTTCCTTCTTATCTTTCTCCTCGTCCTTCTTCGTGTCCTTTTCCTACTACTACTACTTCTCTTCTTTTCTCCTCCTCTTCCTTCTTCTTCTCTTTCTCCTCCTCCTCTTCTCGACCTACTACTTCTTTTTCCCGTCTTCTTCCTACTACTACTTATTCTCCCTTCTTCTCTCGCTTCCTTTTCTTTTCTTCCTCCTTCTCTTCCTCCTCCTTCTTCTTGTCTTCCTCCTCCTACTACTACTTCTCTTCTTTTCCTCTTCCTTCTTCTTCTCCTCCTCCTCCACCTTCTCGTTCTCCCACTCCTTTTTCTCTGTCTTCTTTTCTTTTTCCTCCTACTACTTATTTTCCTCCTTCTCTTGTTTCCTCTTCGTTTCTTCCTCTTCCTCTTCTTCTTGTCTTCCTTCCTTTTCTCCCTTCCTTCTCTTTCTTTCTTCCTCCTCCTCCACTCCTGTTCCTCTTCCACCTCCTTGTTCTCTCTTTCCTCCTCCTTCTCTTCTTTCTCTTCTTCCCGTTGATTCTTCTCTTCATCCTCCTCCTCTTCATCCTCCTCCTTCTATTTCGAGCAAACTCGAATACTATTAACTAGTTTCTCCCATCCTTATATCTCCCCTTATTGACCCAGGCAGAGAGTGATGTAGTATGAAGAATTTACTCGTCATGGTGTTTTTCATTGCTTTCAAGTCTACATTGTGAATACAATTTCAATACTAGCAGTCATAATTCCTACTAGCAACCGCAGTATTTAGCTAATTGCTTCATCCAGTTGATCAGTGCATCTCAAGCCAATATCGGTCTGTTGATGCTTGCCTCCAACTTGCTCTGCAGTTGCCTATCTATGCAACTGAAAAGCCGCTGTCATTGACGTTTGCTTCTTCAGGTGAGTATGATTTTGTTTGGCTTCTCCCCATTGACCTGTCTGGTTAAGTTGAACATGCAAAGCGATAAACTCTCGCCAGTATAGGTATCCAGGTTTTAGGAGCACGTAAGCCACCACTCCACCACGTCAAGGTACTTAAAATGTAGTGGATTAAGTACTAATAATGCCTGACCATAACCACTTGGGCAAGTCCCACTGTGGTTGACAGCTGAGATCCTGAGCCGACCAAGCATAGAAATGAATAGAATATGGAAACCAGTAATAAGGAGTGCCAAAGAAAAGCAATAGTAACAACGAAAAATGCAATATGAGCTCTGGTAAAAAAAACATGCAATGATAACACAAAAATTAAAATATGAGCACTGGTAAAAATGGTTGCTGAAGACATTAAATTTATAAATCCCAGAAATTCATGCACAGATGTCCTTAAGGACACATGGCAGAGTGGATAAAGGCGTTGGTTAGATCCAGTGACAGTTGCGAGTTCAATACCTGGTTAAGGCAGAGAGGTGAATTAACAGGAGATAACTGATAACTAAAATCCATTAGACATGGCACGTGGAACTAGAACATTCTACCCCAGCGAGTGAAATAAAGGCTTCAGTTCGACATTCCAAACACCTGAAGAAGGCCGGAGGGTACAACGGCCGAAACGTTGTGATAAATATGGCAACAAAGATGAGGCCAATAGTCCGAATAATGTAATTAGTGTACATAATACCTCATCCCAGAATTATATGATATATGAAAATATTTACAGAAAAGGCATAAAGAAAACTATGTTACGGCGTTGAGAAATTGACTGAAGCCGAGATGCCAGATAATCATTGCAATAATCAAAGATAATAATAATAATAATAATAATAATAATAATAATAATAATAATTAAAAAATTATAGAGAAATTGTGCAATTATAAGAACCTGAAGATCGAGATTGTACCAATGGGAATCGGAGCTCTGAGCCTCCTGAGAAAAAGAATGGACAACTTTACAAACAATGTTGCAGGTAATATCAATATGCAAGTTGCCCAAAAGATCCCCTTTTGAGCAGACTGCAATGCATTTTTGAAGATCTTCAAAAAACTATCATTATACAAGGACCTTGAAATCGAAATCTCAAAAATGTGGCGCGTGAGGGCATTAACAATTCCAGTTGTAGGTGGAGCCCTCGGATTGATTGGAAAAGATTCCATTGGACTCATTGAAGGAATCCCGCGTAGTTCATACCTTAAAGAAATTCAAAAAAATTGTACTCATAAGTACAGTCCACACCTAACGAAAGGCTTTATCTATTTAAAATATGTGTGATTTTTTTCAAAAACTGCTCAGTGGAAAACGTCATGATGCCATTTCTTACTTTAGGCCTCTGGTCAGGACCCGGAAAGAAATGAATAGACACCAGAACCCAAAGAAAAGAAAATAATAATAATAATACCTCGAGCGAGAAGACACAATTTTTCTCGTCTCTTTTTCATAGCAATAAAACTGAATATTTTACGAAAGTGCGATGGAGGATCTAGTTTTAATTAATTGCGGGAAAATAAATCTTCTGTATATGGGTGACTTAAAAATCATTGTGCAAAATAAAAATTAATTGAATTCCAAAATCGATCAATGCCATCAGCTGCCATCATCAAATACCATCATCAGCTGCAATCATCGGAGTGGCATTTGAGATCAAAAAACTATGCAACTGAGCAGATGAAAGAAAATATTGTCAGTGTATCCCAGAAAAACGATGAAATATAATAAACTAAACTGCAAGAATGTCATCAAAGGAATAAATACCTTGGCATTTTCTTCTGTTATACATTCAACACACTTCTTGCACTATGTAATACGACTGAGGAAAATGGATCACAAATCAAGAAAATTGATGATAATCAATAAAGCCTTGCACCCAAATAAAGATATCGAGAGACTATATGTGAAAAGAAGGCTTCGTCAGCACTGATTATTGTGTTGAATAACAAGAGACTTGAGAATTATACAAGCCAGAGTCATGGAAGGCTGATAACAACATCAACAAAAAAAAAACTTCACATGAACTAAAGGAATAAGAAAAATCTCGAACGAGAAGCCAAAAATGGAAATAAAATCAACTGTACAGTCATTCCAAGAGACAATTTTGTAAACTGTAGCTAACATGGCTATCTGAAGAGAGAAACTTAATCATAATGACAACGCCATACGATACTAACTATATAAAAAAAAAAGACAGACGAAACCTGTAAAAATTGCAAATGCCTACTCTGGGAAGATAGAGATGAGACCATCAGTCATATAGGAATGCGGTGTTAAACCTGAAAGAATATAAAATTATAAATGACTGGGTAGGGAGGGTGATCCATTTGGAACTGTGCAAAAGAATTGAATTTTACCGATAGACTTCTGGGCATTTTCATGACGTCAAGGTACGATGGAGCTATCTACCATTACTTTTAGATGCTGCTATCGCATGAATTTTTGCATTTAATAATAGATACGTAGCTCCAATGAGGCGATACAATTAACAACAATGCTTATAAGAAGAAATACCTCTAGTGAGAAGATGTAAGTCATAATCACATCTCAAGTGAGAAGACAAGTTCACCAAATCAAGATACACCGTGGTTGGCATTAGGGAATAAGGGGGAAAAACCTGCTCGATATTGAATTTCACAGTTTGAATGCTGAAAAAAAGTGAGAAAGATGAATATGCTACCTTTCCAGAGAACTAGGTGGTTTGTGTAACATGAAGGTGACAGTCAAGCCAGGATTTAACTGAGCACTTGGAAACACATCCGAGGTGTCTGGGGAAAAATTATCTTATTCTTATTCGTTTCTTCTTCTTCTTCTTCTTCTTCTTCTTCTTCTTCTTCTTCTTCTTCTTCTTCTTCTTCTTCTTCTTCTTACTGTTATTATTATTATTATTTCTATTTTTTTCCTTACTCTTCTTATTCTTTTCTTAATACCCTAATTCTTATTCCTATTATTCTTGTTATACTTCTTATTCTCTTATTCGCTCTATTTTTATTCTTATTTTTCTTGCTTATTATTCTTATTATTATTCCTCTCCTTTTTTCTTATTCTTTTTTTCTTATTTGTATTCTTCATATTCTTATTCTTATTATTCTTATGCTTCTTATTGTTTTTGTTAATATTCTTATTCCTATTATTCTTATTTTTCTTATTATTCTTATTCTTCATAATCTTATTCTCTTATTCTGACTATTCTCATTCTTATTCTTCTTGCTTTATTTTTCTTATTATTATTCCTATTTTTTACTTATTATTCTTATTCTTATTCTTCATATTCTTTTTTTATTCTTATTCTTCTTATCAATATTATTATTATTATTATTATTATTATTATTATTATTATTATTATTCCTGTTCTGTTTCCTTACTCTTCTTATCCTTTTCTTAATTTTCTTATTCTTATTCTTATTATTCCTATTATTCTTCATATTCTTATTCTCTTATGCTCCCTATTCTTATTCTTATTCTTCTTGCTGAATGGGTTGTAGAACATGAAAGAGACAGTCACGCCAGTATTTAACTGAGCACTGGAAACATCTCGGCGGTGTCTTGAAAAAAATTAGAAGAGCGGAAATCTAGAGGAAGAGTTAGAAATTCAAATGGCTGTATTTTTGACAAGAGTTAGGATACTGAAGAGAGTTCTGGAATAAGGAGGCGACTTGTCGCTTTATCTTCAGTGAATTGGAAAAAGTCATACTCATGTGTACTTCTTGTAACTTGCGTAGATTTCTCACCATGTAAGCGACCACAATTACTTTTTTATTGCAGGGCACCTCATCCGTCTGATACGAAAAATGATTGGATTGTTAAGAGAATTCATTGGGAAGTATGCCGTAAGTTTGGCTTCAATATGCAAGAGAAATGGTATGAATATCAACCAGAGGCAGTGGTAGAAAATGACAGTCTCAAAATATGGTATTTCTCGGTCCAGACAGATCGTGTCATTGAAGCACAAAGATGCAACCTTATTGTGATAGATAAGAAAATTAGCAATTGTCAAATTATTGATTTTGCTGTTCCATACGATAGAAGAGTCGACTCCAACTAAACTAAACGATTGAAAATTGCAGAATCTGTTGCAGGAATTGAAGAAGCTATGGAACATAGCTTTTGAAATAATTCCTGTAGTAATGGGTGCGCTTCAAACTCCACCTAGAAACTTGAAAGAGAGCTTAAGGAAAAATGAAATTGAGATCAGGATTGTAGGCCTACAGAAAACTGCCATCAATTACTCTGCAAGGATTCTCCGGAAAGTTATTGAGTTGTGAGGAGTCTTGTTAACACCATGCCTCAAGAAGAAAAATTTCCATTGACTACATCAATGTGAAACACCAACATAATAATAATAATAATAATAATAATATTAATAATAATAATAAAGATCTTAAAAAAAACTATCAAAAATACAAGGATCTTGAAGTGGAAATCTCAAAACTGTGCCACGTGAGGAGATCAATAATTCCAGTTGTTGTTGGAGCTGTCGGTTTGATTGGAAAATGATCCGGTAAACTCATTGAAGGGGTCCCTAGTAGCCCACGCCTTAAACAAATACAAATCTTGTTCTAACAAGTACAGCTCACACCTTATGAAGCTCTTTATCCGTATAAAAATGTTTGTGATCTTAGGTTGTTTATTTATTTTATTCATGTATTTTTATAAAAATGTTCACTGGAAAATGTCATGATGCCATTTCTGACTTTAGGTCTCTGGCTGGCGACTGGAAGGAAATGAGTATACAACAGAAATCAAAGGAAATAATAATAATACCCACAGACCTAACAAGGTAACGACATATGTGCGCTGGAAGATATGAATAAAGCACAAAATCGAAACCACCGTGAGATGGTATGGGCAACAACCAGACACCGTTACCCAAAATAACGATGTAACTATCCTCTGGGACATGCCAATTCAAACTGACATGAAAATAAAAGCCAACAGACCTGATATTATCATAAAAGAGAAGAAATTCAGGGAGAGTGTGCTTATTGATATAGCAGTAATATCTGCGAGAAACACCTCCATGAAAATTATCGAGAAATTTTCCAAATACGAGGACCTGGCGATCGAAATTAACAGGATGTGGGGAATGAAGACTGAGAGGGTACCAATAGTAATTGGAGCTCTGGGCCTTGTGAGAAAAGGAATGGACAATTTTACTAACAGTGTCCCAGATAACATCAACATACAAGTTGCCCAGAAGATTGCCCTACTAGGAACATCGCTTATATTAAGAAAAATGCTATCATTTAAATAACAATTTTCCTATAGGGCCTAAGGACAATAATTTGGAGCCGGCTCTACAGAATACAAAGCAAGAAACTTAACATACACAAATAATAATAATAATAATAATACCTTTAACAATTTTATGGGACTCTACAATACACACAGACAGAACAATCAAAGCTAATCGTCCTGACATCGTGATTAGAGACCGAAAAGATATAATGTGCCTCCTTATTGATACAGTAGTCCCTGCAGATTGTAATGTATCTTTGAAGATCTTCAAAAAAACTATCATAATACAAGGACCTTGAAATCGAAATCTAAAAAATGTGGCGCATGAGGACATTAACAATTCCAGATATAGTTGGAGCCATCGGATTGATTGGAATAGATTCCATTAGACTCATTGAATGCATCCCTGGTAGCCCATTCCTTAAAGAAATACAAAAAATTGTACTCACAAGTACAACCCACACCTAACGAAGGGCTTTATCTGTGTAAAATATGTCTGATTTTTTTTCAAAACTGCTCAGTGGAAAATGCCATGATGCCATTTCTGACCTTAGGTCTCTGGTCGGGACCCGGAAAGAAATGAGTATACACCAGAAACCAAAGGAAATAATAATAATAATAATAATAATAATAATAATAATAATAATAATAGTAGTAGTAGTAATAATAATCCATGGCCAATACTCTGCCCGTACCAAACAAGCTGACGTAGACAAAAACCGCACCCATCAGTGGCTACGTAGTGCAGGTTTGAAAGGTGAAACTGAAGGTTTTATCATTGCTGCACAAGACCAATGCTTGTTAACTAGGAATTATCAAGCACATATACTAAAATACTGTGTTAGCCCAAGATGCAGATTCTGTGACAAATATCCAGAAACCATTGATCATCTTATATCAGGTTGCACGATATTGGCACCCACTGAATATAAAACCCGGCATGACAGAGTGGGCCAATATCTGCACTGGAAAATTTGCAACTCCTATGGGAAGGAAACTGGAAGAAACTGGTACGAACACCACCCTGACCCGGTTACGGAGATAGGACCTGTTACAATTCTGACTACACAATACACGCTGACAGAACAATCAAAGCCAACCGCCCAGACATTGTTATTAAAGACCACAAACAAAATAAGTGCCTCCTTATTGATATGGCAGTCCCTGCAGACTGCAATGTATCTTTGAAGATATTCGAAAAACTGTCAAAATACAAGGACCTTGAAATAGAAATCTCAAAAATGTGGCACATGGGAACATCAACAATTCCTGTTGTAGTTGGAGCCCTTGGACTGGTTGGAAAAGATTCCAGTAGGCTGATTGAAGGGATCCCTGGAAGTCCATGCCTCAAAGAGATACAAAAAATTGTTCTGACAAGTACAGCCCACACTTTACGAAGGGCTTTATCTATGTAATTATTTTTTTTATTTTATTTTATTTTTTTTTCAGTGGAAAGCGTCATGATGCCATTTCTAACCTTAGGTCCCTGGGCGGGACCCGGAAAGAAATGTGTAAACGCCAGATATCAAAGGAAATAAAAATAATAATAATAATAATAATAATAATAATAATAATAATAATAATAATAATAATAATAATGATGATGATGATGATGATGTACCAAATGCAGAAACGATGGCAAGATAAGCCTCTTCATGCTCAATATTCACCCGTACCAAGCAAGATGATGTAGACAAACCCCGTACCCATCAGTGGTTACGTAGTCCAACGTTAAACGCTGAAACCTATTGAGATGGTAATCACCGCAGATTGTAATGTATCTGGGTTACTCGTTGCAGACAAGGTTGCTCAATCTAAAGGCATTTCTTATCTCGCTTTTCTTGCTTATGGAACACTCTTTTGGCTTCTTTCTTTCCAATCAATTTTGATTTTCAAAAATATAAATGCTATGTCAATTGTTATCTGTCTTGGTTTCCCAAAAGTATCAACAAGGGGGGGGGGGGCAATCTCAGCTTCATTTACTTTCCCACTACTATAACGTATGTTGCCTGTGTCTTTTCTATAAATATTCTTATGGTAATTGTTCTTTCCTCATTGGTACCTTGAATAAGCGCATTACTAGATTGGAAGCTAGGTCACATCATTTTATAGTTGAAATTGCTAGATGTAACCCTAAGTTCTATGCTAACAGGTTCTTCTCTTTAACCTTCCGATTGTGGAACTCTCTTCTGACCTCTTGCTTTCCAGTCAACATTAATCTTCAAAAATATCAAAGCCGTGTTGTTATCTTCTGTCTTCATTGATTTGGTTTGTTTTTTTTTTCTTCAAAAATTCACTGCTGGCAATAATTTTTTTTCTTCAAAAAATTAATTACAGGTAATAACCTTTTACAAAAAATGTATTGCTGGTATTAAAACCTATTTTTGCACTTTCATAATGTTTTGACTCCAGTTTGGGAGTCAACTATTTGCCCATAGCTGGGACCCTAACAGGTGCTACCACTACGGGTCAGGTTGGTCCTGTGAACACCAGCAATGAAAAGGTGGTTACACGCTCCTCAAAACCTGATCAGAGGTCTTACTGTTGGATGTAGTTTATCGTCCTACCGAAGACACAGATGTAGTTTATCGTCTTACCCAGAACAGTCTGTTTTCTTCATTTTTGGTCTATGATTGTTCTTTCTCTTTAATAATGGTTTTCTTTTCCCATATTCTTTCACGTTCATTAAACCCTTTAGTCTTATTGTCTTGCTTGGGTGAAATGATTTAAAAATTATTTTTAAAAATATCAATCATGAAACATTATCAAACTATTTAGTGATGGGGCAATGCACAGGGACAAGTAAAATCATGCCTTTCCCAAAAGCATTAACAGTGAGTGAATATAAGAAAATTCTGTCAGAATTCGAACTCCAGTTGCTGATTCCATTGTTCCTTAGTGACAGCCATTACGCTCTCCTGGACTTTCAGAAGAGCCACAAATTAATTGGATTGACAAAGTATTTTGAAAAGAATAAAAAACCCAGACTCAATATGGATTTTGTATATCGGATAATAACAAATGGAAAAATAACGCGCAGCAAAAATTGTTTCTGAGTCGTTCGCATTAACATATTGGCAGTTGTGCGCGATAAAATTACCTTAAGAGAATTTTATTTGATTCGATTATCATTCATTTGTTTGGATACTGCTTAGCAAGTTATGGAAATGAACCCAGTTCTTTTAATGTGTGAATTTGTTTACAGTTTGATTATTGCTATTTTTTCTTAATATTCTTTTACGTATGCTAAAATATTTTCGATTTTAAAAGCACAACAGGTAGAATGATTCCCCAACTGCAGGAAATCTTACTATATACGATTCGCTCGTATATAGTCTTCAAGATAAACAAGTTTTTCTACAGTAGTCTAAAATTCCCTAGACTCATTAAATTAACGTTGATTTACTAAATACAATCACCTGACAAACACTAAGAATACTTGTTTTGATCGGAATTAATCGATATTCAATAACCTTAACTTGACTCCGATTCTAATCTTCAATTTGAATGGAAACGTTTTTGTTTTCTGGGCGGGAAATTAGGAATAAATTCTGTTCTTGAACTCTGGAAAATCTTGAATGGGAATGTCTTTGATAGAACTTCAAAGGAGAAAATGTATTTATTAAAACGTTAATAATTTTTTATGCTGTTGTGTCATCAGAATTCCTTATTATTATTATTATTATTATTATTATTGTTGTTGTTGTTGTTTCCTTGAAGGTCAAAATTAGTTTCATGACATTTCCCCTCTTTTCTAAAAAAAAAAAAAACTAAGCTCGTACACATTTTACATAGATAAAGTTCTTCGTAAGGTGTAACCTGTACTTGTGAGTACATTTTTTTATATTTCTTTAACGTATGGACTACCGGGAATTCCCTTCAATGAGCCTATCGGAACCTTTTCCAATCAATCCGAGGGCTTCAACTACAACTGAAATAATTAATGTCCTCATTTGTTACATTTGTTTTAGATTTCCACTTCAAGATCCTTGTATTTTGATAGTTTTTTGAAGATCTTCAAAGGTACATTACAATCGGCAGGGATTTGCCATGGCAATAAGAAGACACATTCTGTTTTTGTCTGGGCGATTAGCTTTGATTGTGTATTGTAAAGTCCCATAAAATTCTTCTTCTTCTACTACTATTCTTATTATTATTATTATTATTATTTTGCTACTGTTATAGTTGTTTGTTTCTTTTATTTTATTCTTTGATATAAGTCTTTTACCCGAGACCTCATTTAAATGAACGTTTTACTTACGAAATTATTGAAAGCCTGTGAGCAGTGCATATTAGCACAGTATCTTGTGAATATTTTTTAAAGATGCATTTTTCTCGGATATTCGTAATGTATGTATCAAGATTCTTCTTAATCATTTCTTGCTCTCCTACAACTACTACTAATCTAATGGTGGTCTTCAAATGCCTCATTTTTTTGTCATTTCTATTTCCAGATTCTTATATTCAAAGAGCTTATCAAATTCTTTTACCGAAATGTTTTTATCAGACATGATCATGTCTATAAGATAATATTTACGTTCTTTGAAGTCTTTTATAACTCTATATGATCTAATATTGTTATTTTTCTTCTTCTCTTTCTTCTTCTTCATATTAGTATTATCCTTATTATTATTATTATTATTATTATTATTATTACTATCCATATTCATATTCTTCCCATTCTTATTCTTCATATTCTTATTCTTATTCTTCATATTCTTATTCTTATTCTCCCTATTCTTACCTTATTGTTCTTATTTTTATTCTTTAAGGTTGTGCTAGCGGGCAGACCACATTAAATCACCTCTGCGTTCCAGTATCTACCTCAGAATTATTGTTGCTTCCAGTAAATCTATAGTTTGTAGAATTTCTATCTTACTAAAACCTTTTTGTGTCGATCTTCTTGATAAGATTTTTGGCAAAGATCTCAGCGCTCCAATGGTTATGTTACAACTGTCACTTTTATTTTCAACAGTTCAATGTCATTATCATTTCTTTCTGTCGTCTTTACGCTTGGATTATCTGATGGCTATTGCGGGGATCAAGTGAAAACAAGTCTCGTTCAAACTCTGTCTTGGCCTAAAATCTTCATGTGATTTTTCTGTTCCATTTAAAAACATCCAAAAATATATGAAGACACAGAATGCCAACAAGAAGACCAACCAAGTGCGATGGATAATCGTGAAGACTGGAGAGAAATGGTCTCCAGTATTTAACTCACTTTTTAATTCACGAGTCATGTTCTTAAATAACCTCGTCACATCTAGACTGTCATATCGATGTCATAAATGATTTTTTATCGTTTCACCCCATGTAAGGCGATAGAGCCACTAAAACGCAAGTGGTTACTGAGAGTGAAAGAAAATGAGAAAGACGTCAGTGAAGAGAAAGGACATTAAAAGAACAGAATTCAGGAAAACAAAATATTGGCTTGTACGTGTTAGCTGGTCCGTGCTTCCAAACGTTTACCAGTTCTGCCTACATAATCAGCATCACCTGACATTTAAATTGTTAAATTACTGAATTGATATGATGGGTAGGCAGAACATCCTTCCGGATTGGTCTCAACATGGGCCAGGCATTAAAAACAATAAGGGGATTGGCGGTAAAATAACAACTTCTTACACCAACTAAAATTTGCTTGGCAAACCTTGCACTCATCTTAGAAATTTATAAGCACAAATAAACGGGACATTTCTCGTAACCATTCTTGTTCAGAACTTTCCTAGTCTCCGAGCATATGACCAAGATCCGATGAACCAAGGTTTTGATCAAATTGATTTTCAGTTGTTTAGAACAGAAAGAATCCCACCGTAGAGGTTGGCTTCTGGTACACCCATGTCAGAAAACCTGTATTTGATCTGTGTACTATGACATGTAGAAAAGGAAAAGCATCACCCCAAGCAAGGCAGTCTAGCCACTAACACACAAGGCGTTACAGGGTGTGGGTCAATTTGGAACAGAAACATTAATAATGAGCGAAAAGAGAAAAGAATAATCAGGAAGACAGTAGATGATGGGCATTGCATTTAAATTAAAGCTGGAAAGCATGGAACCGGAAGGAGATTCCACAAGTGAGACGTGCGAGAAAAGAAACTGTTAGTATAGAATTTACGGTTACATCTAGCCAGCTCAACTGTAAATTGATGAGATCTCGACGCCAGTCTAGTACTGAATTAAATTCATAAAGTCTAGGTACAATAGCGGAGAGCTCATCTGAACAAATACCATGAAAGTATTTATAGAAAAGACATAGAGAGTCAACCTTACGGCGTTGGTTAAGTGACTGAAGCCGAGACGCCAGATCAGGACCAATAATATTGCTGATTCTTCTTTGGATCTTATCGAGGAGCTCAAGGTAAATAGCAGGGGCACCGGACCATATGTGACAGCAAAATTCTAAGCATAGACGAATGGTAGACTTATAGATATGCAACATAGATTCTGGAGAGATAAAATTGTCTCGCACGACACAGTGAACCGACCTTCTTAGCAGCTGACCTAGTAATGGATTCAATATAATCTTTCCACTTTAATGAGTCATTTTCCTGGAGATTAACATCAGCCATGTTGATAGAAGGCAGAGAGGGGTCTCTCAGATGATTAAGGAGAGAAGTTTAGTTTTAGAGTTTGCTCTTCTTTTCCTATTAAAAATACAACGTATTAAATGTTTGATGGCCCTTTAGCGCTGACAGTGGAAAATATATTTGTTGTTCCTTGCTCGTATAGAAGAAGACAGGTATTGTTAGATATGTGGATATGATAGACATGTGGTCTAATAAATTTTTGTACTCATGCGAAAATAGTTATGCGCATATATACATAATCGACATGTGGTACTTCGGCGTTGTGTAATGATTAGCAAGATTGTCTCGCTCGATCATTTACGACTAAATAGTGAGTTCGATCCTCACTATTCAGTCATACTTTCGGCCTTGTGCCACATCTGAGCTACGCTTGAAAAATCACTATAAACTACGCTTAGAAAATCGCCATAATCTCCATGTGGTGGTTATGTGCGCAAGGGAAACCCAGAACTGGCTGCACGTAGAATTGTGAGTATTTCATGGACGGATTACGGATACAATCATTGCGCTAGTCTATGGTGCTTTCCGATTGGCCAAAAAATGTTTAGTTTTTGGTCACACGACCTATTCACCACAACGTCAGCGCAGCTAACAGCCGTCGATCCCGTATTACGACCCACCATTTGTTCTATTTTTAGCTGCGTTGAAAAGGTTCATGAATCATTGTGAGATTTTATTTTTATTTAAGCTGAAACAAAGCGTATTGGTCTCGAAATAAGATCTCGTATTTATATATAGTTTTCTGTTGGCTGTAAAACTGCTACGCATAAAAACTTTACAAATAAACTTGCTGGGATATTTTATGAGAAAGAGTCCTGCTTCTTTGTTTCTTACTCTTATTCTTATAAAAGTTAGCGACAATCCCTAAAGTTATTCCAACACTCGTAATTTTATAAATTGAAAATCTGCGCATCAACAAACTGATATAAAAAGAAACAAACAAAAGCTGGATTCGCACAATATTTCCTGACCAAACAATAACATATTACTAAATTTGGAACGAACCGGCAAGAATGTTCATACTACTGCCCTATTGTCGCTCAGCGATGATTTCTTATTTACTGACATTATTTATAGGAACTTGTTGATTCGATGAGTGGGCAATAAACGCTGACGGCTGACTCTATGTACGTCCGCGTAAAGAAGTAGGGGAGGTTGGCGCCTCTTCAGATGACGTGTGTAAACAAACACACCCACCTAATTTTATTCGATAATTGACAGACTACAAAATATTTGGACAAAAGAAGAAAGGAAAAACGAACGTCCAAAAGTAGGCTGAATAATGAAACTGACGCGTATGAATTCGTTGTATTTTCAAATAGTTTTTATTAGCCCTAAATCTGTACGGCCTTTTACTTCCTTTTTCTTTTGCGTTTTTTTTTTTTTTTTTTTTGCTTGCTTTCTTTCTTTTTACTTTTTTCTTTTCTCTATCTTTTATCATTTCTTCTTTTTTTCAGATAAATCGACCGGATTTTATTTAGAGGAAAATTAAATTAGCTACGATTATACCTCACAATCAATCTACAATTTTCTTTTTCTTTCTTTCTTTCTTTCTTTCTTTCTAACTATCTATCTATCTATCAATGTACAAATGGCGGTACATGCACGCATGCGCAATAGGTGAAGACAGTTAAGATTGGTAATGTCGACAGTCACCGAAATTTCAAACAAATGAGGCATCATTTGGGATTAACTGCCTTGAGAAAGTCATGAACTCAAAATTTATCTTCATTGTATTAATATCTATTGACGGAACAAAATAATGTATAAAAAAGAATTTTAAATCTTTAAAAGAATTGTGCAAAATATGGAAATTTAAAAAAAAAATATTAAGAAATATTTTCGTTTAGCAAGAAATATAATTTATAAGAATTAGCGAAATGAAGTTGAGAAAATTCTTTACTATTCAAACAAATTACGTGTTAAATAAAAAAAGAACAGATCTAAAATTAGAATAGCTTTCAATGTTTAAAAAAACTCACCGCTTTTTAGAGATATTTTATTTAATTATATATAAATGTTGCCCAAATCTTACACCCTGGAAGCATGCTCCTGCTTGCTCTATCATAGAACCTCCAAATGCAAACAGTCGCACTTGCGATTTTTGTTTTTGTTGTTGTTTTGGGTTTTTTTAGTAGTACCTTTTTCAATTGTTTGAAAATACACAAGAGTAGCAGGTTGCTCGTAGCTCCAGTGTCGATTTTTTCATTGATTCCGATCTGGGCTGTTTTGTTGCTATTCTTAACTTTGTATAGGCTTCTGTTGCACCTAAGTGTATGCTGTGTCCCTTTTGATGTTCTGCGGCTATTGAATCAAAATGAACGTCGCCAGTAGCAGACTCATAGTCGGTATCATTATACGTAGCTGTGTGAACATTTCTGCTTTTATTCCTGTTGCTGAAATGTCTAGTGGTTTTTGCTCTTCGGCATTTTGTTCTTTGCCTCTGTGCTTTTCTTTTGTGCAACATACACTGGCAAAGTGGCCACTCCTTTTGCATTTAAGACATGTTTTATCCTTTGCTGGACATTCTCCCTTGTGGTGGTCTCTACCACAGAATCTGCAGGTTTTCACATATCCATTGGCCTTCTCCAGAGTAATACGGAGCGCCTCCGCCTGTTTATTGGTTGCCTCTTCCGTTTCTGCAATACGTAGGGTCATTGCAATAGTCAGGTCCTTATCTTCTTTCAATAACGATTTTGGGGTCGATCTGCATCCCAAATATGAATAGATCCACTAAATTTGTCTCTTCAAGTTCACACTGTTTTATTATCTGCCTTAGTCTCTTGCGGAAGGCATGGGCAGATTCGTTTGCCTCTTGGCGGCATTGCAACAGTTCCTGTCTAGACACTCGGAAATTAAATCGTGGGCTCACATAATGCTTGAAGCGTTTAATGCAGTTATCTATATTCTTTGCTTCTCCCCTTTAAAAAACAAAGGTTTCACTGATCTCCTGGTCTTCTACACCGGTCCAAAGTAAGAGATAATTTATTTTCACCGCGCCGTCCATGTCGCGAAGAGATCCGCCAAACTATAGTTTGACCTGACGTAAGAAATTGTCCATTTCTTTTCCTAAATTGGGACTGAACCAATCTATCTTTGGTGTGGGTGTGCGAGATGTTTCCATGATGGGGAACAGGGGATTCAAGTAGTAACAGTAGAAGTCAAATTACTCATACCATGATCGTACGCGAGAGCACGTGAATTTTTCGAACGTCTGAAATGTCAACCAAATGGGTCAAAATATAACTGCAAACCGTGATTATTTGAGGAAACATGCCTTGTACTTATATTTCACATGTGTTTCCTTATTCTGACACCATGTTATGATACAACGGGATGGCTCGGATTGATAACAGAAACGTAAGTGCGGTTTGATTTTGAAAAAACTTACAGATTTCCATTTCCTGCCTTTGAAATTTAGTCAAAGATATTCCACCAAGCATATATTAGTAGTAGTAGTAGTAAATGTATACATGTTGAGTTTTCACCCGTAATATAAATGTGTTTTTTTTTAATGACACTAAATTACATCATTTCTTAAATATACCGAGTTTAGTGGTAATTTCTATCGGATAGCCAGTCGAAAATACATCTCACCAGAAACATGTTTCTTACATAGCGACTTTCAAGAAGATGCTTCCCGGTTACTACAATCTTAACCAATAAACTGTGCCTCTTATTCTGTAACCCTCTACCTCGAGTGGCTCTTTGTCCTTGTACAGGGTGAAAAAAAATTTAGAGAATAAGGGAAAATTTTTATTTTTATTTAATTGTTGCGCGCTAGTTCCGACCAGACATTTCAAGAGACAACATTGTTTTGCATGAGAAGATGCAAACAGATGAAATGTCATGCAATTAGAATAATGTGATTATGATACTTACTTTGAGAGAAACGTATGATTTTTTTTTTTTTTTTGCAATTCACATATTTTAAGGCTAACAGGAATTTGATCCACATATTTGTTTGCTCCTATGATATTATTCCTAGAGCCCCGATGCTGTTGTCCTGAGATATCACATTTTACTGATTTCTATCAGTTTACTGATGTTGATCCATTGTCTTGAGATGCAACATTTTACTGATTTCTATCCATTTAATGATTTCGATCCATTGTTGATTTTTCACAATTATGTCTGGCTGATTTGCTTGCATTTCCTCATCAATCTGAACGTTTAAATTCTAAAAGATGCTAAACTTATCGTTCTCTACAACTTATGATGGCTTATATTCTCACTAATTCTCTTTGTAAGAGAGGTTGAATGCGAGACATATTGCCCAGTGTATGTTTTGAGCAGCCTTATGATGTCGTTATAATTACATTGTTGGCGCCAATCGGACACACCCAAATATTATGTGGCCAGTTGTCTCTGGAGTTTTTTCTACATACGTGGCAGGATTATTATTATTTCCTTGCGTTTCTGTTGTATATACATTTCCTTCCGGGTTCCAACCAAAGACCTAAGGTCAGACATGGCTATATGACATCATTTTTTGTAAAAAAACAAAAAGACAAGATCGCGTACGTTTTACATAGATAAAGCTTTTCGTAATGTGTCAGCTGTACATGTGAATACAATATATTATTATTATTATTATTAAAATTATTATTATTGTTGTTGTTGTTATATTACTTTGATTTGTTGATTGACACAATCATTTTCAAGACTTTCGCTTGAAGCCTAAGTTAAATAATGGTTTTACGTAGCAAGTTATTGAAAATTGTTTCGTTTTTGTTGTTTGTTTTTTTTTAGTATATGAGCAATTACCAATAGCATCATATTTTGTATTTCCGATAAAGATGAATTTCATGAGATATTCTGGGAATTCTGACACATATTTGTGTATCAATATTCTTCTTAATCATTCCTAGTGTTCCTACAGCTATGGGAATCGGTTGTGATTAAAGGCTAGAGTTTGTCATTTCTATTTCCAGATCCTTATATTTGATAAGTTTATCCAATTCTTTCGCTAAAATGTTTTTATCAGACAGTATGATCATGTACATCAGATAGTATTCATGTCTTTGAAGTCTTTCATAACAATATCTGGTCTGTTAGCTTGTTTAGTGCGGTTTGTGTATATGGTGACGTCCCAGAACAAAGAAACACCGTCACATTTTAGAACTGGTGATGGTTTTTGCCCATACAATTTTCCTGTTTTAAGTAGTTTATAATGTTTGATATATCTTCCAGTGAAGGTATTGCGCTATGATAACATGCCTATTTTTAAATTCCTTTGGTCCTTGTGTAGAGTGATCAATAATCTCTTCAGCGTGTGCACACAAACGACACTTTGGATCCATTCCTTAAAATAGATACCTGATAAAATCTTGTTAGCAAGCTTTTATCTAAGCTGCTCGAATAAATCGCTGTTCCTGGTTGCAACCCGCCGAATTCAAATTCCAGTCGGGTTCGTTACATACACTTACGCGCAAATGATCTTGGGAAAGGTATGAATCCATCACTTCTCCCCAAGCTGTAGGTTATATAGTAGGACTTGGATCTAAAAAAAAACAGTGTTATTCTCGAAAGCATTGTTAATACAATATTCACTCGCAAAAAAGTTATTTTTACTATCCCCAAAATATATTTCGGTTTCAAATAAACCGAAACATATTTTGAAGATTGTAAAAACAACTTTTTACGAGTGAATATTGTATTAACAATGTTTTCGAGAATAACACTGATTTTACTTATACAAGTTATACTATTTAACTCACAGATGGGGGAGAAGGCGTATAAAAAGCTGCTATAACCTAGGGAAGTCTGTTGAATAGAATAATGACACAAAGGTTGGTAATGAACGATAATACTTAGGACAAGAACAACACATATAAGATTCGCCAGCGGCGCATAGAAGAAGTAGGCAACTGCCAAAGTGAGTCAAGTGAATTCCACAATGAATTTCCAACTGCAGGATATCTACCAACCGCCCCACGTGGTCAGATATGGTACAAGGCCGAATTTAATGTAGGTTATCCGAGCCCGTAGGCTAGCCCAAAAATACCCCGTAGACCCCGTATAAAACGGGATCGGGTAGCTGTTTCCCAAGACGAAACTCTGCCTTTCGACATAGCCTCGTCTGGGGATCCTCTCTGCCTAGAGGCGAAGAGTTTGACCAGCACAACTGGAGACGAATCTCCGACTGCAGACTCACATACAGTATTACTATATATATATATATATATATATATATATATATATATATATATATATATATATGAACTTCATTTTAATATTTCATGAGCTTCTGATCCTTAGCTGTGATTAATTAATGATGAACATGTTATTTTCATTTATGATCGATTTCATCACGATTCTTCTATTAAGCTTGGAAAGTAATTATAAATTCTTATTGCTCAAAGTAGAGTCCAATAGTGTTATAAAAAAACTCCGAGAACTCCAGTAAGCTATCTTTAATCATTTCCAAAATACAACTTAACATAACTTAATCTAACAATTCGACAATTTTGCTGTTACACGATTTGGCCAATTTTGCTGTTATACCCATTGTAAACTAAATAGAGATATATATTAATAATGGTATTTAATAATATTATTACTCTCTCTCTCTCTCTCTCTCTTTCTCTCTCATACACTTTCTCTCTCTCTCCCTCCCTTCTGTCTCTATACTTCTCTCTCAACTAATGAGAAAGCAACTCTCATATAAAAAGAGGAAGAAGAGTAGAATGAAAGCTGCTGCGTTCGCTAGTCTAGAGTTTAGTTATTGTGACTAGAAATCTCCCAAAATAAGAGAGTCTCCATGCATGACTTCCACAATAAAAAAAAAGAAAAAAGAAGGAACGCCGGAAAATAACTAAAAGAATTTTGGCCAATCAAAAGAACAAACAGACTTTTGATGTTAACCCAAACCAAGATTCACGCCGAGTAGTCTGTAGATTTTCTTAAGTTTATAAAAATAGATAGCCGATAGACAGCAGTGATCATACATCCAGAAACGCATGTCGTGTGAAGAACTAAGCGGTCATCTGCTTAAGACATTTTCCGACCTTTTGAGGGCCGAGAATGCACCGCAGATTGCCGCCACAAAAATTCAAATTTCAGATATTGATTTGTATCAGTATCTGAAAATAAAATATATTCAAATAATTTATATTCATATGAATTCAGGTACATGCTTGAATCTGTGATGTTGTATTTAAATCTGTGTATGCATGGGTGTAAATACAGTTGTGAGATGGTGTAGTTAAGGATATACAAGCATATTTCAATATTCTATTATAATTCTGCTTGTCCCTCTCTTCGTAAGTTAGTTTCTTAGTTCGCACGACCGTTACGCCCTGCCAATACCTCATAAATAATGAACTGTTCCGTTTTGACAGCGTGAAAAGACGGAAATGACATATCAGCGACGCTACTTGGTTTCAGTAACAAAAATTAATGAAATAAATTAATCACACTCCCGACATCTGCCAACAAGATAACAACTACTAACAAAGTCTGACTTGTAAACTAACAACTATCCCAGCCGAACGAACTTTCGCTAACCCGATTTACAAAGGACTCACCCCAGTCGGCGTCAATTAAATAAATGTTGAGGGGTCTCCCCTTTTTACACAAATGGACTCACCCAAGGTATACATATACTACTACCAGTGAATACCCGGACAGTCAGAGTCAGTCAAACAGTAGTAGTGGAAAGTTGAATCGGTCGGTAGAATAACGTAGCGGCAAGAGTCACAGTAACAAGCACGTAGACTCAGTAAGAAGTCATACAGCGATACGTCGATATCAAAGACTATATATATATATATATATTTGTCTACGAACCCCGCATTCCTGGAACTACTAACATGTATTACCAGTTTGTATTATTACGTTAATACATTTATTTCCTATATTCATTCTTGGTGTTTGTTATTATTTGATACCGGATTTCATCCCGGAATCCACAACAATAAACATATATTTTTTATTCTATTCGTTTATTCCAAAGTTTCAGATAAATATTACTAAAAACCTCTGACGCTTCTCCACACGATCGTATTCGAGAAATCTTTCACTTCTTCATTTTTTTATAGTCTTCCTTGATATCTCCATTTCCCTATAGAATTTGTTTCTTGTTAGTAAGAAGGATTTTCTTTATCAAAATTATTTCTTTTCTCTGCCTCTTTCTTTGTGCTTCCAGTTGGATATGTTGTTTTCACACCCCTTTTCCAAATGATACATTTCGTTAGAAACAAAGAAGACATGTAATATCAGTCTTCTTATATGGCAGTGAAAGCTGGACAATCTCCTCACAGATGAAGACGAGACTTGAAGCAACTGAAGAATGCTGAGAATACCATGGACCGAATATGCGAGCAACGACGAAGTTTTAAAGAAAAAGGAAAATAAAAAGGACACTTAACATCATGAAGAGAGTGTTTAAATTTCTAAAGCTCATAATGAGGAAAGAGGGCTTCGAATATTTGATACTCACAGAACAGATTAACAGCAAGAGAAACAGAGGAAAACAAACGCATAATCTACCGAGCTTAAGTAAATTGATGGCGGAACAAGATTTCGGAGAGATAACAAAAAAGCAGCATTTATTAAGAGCTACAAAAGACAGGAAATTGTGGAGAGCCATGATCACCAAATCATGGCATATAAAAGAAGATGAATATCACATTCTCACATATCTGGGCATGCAAATCAGTATCTGAAAATATATTCAAATGATTTATATCGATAGAATTCAGGTACACGCTTGAATCTGTGATGATGTATTTAAATCTATATGTATGCATGGGTGCAAATATAGTTAAGAGACGATGTAGTTAAGGATATACAAGCATATTTAAATATCCTATTATAGTTCTGTTTGTCTCTACCTTCGTTAGTTAGTTTCTTAGTTCGCACGACCGTTACGTCCTGAAAATACCTCATAAATAATGGACTATTCCGTTTTGACCGCGTAAAAAGACGGAAATGACATATCAGAGACGCTACTTGGTTTCAGTGAGAAAATTCAATGAAGAATGGAAGATGGAAGTGTTTAGCGTCTCCCGACAATACCTCATAAATAATGGACCAATACATTTTGATTGCGTGGAAAGACTTATCAAAGAGGCTGCATTGTTTTAGTAAGAAAGAAAAAAAAAGAAAGAAAGACGTGTTTAAAGTCTGTTTCAGTGAAATGGAAACAGTTTTCTGTTTCAAATCATGATTGTTATTGCAATATTTTGTTAAAGTTGTTAAGCTCAAATATTTAACGATGCAATAGAGAAATTTCTACGGATATTTTATTGTCGCAGAACTCGCCATGAGCTTACTCAATTATTAACTTAAGAATTAAGATCTATCAGAAAATTAAAATAGGAAAACCGCGATATTTTCACAGGTATTTCTAGTTTTCATAAATTCAAATGCCATTTTTGGAGATTTTTGATTTTATAGATAAAAAAAAATCACTTTATACCTTGAATGAATTTGTTGTAAGTGGACAAAAATGCTTGGCTGTCTTCGTCTTCCACTCATTGTTGAAAGATGGTGTTTGCAATATTCTTATGACTATTTTAATTCATCTTCCAGATTCTCCTCTGTTTTTCCATTTGAAAGATGCCATTTTGTTCTTTTATATTTAAGTTTCTATTTTAACAAGTTACTACTTTTCACTTCCGTTTTATGCTTCATCTAATATTGAGAATTCTGCCAACAGAACTTGAATCTTTTTCTTTTCCATAATTATGATTTATGTTTAATACTTGAGTTAGATTTTTTTTTTTAGCTTTTTGCATTGATGTTTTGACGACTGCAGCAAATTATATTATTTCATGTAGGGTGATTAAATTCAAGTCAATATTTTTTACTATTCTTTTAATTGCATTGTCTGTTATTCTAATGTTATATTTTATCAAGTCTTATTTTGTTCATTTTTCCTCATTCTTCCATTTTATCTTGCTGTGCGTGTTTTCTTTTCTTTTTGTTTTGTTTTTTTTTTCTTGGCTATTTTCCTAATGATATTTGGTTTCATTACCTCAACTTCCTTCATATTTTTATCGTTTTTCTCGTTTATTGACTGATTTTCTTGCTTCTTATCTTTTTCTTGCAGATTTTACGTGTACTGTTTATTAGTCTTCCGACGTCACTGTAATTCAATATCTCAGCTTGCATTCTTAAATCTCCTGCATTTTCAATTCTCGCCTATTTTCACATGTATTGTTTATCTTTAGTGCCATGATACTGCAGGACGTGTTCGATCAGAGATCTCCTCAAATTCCATTTCTTTATTATCTGGGAAATGACATTACTTTTTAAGAAATACATTGGAGTGGTTTCCTGTTACATTCCCCGCGTCTTTTTAATTCCGACTCGTTCTTCTCTTAGACTGTTTGCCACTCAAGGCTAGAAAGCCCAGTATACTAGAATAGATGGATTCATGTCTTTGCCAAGGACATTTGTGAAAAAATGATCGTATTTGGCTCGATCAGTTCAAGTATACATTGTCCAACCTAGGGGCTGAATTCACAATTACTCTCACCAGATTCACGAACAAACACTTTAATCCATTAGGTTATTGTTGCATGGAAGTTATTCTTACACCATCTTCATTTTCAATTCTAATATTCCCTAAATTTTCTTCGAATTCAGCGAAGTCTTTATTAATCATCCATTTTCTTTAATAATATTCCTTTTTTATCTGTAGTAGCTTATTAACATCTATATTTTCTCTTCTGTTCGGAAATTATATTTGAGTTACGTTGGTAAGGAAAAGGCCTAAAGTAATAGAAGCAGTCAGTCATAAAATATATCATGGGCAGAAAGGAACTGGCGCAGACTGCAACATAATGTGGCTTCGGGGTCAGGTAAATTGCTTTGATTATGTTTGGCTACAAAACTGAGCAAATATGAAAAATTTCGAAGAAGTCTATGACGAAAGGGATTTCGCTTAAATGCACTTTGCATCCTCGACTGAACGACTAAGTTCTCTTTAGTTCAGTCGGCCAAGAGCACGTTGGATCTGACAACGGTTTATCAAAGTTTGTTTTACATATATATATATATATATATATATATATATATATATATATATATATATAATTTATCATATATTTTATAAACAAGAAAATAGTTCGTAATGCTAACGCATAAAAGTTTAAAATAATTTAAGAATTTAAATTCTTTATGACAATATTTAGAATTTACATTTATTTTTCATTCATTAAAATATTAATTGCGGCGCAAACATTTTATCTTATTTAATTGTTTAGAAAACATTTGATATTTATATTTACGAATCATTTATTGGAATAGGAATAAATAAATAAATAAATAAATAATAATAATAATAATAATAATAATAATAATAATAATAATAATAATAATATGATGATGATGATGATGATGATGATGATGATGATGATGATGATGATGATGATGATGATGATGATGATGACAGCCCCTGCAGACTGCAATGTATCTTTGAAGATATTCGAAAAGCTGTCAAAATACAAGGACCCTGAAATAGAAATCTCAAAAATGTGGCACATGGGAACATCAACAATCCCTGTTGTAGTTGGAGCCTTAGGATTGGTTGGAAAAGATTCCAGTAGACTAATTGAAGGGATCCCTGGAAGTCCAAGCCTCAAAGAAATACAAAAAATTATTCTGACAAGTACAGCCCAAACGTTACGAAGGGCTTTATCTATGTAATATTCTTTTTTCTTTTTTTCTTTTTTGCAGTGGAAAGTGTCATGATAGCATATCTAACCTTAGGTCCCTGGGCGGGACCCGGAAAGAAATGTGTAAACGCCAGATATCAAAGAAAATAAAAACAATAATAATAATAATAAAAGAAATCATGTAAATCGCTTTGTGCCCCAAACATTAATAGTAGTAGTCGTATCAGAAGCAGCAGTAGTAGTAGTATTCGTTTTTTTTGGGGGGGGGGGTCTGCTGTTTAATACAGTTGAGATCTTTGGGATCAAGACGACCCCAGAACTATAAAAGGAGGGACCCAAGTTCCCTTTTTCTCTTTTCACTCTAGAATCCAGTAGGTAGAAGACTTGTTCAGTGAATCTCCCGCATACACGGACTCAAACACTAACGCTATAAATGTTGTTTTTTGTTGTCGTTTTTTTCTCTTTTCAGATATATGTATGCAAACTACTATATCTTATCTCGTCTGTGAATCATCTTATTCGTTAAATAAAAATAGACAAAAAATATCTCCATGTGTCGAAATTTATTGCCGAAATTCAATTTCTTGAAAAGTTCTCAACTTCAAGCTTGTTCCATAAAAATTTGAAGAGACCCGCAAAGAATGTTTCTAAACATGTGAGCTGTATATACTATACTATTATTATTATTATTGTTATTGTTATTGTTATTATTATTATTATTATTATTATTATTGTTATTATTATTATTACTACGACTGAGTAGTGAGTTTTATCCTCACTGTGTGCCCCATACTTTCGGCCTTGTGCCACATCTAAGCTATGCTTGGAAAATTGCTATGGACACGTTTCTGCTGCTGGAGGTATAAAATGTGCATTTAGTGTTTCATTGTATTTTAAGAAATATTTTTTACCAAACTATTATGTACACGGTTCTGCTGCTGGACGTGTAAATATACACTCAATGTTTCATTGTTTTGAAGAACTATTTTTTTAACAAACTATGATGGACACGTTAGTGCTGCTGGATGTGTAAATGTGCATTTAGAATTTCATTGCATTTAAGGGCACCCCAAAGATCCAACCACACGCATCACATTACCTTTTTTCCATAGAGACCAGCTTTTGGCGTTGCTATATTTAAGAAACGGATTGTTCTATTTGTCTTCGATTTGTCATTAAAATTTGTTCCCCAAAACAGAACTTACACTATGACTCAACCTAATTAATACAAGTAGTATCTGGAATAGTCATGCCGTGGGGAAATCTTTCATTCTTGCACCAAATTATTTGAAAAATAATAAGGCGTGCCCTAACAAATAAGCACCGTACCCGGAGGAAAATTGTATTTGGTACATAAAAGGCGTTATTCGCAGACTTTTGATTTGAAACTTTCTGATATTGATTTATCGATATGAATTTACACACAAACCATCGCGCGCACACACACACACACACACACACACACACACACACACACACACACACATATATGAGTTTTGATAAAAAGTATCGGGACTGTTGCTATGGTAACGGAGCTAAATTCCGCAGAATTAAGCTGTTTGACACAGATTGACTTTGAATACACGTAAGTTATAACGTTCTCGTTCAATGCCGTTGTTTATAGTAGAGCTTGGAAAGAAAGTGTGTAGAATGTGGTCGTCTCACCAAACAACAGATGTCCCATCAGGAGCCCATGGATTGTGCAGCGGTTTTGGGGTCAAGCACAATATTGCCCACCATATTTCCCAGATGTTGCCTCTTGCTATTTTCTCCTCTTCAAAAATCAAATCCCACTGGAAAGGAACAGGATTTTAAGCCGTCGAGGAAATCCAAGAGAATGCGATAAGAGGACTACTAGTTTTCTTTTTGTAGCACCAGGCCCGATACATTTTGTTAAGACCTCATTCATGTGTGTGTGTGTGTGTGTGTGTGTGTAAAAATTAAGATATAAATAAAAATACATATCTGTAAAAAGACTATATGAATAAAGACAAAAGGAAAATAATTTTTTATCAACGCGTTTCGACCTCTGATGGGATTTATCAAGGTAAATGTAAGGATTTTATTTTTCAACATGTTTATACATATTTGATGTTGCAAAATAAAATACTTACATTTTCCTTGATAAAGACCATCAAAGGACGAAACACGTTGGTAAAGAATTGTTTTCCTTTTGTCTTTATTCATATACAGTGTAACCCGGATATAAGAGAAACTCAGATATAAGAGACTTAGTCTCCGGTCCCGACAACTCTCTTATATCCGGGTTACACTGTATATATATATATATATATATATATATATATATATATATATATATATATATATATATAGACGTTCAGTGGGGTACCCATACTCAAACAATTCGTTAATCGTATAAATTGAATAGCAAACGCTTTTCCTCAAGGAATTTAAATTCCCCCAGCGAGTTGAATTTTGAACTACAAACTGGAAGTAGACTATGCATACATATAAGCAGTTAGGAGCCTCCTCAACACCGACTCAGTCTCCATCTTGTACTTATTTTGTGTTACAAACTGTGAATTTATCTTGTAGATTTTCAGAAGCGAGTGAGAAAATCAATAACCGTAGAAATTCAGAAGAAATCATTTGTAAAGATGAAAGTGGAACAAGTGTTAGCAAAGTTAGTGCGGAGTATGGAATAGCAAAATCAACAATCTGCACCATATTAAAAAAAAAAAAAAAAACTAAAAACGAAGATGATTTGAATGAACGAATGTTCAGGTGGTAAAGCGAAAAACCACACTTAGTAAACTTAATATAAAAATCACATTTTGACGCTTCACGCCTAAGTTAATTTAAAACTTCAATTCAGTAAAGACACATCCTGCTTTTTTTTTTATTAAGTTTGTCCATGAGCCTACTATGACGTATAAAATAAAATTTCTTTTTCTATTTGAATGGAAATTGTCACATCACCTTTATGGAATATTATTTCGCTTTTATTTTTATTCTAATTTCTCCCTTGTTTGTTCGCTATATTACTTGGCTAATATCATGAACAAGGTGAAGGAGGTTTTTTTTTTTTTTTTTTTATAGAAGTAGATATTTATTAAGTTTAGCACCTGCTAAGAGTGAAGCTTATACTAACAAGAGGGTGTTTGACTAACTTGCTAGCCATTGTTCTAAAGCAGATACTCTATCTATTGCACATATATTGTATTTTAAATTATATAAAAATCACTTTTAAAATCAGATTACACATCTAAAATGTACCTGCACATTATACGCGAAGAGTAAATTTTGGGTGGCACTTAGAGCAAAGGTAATGATTTTTCTGATGGTGAAGACGATATTCACGACTGTTCTAGGCTGTAAAACTCCCACATTTTACTGAAAATGAAAGTGCTCACCTCGACAGCCACTGTTCAAAAGACATAAACTGCCTTAACTATAGGTCGGCTCCGCGCATCCGTTTCCGAGACTAAAAAGAAAAATGAAAGAATCATAAAAATATTTTTCTTAAGTCGGAAAATATTCAAGTAGCTTCAATCAAAGGTTGTTTTTCAAATCACTACAATACTATATATAAACAGCCATCAAATCGACTCTGCGGAATAAATCTCATTCGAGCTACCACGATATCTGTTCTTCGCACATCTTGGCTGGGCACTCGCCGAAGATATCTTCCCAAAGCCCGATACCGATGACCGACGACAATCAGAGAGGCGCCAAGTCTCATGTTAACAGCAGCAATTGAAGATTATATGCTATGAAAGCCTCTACCCCTATTACTCTCATACGCGTGTATATTTCCTTCACATGAACTTTCTCTACAATTACGATGCAATACCAAAACCCAACATACCCCGAAACGAACACTCCAACCCTGTCCTCAATGTGAAAAGCGGAAATTGTCATTTTCACTTTAACGACGCCTCATCTTCATTGTCATGTGTTACCCATCATTTCTTTTCTGTTAGGAGTTATGGTTTCAGTGATGACACGCCCGGACAAATCCATATTATACACGTCGGTACTGTAGCTCCGGCAACAGTTAAATTCTCCTACTTACATTAGTCTTTTCTTTGTGATTGAAATTTCATATTGCTGTCATATATGGTTTGGTGCTCCCGCTGTAAGTCTCGAGGTCCTCGACAAAATCCAGAGACGAATATGCAAGATGATAGGTCCTGATCTGCAATCTAGTCTACAATCGCTATCCCACAGGAGTGCCGTGTCTTCCCTCTGTCTCTTCTACAAGCATTTTCACGGCAACTGTTCCGACGAGCTACTTTCGCCGGTTCCCAAACGGCATGAATTTAAGCGAGCTACCAGGCTGGTATCTCGGTCCCACCCTTTCACTGTCAAAACGGTTAAATGTAACCGTCTCTTCTACCCAAACAGCTTCTTCTCTCGCACTTACTTGATTCTCCGATGACTATAATCTTCAAATATTCAAGTGTAATGTCAATCGACATCTGACACCCTGAGCTTGTTCCCCGTCCTTCTCTGTATCCTTTTCTCAAACACGCCTCTTTACTCTTGTTCTCAATCCTCTGTAACCCCTTGCGTGCTAGTGGCACTCCCGCCTTGCTTGGGGTGAATTGCTTAAAAAAAAATTACCGCCCTTTTAAGTATTTTGCGTTTTTTTTTTTTTCTTAAATATTAGTTTAAAATTAGGGCTCGCGTTATCTTCCGGATCAAAAGACATTTATTGAAAACTGACCCGTTTGTGATTTTAGGCTTAAAATTCTATTTCGGTTATTAAAATGCAATGCCTGCTCAACAACCTCAACCGCATTAATCAGTTTATCATAAAAAAAAAAAGCAACAGAAATGCAGAAGGATGTCAAGGATATCATGGACCAAACATGTGAGCAACGACGAAGTTCTAGAGAAATGGGAAAAAAAAGGAAACATGCTTAAGGAGGCACGGTGGAGTAATGGATGGCGGCTCGGATTGAGGAATCAGAGAGCCGAGTTTGAATTCCAGTCGAATCCATTACATTCACTTACGTGCTAATACCCTTACGAAAGGTATGAATCCTCTTCCCCCCAAGCTATGGGTAAATAGCAGGACAGACCGGATTCTATAGCCTTGGGTGGCAACTGGTCTACCGCAAAAACAAAATCTACCTCGTCAGTCATGTACTGAAAGATACATGATCGCCTAAGCGTGTATCACGCATGACACATAACTGACTATGCTTAATATCAGTAAGATGTAGATGAGATTTATGGGACACATCATGAGGAAAGAGGGCTTGGAAAATCTGATACACACACACATATTGAAGGCAAAAGGGATAGAAGAAGACAATGTATAACCTACTTAGTGTGCTTGATTAAATGTGTTCAACAAAAGAAGCAACAAAAAGACAAAATTTATTAAGAGCTACAAAGAACAGGAAAATATGGAGAGCCATGATCACCTACGTTCTGAGGTACATGAAGACGAAAACCGAGACGAGGCGCCTTAACAGCATTTTCAGCCCTGATCAAAGCAATGCACTGAAGCCCCTACCGACCACGGGAGTAAAATTGTAAACGGTCAATAAAATGAAACCTATAAAGTTAATGATACTTTCGACAAAATCAATGTTTAAGCATAAAACCTTTTTAAAGCGAGGATTAATCAGCACAAACTCGTGAACAATATATCAAAAGCCTTGCAAACCGTAAATATTTCAAAATATAAATGATAGTTAATTGGTACACTCCACAGATGGAGACAGTACAGAATAAATTATCACTCAGCACGTTTGTGAGATTTTCTTTGCAGGGAATTGATTTATAATTGGCTTGTTTAGGATGTCATTTTCTATCCCAGTTCAGTCTTTGTTTCCCCATTGTGTCACGAAGTTGATTCTTTGCAAAATCTGAACAAAATATAACCAGAAGCATAGCTACAAATAACAACATTATCACTGGCTATTATTTTCAGTAATTCTAATATCAGCCCTCCATATAAACAGAGAATGCTGGACAATGTCCTCACAGATGCAGAAGAGACTTGAGTCAGCAGAAATGTAGTTCTACAGAAGTAAAAAAAAAATGGAAATATTTGGGAAATATTTTAACACAGGACGGAAAGTGCAACTGGAATCCGAAGAAATAGCCGAAGATGCTTTCCAACATCTCAGCAGAGTAATAAGAAACAGGAAAACTTCGTTAAAAACAAATAGTGAACTGTTATGTGATATCCGTTCTCTTATATGGCGTTGAATGATATACAATCTCCTCAGAGATGAAGAAGAGACCCGAAGCAACAGAAATGTGGTTCTACAGAAGGATGCTGGGAATACCATGTACCTGACATGTAAGCAACAACGAATTTTTAGAGAAGATAGAAATCAGAGAGGACACTCAACATCAGGAAGAGACGGATGAAATTTCTAAGGCGCATAATGAGAAAAGAAGGCTTGGAAAATTTGATACTCACAGAACAGATTGACGGCAAGAAAGACAGAGGAAAACAATGCATAACCTAACTATCGAGCTTGAGTAAATGGAGGGCGGAACAAGATTTAGGGAGATAATAAAAAGGCAGCATTTATTAGGAGTTACAAAGGACAGGAAAATGTGGAGAGCCGTGATTGCCAACGCCCTGAAGGGATACAGCATATAGGAAAAGAAGAATGAAAACCACCGATTTTCAAGAAGATGAATAACTCATTCTCACATATCTGTATGCAATCAGTATATGAAAATATATTCAAATGATTTATATTGATATGAATTCAGGTACATACTTGAATCTGTGATGATGTATTTAAATCTATGTGTATACATAGGTTGAGGTGGAATAAATACATTGAATCAATAGCTACATCTACCGCAAGGAAAGTTGGTTCTCTGTGTCGTGCCAGAAAGTTTTTCTCGTCTGAATCCATCATTCAACCCTATAAATCAACCATCCGTCCTTGTATTGAATATTACTGTTATATATGGTCTGGTGTTCCAGATGTACGTCTTGAGGCAAAACCAAAATCCAGAGACGAATATGTAAGTATTTTTCACGGCAACTGTTCCGACGAGCTACTTTCGCTGGTTCCCGGACTACATGAATTTAAACGAGCTACCAGGCTGGCATCTCGGTCCCACCCTTTCACTGTCAAAACGGTTAAATGTAACCGTCTGTTATTCTCAAACAGATTCTTCTCCCACACTTCTCGTCTGTAGAACTCCCTTCCCCTGACTTGCTTCCCCAATGACTATAATCTTCAAATATTCAAGTGTAATGTCAATGGACATCTTCTGATACTTGATTCTCCGATGACTATAATCTTCAAATATTCAAGTGTAATGTCAATCGACATCTGACACCCTGAGCTTGTTCCCCATCCTTCTCTGCATCCTTTCCTCAAACACGCCTCTTTACTCTTGTTCTCAATCATCTGTAACCGCTTGTGTACTAGGGGCTTCCCGCTTAACTTGGGGTGAACTGCCTTAAAAATAATACCGTTATTAGACGGTGTAGTTAGGGTTACGCAAGCATTTTAGACAAAATGCAAACAAAAAGGACACCGGGAAGCGATAGTTGAAATTTCTAGGGCACATCATGAAGAAAGAGGGGTTGGAAAATTTGATACTCACAGGACAGCTTGACGGCAAGAGAGATAGAGAAAAATAACGCATAACCTTGAGTAAATGGATGGCACAAGGAGAGATGACAAAAAGAGAAAGTTTCTTAAGAGGAAATTGTGGAGAGCCATGATTGCTAACGTCCTGAAGAACATCGAAAAAGTAGAATGAAAACCACTGATTTTCAATCCCGCAAGTATGTTTAAACATATAATATTCATAACACCTTTTCTGCTCAGATTCTATCAAGTTTCTAAAGAAGTTTCAAAATATGATCCCTATTTACAAATTATTATATTTACAATATAAATACAATATCTAAATGAAAAGCCTAAATTTTGTATAAAATTAATTTTATAATAAAAGTAATTATGCTATTCATAAAAAAAATATTGATTGGACATCATTGCAATAAAAGGAATATGTATATCCACCAATGTGGTATCTATATCACTCTGTATGGTTTTAACAAAACTATGCATGATGATAGCAAAATACAAGGCAGGGAAAAATTTTATGATATATTTATTCCATAATATAGGAATAAAATAATAAAAGTTTGGCTTGGCCGTGGAAAGGTAGACCTTTCGTTAACAGTGAGTTCGAGTATATGCTTTTGAAAAAAGAAAAATACTACTTTCGTGTCAGGCTGTAGAGAGGCGTTTTTCGTTAGGGTTAATTACCCTACGCATTAAGCGAATGAAAAAAGGAAGACAGTATTTGTTTTTGAAAGCATGTTTTTTTCAAAAGCGCCAGCCAGCAGCAACTGCTACAAGATCGCCGGATGCTGCTACAATGTATCTTTTCTACAGCCAATCAATTGTATCGGGGTTAAATTTCACTACAGAAGCGAAGATTTTTTTTTATTTTTTATTTTTTTTACTTCTGGTGAAATCGAATGATCCCCACCCCCTATGTCGATTTCATATATATCTTTCTTTCTTCTTTTATGTGCCGTGTCTCTTCAGGACTTAGGCGATCATAGCCCTCCATCTCCTCCAGTCCTTTAATAAATTTTGTTTTTTTTGTTATTTTTTCCAGACACTGTTCAAGTTCATTAAGTATGTCACGCGTTACTTTCCCTTGACGTTCTATCCGTCCTGTATCAGATTTTCATTATTCATTTCAATAATTAAGGGAACAAGTTCATGGCAAATAAAATACATTTAAGGAAAATATTAACATTTTTTTCCATAGTTCAAATTTAATTTTTCTTTATAGAAATGTCTTCATGATTGTTTTACAGGCTTCACAAGATTAAATAAAATGAGTTAAGATAAATATTTCTACTCTAATTGATAATTAGAATTATATAATTCAGAATGTACATATAAGTAAATAAAATTAAAGACAAAAGGTAAAGGTTTGTAATTTTAAAACAAATTAATGTCATTGTGCCAAACATTGTCATGGTGCGAAAAATTATATATAAATTAGAAAAAGAAATTCAACGAAAAACGTCTATTTATATGTTGAAATTGTACAAACAGTAAAGAAAGAAATATTGCTCAAGCGAATTTTCCTTCAGACAAAACCAAGAGCTGTGATATTTTCAAAGAATATAAATGATGAGAGTTAACGTTGCCACTTATATAATGATTTACTGAACAGAGCACCCACGATAGGATAGTATTATATACTTTGGAAGAGTTATCATTCTTAAAAGAAATTTTTTTTTTTCTTTGATCTATAAAAATACCTCAAAGACCTTGTTATATTTTACTGTTATATAAATCATTAGAGGCACGGTCCGATGCGTCAGGTCACAGCGTCTGGTGCATGCGGAAAACAGATCAAGGGATTCAAAATTCGAAATGTTAAAATCAACTAAACAAGTTTTACCAATGTGAAAAAAAAGTACCAGGCATTGACTATATATGCAGGTATCAGGTGCCAGGATGTAGAAAAGTAATAAGACAATAGAATACATTTTAATTTCAGGCCTTTCTAGCGAGATGTTTGATAATTATACACTATACCACTCTGCTAATATAGCAGCATGAGTCACTACAATCGTGGAGACCCTGGCAAATGCTTTAAGACTGCCATAGACCGAAAAATGGTAACAGAATGATTTTCTCTCCCTTCCCGTGTCGTCTGTATCAGAGAATGCTGTCATAAATATTCGGTGACTGATTTATACAGAAATGTAGCAATATAAATAAAGAAATAAAAATAAGTTGAAGTTATCAAAGAAAGCACAGTTTGAATTTCTTTGCTTTTGATCTGCAACAATCTTTATTCTATTTATAGACGAGCCTAAAAGCCACACACCAAGCGAACTTTTAAGCTAGCTCCTTTGGCGGGCTAACTGGACCTCTGGCCCCAAACTAAAGGGACCTCTGGCCCAGCTTAGAAAACAGCAATGATAATTTTGAAGAAATAACGTTGAATACCTTAATCCGCTCCAGGGAACTTCAAAACCTCACTTTAATTCTGTTTCGGGTTATAAGTCCAATTACGACCAAAAGTCCGATGTGAACCGAAATTCCAAATAAGGCCGAAAACTGAGTTCTTCTAATCACAAACTGCGGAAGTTCAAAACCTCACATCACGAAACCTCTCTCTTTAACTCTGATTCCTTGGCATTTTGAAGAAATAAAACAGATTCACAAAGTTTTGGAGAAACTGAATTTAAAACTGAATTTAAAACAAAAATTTTGAAATTCACAAAGTTTTGTGTTACTTTAAACTCAATGTAAATTTAAAACTTTTAAAATCACTAATTTTCTTCAGTTATTTTAAAATTTGAATTTTTAACTGTTTCCTCAGCCGGTCACAAATCCCAATGTTGGAAGTTCAAACACCAGATGAAGGGCAGATTTTCAATACCAGGATTATCCTGATTCCAAAAGGGTATAATATGTTTATGTAGAGCAAGTGTCACCCAAGTTAGAGGGGGTTTCAGACACACGAACGGACAGACAGAATTTGCCATTTATTTATTTAGATGAAGCGCTTGTACTCTTTTTCCCTCTTTGGGGAATGAGTGTTCTTCCTTTTAGCACTGCACGACAAAGACAGATGCAAGAACAAAATTATTCATATAAATATTCATGGTGTACTTTTATTACCTTTAAAAGACTTATATATTAAAACGTATATCAGTTACAGAATATATTGTAATCATGTTCAAAGAATTGCGAAAAGGAAACTTGAATGTGAAAGAAAGACAACAAAAGACAAAGCGTAAATATAGAAACGTTGACTTTCGTACCTGCTAACTTCAAAGAAAGTTTTAACAATCCTGTTCTTTTATTATACTCTTTCCTCAATAAAGTTCTTCTCAGATTCTTTCACTCTCGATAACACCTTTAGTGGCTTTATCACCTTACTTGGGGGTGAAACGATTAAAAGTGTGTGTGTGTGTGCATATGTGTGTGCATATGTGTGTGTGTGTGTGAGAGAGAGAGAGAGAGAGAAAGAGGGAGGGAGTGAGAAAGAGAGGGAGGGAGGGAGAGAGGGAGAAAGCAGATCGTCGAAATGATGTCCTACCTGAGTGCTTGGTCTTATTATTGCTGCTCTTGTGCAGGTCCCCGAGAGAAGAAGGAAGATATTGTTTTTGATTTCGTCACGTGACTGCATATCTAAGGCGAAATAGCCCACTCCCTGCTTTTGCCACTTATTTTTAAAAAACTTATTTCATCCATGGGAGGGTATGTGAACGTTACAACTCGCTTCGCTTGGTGTTTTGCGTAGTCATCACCATTTTAGTTAGACATTTCTTATTCGCTAAATTGAGTTTGAGGATGAAACAAAGTTTCTCAGGTTTTTGATTAGCTACAAAAATAAATAAAAACAAAAATAAATAAAGAAAAGAAGCTCTGATGACAATATTTTCGAAAATACGCTTTACTGCAGTATTTTGGGTGGTGATGAAAGCCGTTTCCAGCCACTTATTCTCAGGAGTAAAATAAATGACACGGTCAATTCTCATTTGGCTATCGTGACGATTTTTCTGATTGACGCACAGACAACGTCGTAGACAACTTTTATCCTGTTTTCATAGATGAGAGAGTGTCACGGAAGAAACCTGACAAGACAAAATCCGCCACTCTGGATGTAACAGAGATAAGATAGAGATTCACCGTATTTCCTTTTACTTTCAAGTATCTTGTCTGCATTAAAGACAACTGAACGTCTTGTTCGTTCCAAACAGCGCCGCTTACGGGCATTAGAATTATGACGATGATCTGTAGGTAATACTCAGTGGTTGAAACATCGAAGTCATTGGCGGACCTAGAGGGGGACGGAAATGAAGACCGGTCGGGCGGCACGTTTAAGGTGAATTAGTATAATGAAATATCATGCAAAACTGGTTGTTTGACTTAACATCCCTGTTATCAGGTATGATAAAAAAAACTGTATGTGTATTTAAAGATATATATGTAAAAAAAAATAACTTTATTTTCACAATATTTATTTTACATAAAAAATCAATCCCACCCTATTCGGGTTTACAGTCAGATCACGTTGAAACACCAGTTCTTGTACGACCACGGGACTTAAACAACGTCGAGGCTGATCAGTACTTACATGGGTGACTGCTGTAAACTTGGATATTCAAGTGGTGTAATGGATAACGGCTGGGAATTGGAAATCGCAGGGCTGTGATCCAATTACAGTCGGGTTCGTTATATTCACTTTGCGTGCAAATACTCTTGGGAATGGTATAAATCCGCATCTTCTCCGCCAGCTATGGGTTTATTAGTAGAACTTGTATCAGTAAAATCATTATTATCTCCAAGAAGTTCTTACTATGTAAAAATATTTTCTGGCTTTAAATAACCGGCTAAAGGTTGATATCCGTAAAAAGCAAATCAATCAAAAACACAAACTTAACTTATAGTGATTTTCCAAGTGGAACTTAGATGCGGCACAATGCTGAAAGTAGGAGGTACCCAGTGATGATCGAACTCACTACTCAATGGCAATTGTTCTAGCGAGACAAGCTTGCTAACCATTACACCGCTTCGAGGTGCCCCCCAACTTAACTTATAACGACCTTGTTACTTCCACCTTGTGATGATGATAAAGTAGTCGTTCATTTGCATTGATGCCTATGTAGGAGATGTGGACTTGAAGTCGACGAGAAAAGCTAACCCCACAAGCTAGAGATGATCGAAAACATGTGAGATCTTATGGGATTTCAATATCCAAACAGACGGTGCCCTTGAGTCTACTAAACCAGAGATCACCGTCGTTGGTACTCACCCCCAAAACAAAAGCAACGACAAAAAAAAGACAAGCTTGCTAACCATTACACCGCATTGTGGTGCCCAATAGTGATTTTCCAAGCGTAGTTTAGATGCGGCACAAGGCCGAAATTATGGGGCATCCAGTGAGGATCGAACTCACTATTCAATCGTAACTGTTTTAGCGAGACAATCTTCTTAACTATTACACCACGCCAGGATGCCTAAATGATTTTCTAAGCGTAGCTTAGATGTGGCACAAGGCCGAAAGTATGGGGCATCCAGTGAGGATCGACTCACTACTCAGTCGTAATTGTTCTAGCGAGACAAGCTTGCTAACCATTACACTGCTTCGAGGTGCCCTAAAACGTGTCCATAATACTTTGGTAAAAAAGAAATAGTTCTTAAAGTGTAACGAAACACTAAATGCACATTTAAACATCCAGCAGCAGCAACGTGTCCACAATAGTTTGGTAAAAAAAAGCCCCCCCCCTCTCGTCAATAGGAAAAATGTTGTTTTCCTCCATGACAATGCAAGGTCACATACATACTGCAAGAATAACACAGGAAAAAACTCTGAACCTCGGTTAATCTGTTCTACCGCAAAAGCTATATTCACCTGACATCGCACCATCCGATTACCTTTTTCGATCACAGAAAAACGCTTTGATAGGGAAAACTTTAATGAAAACTACATTCAAGAGTTTGTCGAAAACCTTTTCACATCAAGACCAGCGGATTTTTTCTCAAAAAGTGTCGAAGATAAATGGCAACAAGTCATTGCAAATAATGACGAATATATAATTGAATAAAATATGACTGTACGTTATTTTGGGGAGAATAAAGTTGATAAACAGAATCGGAAATTATTTATGACTCACATAATAGAAGACAGTGCATGCGATGCTGCAGATTATTGCTGCCAAACAGTTTGTTCATATTCGCTCTACGGCTGGTGTCTTGGTCTACTATTAAACTTAGCTTGACGCAGTTGTGGAATACCCAGTGAGGATTAAATTCACTAGTAATGACCTGCGTTACTGAGCTACCAACTATCGCCCTATAACAGGCGCCATTTTCGACACTTGCGTCTGTCAATAACGCATTAGATTTACCCAGACACAACAATCCTATTCTGAAGACATAAATGTTTTAATCTTTGTTATGAAGTATCGTTATTCTTGGTGGTAATTTTCTATGCTGGAGAACACGGTTCTTTTTATTGATCCACCGTCAGATATATATTGACAATGTTATTGATATTTTTCGTAAAATATTACTCAAAGGCCGCCATTACAAATAAAAAATAAATTACTTATGGAAATTCTAACCCATATTCATGACCTTGGTGCCTTACTTTAAAAGAAAGATTTCAAGTTAACAGACACTTTCCATGAATGTGGATATCAACTCCCTTAAGGACGTGAATTACAATCTTTCCACAATAATTTATTTTCGAAGTTTTTCAATGCTTAATCTTTTTTATTTGCTCATCAAAACACAAACACAAACAAAAGCAATAATAATTTTAATATTCGCCATTATGTAAATATCATTGGCGGTTATATATATATATATATATATATATATATATATATATATATATATATATATATATATATATATATATATATATATATAATAAAATAATTCCATTTTTCAACGTAATGACCTTCCGTTTTTTAAAGCAAGATTTCGACCTTGTATTCGACACACCAGACTCGGCATGTAGAACGGCATTCAGAAAGTTCCTTAAATCTTTTAACTTTTCTTTCTTCTCTTGTACGATGATGTCATCATTTCACTATCAGTGACTTTGTTGCAGCCTCTACCCCTGTTACTGATGTTGGTACCATTGTTGTTATTGTGGTTGTTGCTTTAGTATTATTGCTATTATTGTCGTTGTTGTTGTTCCCCTTTCTCTTTTATTATTATTATTATTATTATTATTATTATTATTATTATTATTATTATTATTATTATTCAACCGAGGCACTTTAAAATTTGATCTCGAGGACTTGAACATATCAATAAACCCGAAAGAAGGGAAAAAAACTAAGATTCGATATTTTAATGCTATAAAAGATCCAGTGTTTTAATACCATAAAGTCACGCCTCAGCTCTCGTCTCCCATTTCCCCCATACTTCTGATATCCGTCCACTACCTTCGTCGCCACCCGAAAAGAACAAAGACTGCTTACTCTTTCTTTCCTTAGCATTTCTTTTTTTCTTCCTGTTCAAATGCACATGAGCACAGATGACATTCCCTCTGGGATCCGATTATAGTCGAAAGAAATGTAAGTGACATGAAGGATACAGTGAGTGAGTGGGAGGGGCTGACGGCACGCATGCGCATTTCTCTTGCGTTTTGACACATCGGAACTAAGTCTCAGCAAATATATTTATGAAGGGCAGCATAACCCGCAGCTTCGTCTAACACTTTTATCTCTTCTCTCTTCTCTGCAGTCGTGATTTCTTCTCTGGTTTTAGACTGAAATCGTTGCAAAACGTGGTTTATGAAACGAAAGAAAAATCACATGGAAGCAATCAATGATGATAAACAACACAGAGTTATTACTTTGTTTTGTTTTTAAGAAGAGTAAATCTTGTTTGTTTGGCCAGCACCAGTGACATATCAAGGATTTACGACAGGAGGTGATTGTATATTTGGCTTGCGGATGGGAGATACCTTGAAACCTGCACGGAGACCGGAAGCTTAAAAGGCAAACGGACAAATTTTTCTGTTTTCGCGATTGTTATCATGACTTATGCTATTTCAATTATTTATAACTCGGTAATTTCCAGTCACATATAATTTAAATTAGCTGTTATTCGGTATAGAATTTCATACCGTGTCACTGGTGATGATTTAAAAATCAAGAGCGCTATTGTAGAATGCGGTCTACCACAATGTTTCTATCGTAGTATGCAATCTCATACAGCGTATCAATTGTATAATATGGTCTACCACAATGTTGTTAATGTAGTGTACACTCTATCTTTCAAAATTAATTTAAGGAGTTAATAATTGTTGCAAAGTAAAACTTTGTTGAATAATGACTCATGAGAAAATACGTGTCTCAAATACTTTGAAAGACTACGTATAGTAGACCTCAAAATACTGAGCGAGGTTACATCCAGCCATAGTACCAAATCATTATCCGTCTATATTTCTGAAAATAGGTATTACGTACACTATTTACATTATTCGGACTATTGTCCTCATCTTTGTTGCCATATTTATCACAGCGTTTCGGCCGATGTACGCTCCAGCCTGCTTCAGGTGGATGATGTCGAACTGAACCCTTTATTTCGCTCGCTGGGGTAGACTGTTCTAATTCCACGTGCCATGTATTAAGGACACGTGGCACAGTGGATGAAGGCGTTGGTGAGATCCAGTGACATAACCCAAAGAGTTGTGAGTCCAATACCTGGCTAAGGCGGTGGGAAACTTGGAGAGGGAAATTAACAGGAGATAACTGATAACTGGCATCCATTAGACATGGTACGTGGAACTAGAACAGTCTACCCCAGCGAGTGAAATAAAGGGTTCAGTTCAACATACCAACCACCTGAAGAAGGCCGGAACGTACATCAGCCGAAAAATTGTGATAAATATGACAACAAAGATGAGGACAATAGTCCGAATAATGTAAATAGTACACCAAATCATGTACATATTCTGAATCGTTCGGGTTGTATGTGATCTTTTGCGAATTGAAAAGTCGATTTTTAATATTGTTTCCGCTCTTATTAAGAAAATTTATTGGATAATGATTTTCTTTGTTTTGCAATGATTTTCTTTGTTTTCAAGTAAAAAAAATACTTACAGAATGAAAATATTTCCATAATGTCAAAGAATTTCGCCTTTCTTCAGCAGATGCAAATCTTCGTGCAGTCCGATTCACACTCGGTTAAGAATCGCAAAATAATTCATTTAGACGTTGATTTCTCATTGCGATGGCAGTTCAGATCACAGATTGAATAGTCGGATCAGACCAAAGATTAAGAGAATAGACAGAACAGATCAAAGCTTGAATAGACATATCAAACCAAAGATTAAACAGTCAGATCAGACTAAACATTGTATAGTCAGAGCAGACTAAATAGTCAAATCAGAGCAAAGATTAATTTTCAGATCAGACGAAAGATTGAATAGTCAGATCAGACCGAAGATTAATAGTCAGATCAGACTAAAGTGTGAATAGTCAGATCTGATCAAAGATCGACTAGTCCGATCAGACTAAAGTGTGAATAGTCAGATCTGACCAAAGATCGACTAGTCCGATCAGACTAAAGTGTGAATAGTCAGATCTGACCAAAGATCGACTAGTCCGACCAGACCAAAGATTAACAGTCAAATCAGACCAAAGATTGAATAGTCAGATCAGGCCAAAGATTGAATAATCACATCAAACCAAAGATTAATAGTCAGGTCAGACCAAAGATTTATAGTCAGATCAGATCAAAGATGGAATAGTCAGAATACACCAAAAATTAATAATCGGATCACACTAAAAATTAATAGTCAGGTCAGACCAAGGATTGGATAGTCAAATCAGACCAAAGTTGGAATAGTCAAGTCAAACTAAAGATCGAATTGTCAGAACAAATGGTTGAATTGCCTAATCAGACCAAAGATTGAATAGTCAGATCACACCAAATATTAGTAGTGAGATCAGACCAAAGATTGTATAGTGTTGTCATATCTGGGATGGAGCTGCCTTGGCAGAATTCAAAAACGCATACGGGACCTTGTAGGGGATGATATTTTTTTACTCTACAGCCCTTTTTCTCCTTAGATGCAATGCTGCAAGCGTGTCGCTACTTCCACAGCAAATATTCCTAGGAACTCCATTCTTTAGTGACATCAATTCAGACCTTTACAACCAAGACTTGCCTTGATACGTGTAAAATGGTTGAATTACCCTCATAATCTACATATTCCTTTGGTAAGAAGGGCGTTCTCCTCCGAAATCTTCTTCCAAATAACTGCTACTTTGTAGAACAAACACTTGCGTGGATGTTTTTCAGAACTTTACAATTGTAACCTCTGTCGGAGTTAACTCCTCCTCAATTTCCTAATTGTTCACTAGGGCACGCTCTCCCTACACTATAAATACTGGGTGATTACTTGCCTCGTTCTCTTTTTATTCACTTTTTATTTTGATCTGCGTTTTGCCCACTTGTAGGAAAACGCCATAAAGCACGCACACACATATGTATGTACGTACGAACATTCATCAAAATACAAACTCTTTACGTTGACGTACAAACACAAATATTGATGTCTTTGTTCATTGTAAATTTTGTTGTTTAATACATATACTTGTTGTATATATATATATATCTGTCTTGTTTGTTTTCTTTACATCTTCGGTTGGACTCAACTTGAGTCCGTCATATTCTTGTAGTCAACCTTTTAATATTCTATCAGAAGTTACACACGTGTTTGTAATTTAACAACACGTAAACCTCCGGTCCGCTACACCTCTCCAAACCGAGCGTCAGTAGTTATTTGTTATATCTTCCTAATTTTCACTTCATAATTCTTCCTCTTAGGTTCATATCACACACCTCGAGTGGCTCTTGGGTCTTGTTTTGGGTGAACCTATTGCAGAGTAAAAACTTAAATGGAAGGGTTAAAGTGTTCTTTGATACCCTAGGTACTAGGTGTATTTTGCATATATGGACTTTCGTGCCGGCAAAAAAACGGAGTGTCAAAAAGACGATTTTTCCCATGACACGGTATTTTTAACTTCCTTCATTTTTCACCAATATTTATTGTTTTAAAAAGCGATTATTAGAATTGTAATAAAAAAAAGCCTGCCCTAAACATACGAAAGTGAATTTAAGCATTCTTGAGAATTGACAACAAAAATAATAAATTTATGCTTATAAATTTATGAATAAAACATTGTTTTCGTATTTATTTCATTATAAATTGGTAAATGATTGCATTGCGTTACGGTTAATTAATTGTATTACGTTATATGATTTTTAAATGGGAAACTTTATTATTGTTTATAAAACTGTCAATAATGATTGATTTTACCGTTTTTCGTCAATTTTGATGACTAAAAAAAAACATGATTTTTAGCTAAGATTTCGGACATGCTAGAAAGGATTAAAAAAATTTAAAAAATACTCAAAAAATACTTTGGTCTTACCTCTAAATAATGACATAAACATCTAGACAATAAACAATATTTTAATCAAGTTTGGAGCCTTTTTTCATCAGGATATGCCACTTTTTTAGCGACAACTGGGGCATCCCTACGTTATGTTGTAAATATAAAATTATTCTTGTAAATAAACATTAAACAATCTAATAAATAAATAGAGTTTAATATTTTTGTTGTAAATTCTCAAGAACGAAAAAAATGTATAATATACTTTCATCACATGTTTAGATTTTATTAGAATTCTAATCATCGCTTTTAAAAGCAATAGGCATTGCCGCAGAGTGAAGGTAGTTAAAATAAAAGCGGTGTCATGGGAAAAAAACGTCCTTTTGACACTCCGTCTTAATGCAAGTACGAAAGCCCATGTTTGCCAGATGAATAAAATTCAATTTTTTTAAATAAAACTAGTTGCATCCCTTATCCACAAAAATTAAAATAATCAGCAATTCGCAAAACTTGTTTTTATAACTCTCCTTACATAACTACTATTTTAGTTTTTTAAGATTGCTAAATAAATTATTATTATTATTATTATTATTATTATTATTATTATTATTATTATTATTATTATTATTATTATTATTATAATATAAAATAGAGGATTCAGGATAAAATCTAGTTTGATCTATTAATTGAACTACTGGGGAACAGTCGTAGCAAAGAAAGATTTCTAGTTCAGATTACGTGTTACAGATGATGTATGATATCTTGATCAAAATTTGAGAACTTATCGTTCAGTTTTACTTACAGATTAAATTAAGAATGTCTGCGAGTAAATTGATTTGAACATTTGTGAAAAAGCAAAATTTGAAGAGTTCGCTTTTAACTTTTTATGAATTAAGATCACTGTATGGTATTTATTATTTGTGTAAACGATGTTCTTTTTGCTTTCAGGTTGTGAGCTAATAAAATCGCTCAATTCAACCATATTACACGTGAATATTCCTCTAACCACACGGAAACCAGAAAAATATTCTCGATACATTTTTAAAAATAGTTCTAATATAAGTTGCAGAGTTAAATCTATTCTGCAAGTACAGAAACGGAAGTATCCGGTAAATGGAAATTAATACCAATTAGAATTCAATATTCATTTTTTGAAGAGATCTTCATCAGAAAAAACTTGCGAAGTATTACAACACCAAAAGAGCACAATCTGTCTGTATCATTACAACCCCAGAAAGAATACATTCTATTTATACTATTACAACCCCAAAAGAGTACATTCTGTTTATACTATTACAACCCCAAGAGAGTACATTCTATTCATACTATTACAACACCAAAAGAGTACATACTGTTTATACTATTACAACCCCAAAGGAGCACATTCTATATATACTATTACAACCCCAAGAGAGTACATTCTATTCATACTATTACAACCCCAAAAGAGTACATACTGTTTATACTATTACAACCCCAAAGGAGCACATTCTATATATACTATTACAACCCCAAGAGAGTACATTCTATTCATACTATTACAACCCCAAAAGAATACATTCTGTTTATACTATTACAACCCTAAAAGAGTACATTCTATTTATACTATTACAACCCAAAAGATTACATTCTATTTATACTCTTATAACCCCAAAAGAGTACATTCTATTTATACTCTTATAACCCCAAAAGAGTACATTCTATTTATACTATTACCACCCCAAAAGAAAACATTCTATTTATACTATTACAACCCAAAAGATTACATTTTATTTATACTCTTATAACCCCAAAAGAGTACATTCTATTTATACTATTACAACCCCAAAAGAGTACATTCTATTTATACTATTACAACCCGAAAATAACACATTCTCTTTATACAATTACAACCCCCAAAAAGCACATTCTTTCTGTATCATTACAACCCCAAAAGAGCACAATCTGTCTGTATCATTGCAATCCCAAAAGAGTACATTCTTTCTGTATCTTCGAACAACGTACTGGCACGATGCCACAAAATAAAAATTCCAAAGGTCAAATCAAATGATAATTTGTGGTGGGCGGGTGGCAAAGTCATATGTTAAGATTTAAAGATTTCCGATTATTATTTTTATCTGATCTTCTCATGAATATTTTTTATATCTCTTATGCTATCGTAAATATATTTTTGTTTTGATTTTAAATACATTTATTTTTTTTTGCATTTCGCTTGAACTTTTTCTGGAATGAGACCTATAGAAATTTTCTGCTCATAGAACTTATATAGAAATTTAAGAATGTGTTCTGATTTATTTATAAAATTAATACTAGTAAACATTTTAGACAAATGATAAAGCTTAGCTCAAGAGCTTTGACATAGATTGAGGCCAAGAAGATAAATTTAGTCTTTTGTTCAGTTCTCAGTTCCAGCAAAAAGTGGGTGGTCTCAGTGTCCCCCATCACAACTCCCGACGGAGTCGTATCTGACGTATTAAGGTTAATGAAAAATTATGGAAGCAAACACAGACTATAATTAATTACATTTAAGAAATAAACACACCATTTCTGGAATTAGCAAATAATGGCGGATACAAAGATACACAAAAAATAAGAAAAGGTGTTGAAAATTGCGGATACAGATAAAGTTAACAAGAGGCCACCAGGATGTATACTACAGATTAAATTACAAGCGGATCTCTAAGAGAACTAAAACGTCTTTGTGGGGTCTGTTTTCTTTAGTCTCTACACAGAATAGATAACATTTTTACAAAAATCTATGTGTTTTCTGCTTAATGAGTGTTTGAAATGTTTCTTCTTATTCTCCTTTTATGTGTACCCCTTCGGAACCTGGGCGATCGTTATCAATTTTAGCTCGAAGCAATCTTTATTCCATTACCACTCCTCCGAACCCCTGTTCTGCCATACATTTACACAAGTTTGTTCGGTAGGTTACTCGATATTTCAATCTGCCTCTTGTCTACAACCTTAGGACCACATCACCTTGGAACACTCGTTCCTGTACGATCACCAAACATAAAGCAACGTCGAGCCTAGTCAGTACCTAGATGGGTGACCATTTTGGGAATACCAAATACTGTAAGCTTGCATATGTAGTTGGGTAATGGATAATGACTCGGAATTTTTAATCGGAAAGCCAAGTTCCAATTCACGCTGGGTTTGTTATTTGATATATAAACTTACATACATATATATATTTATATATATATATATATATATATATATATATATATATACATGGAGGCGCGCGCGCGTGTGTGTGTGTGTGAGAGAGAGAGAGAGTTTATATCTATCTATCTACATTGCGTGCCAAATTATTATCGAGATAACTTTTTTCTAATATTTCAAAAACCGTCTAATCAATTCATACAAAATATTCACACAATGTTGGCAACATCAACCTGCGCAATCATTAAAATTTTCGTACTGATCTGCGCAAAGTAAACAAATTGGCGCCATATTTGTTATCAGCACGGTGATTTGAGCGTGCCAAATTATTAGAAAGGTTTAGTAAAATTCCCAGAATTGAGCAAACAAAACGTTTATTAATGTTGCACGTGAATATTTATGATCAAAAGAACTAATAAATAAGATAATCAAACAAATAATAACAGATACAAACAATGGCACAGTTTTAAACAAATTAATAGGGAATGTGCTTTCCCTGTTTTGAAATTACTTGAAGAAGTCGACGATCCATAGAATTTGTTAATATATATATGTGAATTCACCTCTCCTTCCCCACAAATTCTCGAAAATTCTTACAAATATTTTCTGGCTTCAAATAATCTGCTAAGGTTTAATAAGGGTTAATAAGCTGCAAAAAACTAATCAAATAATCAGTTTTGTCTCCAATATGTCATCTGCTGTAATGCCGCGAGATATGTCAAGAATTGCTTCCCACAACTCAGCGTTGCTCCTGAATTGTCGTCCGTTGGCGTACAGTCTTCGCTTCATGATGCTCCAAAGGTTTTCGATTGGGTTCAAATCCGGAGAATTTGCTGGCCACTTCATTTTTCGAGGTCCATCTGTTTCAAATATTCAGTAGTCTTGTGAGCAGCATGTGAGGAAGTATTATCTTGCATAAAACAATGGCCCTTCTGAAGGCAACTCTTTGCCTTTTCATCCACTGTTCAAGATGCTCCTTCATAAACGCTATGTATGCATCAGCAGTCATTTCGACGCCATCTGGTACTCTCCATGGGCCCACTAATGTTTTTCCAATAATACCACCCCAGATCTTTATGCCTCCACGGCCTTGTTGGCGTCTCAAACGCTGATGGCGATTCTGTCCGTTCATTACCCAGCCTTTGCACCATCTATCTGGCCCATCAAGTGTTGCTCGAGTTTCGTCTGTGAACAAAACTTTAGAGAGGTCAATCTTCATATTGTCCTCGGCCCACTTCAATCGATTTTGAATGTGATTTCTCGTCAACGGAGGCTTCGATACAGGTTTGACTGTTGTTGCTATTTCCCTCAGATACCGACACCGAGTACTTTTAGACACAGTAGGATGCCCAATGCGACTGAAAAGCTCTTGACTGGTAAATCCAGGGTTCTTCGTGGCCTCTCGTTTAAGTCGTGACATGAGACGACGTGAAATAACCCTCGGTTTGCCTTTATCTGCCATTTTGCGTACTTGTGTAGGGTCGGCGGTGAACTTTTTCAATGTTTGATGACACCTCCCTATCATTTTAGAAATTTCTAGGGAAGATTTACGTTTTTAAGAGTTCTGAGGTGATAGTTTTCTTTTCAGCATCACTTAAACTGCTTTTACGACCCATCTTTTCACAAAATTCTTACACTTTTCTAATAATTTGGCACGCTCAAATCACCGTGCTGATAACAAATATGGCGCCAGTTTGTTTACATTGCGCAGATCAGTACGAAAATTTCAATGATTGCGCAGGTCAGTGTTGCCAATATTGTGTGAAATCTTGTCAGAATTGATTGGACGGTTTTTGAAATATTAGAAAAAATCTCGATAATAATTTGGCACGCAGTGTATACACACACACACACACACACACACACACACATATATATATATATATATTATCTTAGGAATACATATATATATATATATATATATATTATCTTAGGAATATATATATATATATTATATTAGGAATATATATATATATATATATATATATATATATATGCGCGTATATATATATATATATATATATTATCTTAGGAATATATATATATATTATCTTAGGAATATATATATATATATATATATATATATATATTATCTTAGGAATACATATATATATATATATATATATATTATCTTAGGAATATATATATATATATATATATATATATTATCTTAGGAATATATATATATATATATATATATATTATCTTAGGAATATATATATATATATATTATCTTAGGAATATATATATATATATATATATATATATATATATATATATATATATATATATATATTATCTTAGGAATATAAATATATATATATATATATATATATATATATATATATTATCTTAGGAATATATATATATATATATATATATATATATATATATATATATATATATATATATATATATATTATCTTAGCAATATATATATATATATATATATTATCTTAGGAATATATATATATATATATTATCTTAGGAATATATATATATATATATATTATCTTAGGAATATAAATATATATATATATATATTATCTTAGGAATATAAATATATATATATATATTATCTTAGGAATATATATATATATATATATATTATCTTAGGAATATATATATATATATATATATATATATATATATATATATATATATATATATATATATATATATATACATACATACATACATACATATATATATGTGAATTCACCTCTCCTTCCCCACAAATTCTCGAAAATTCTTACAAATATTTTCTGGCTCCAAATAATCTGCTAAGGTTTAATAAGGGTTAATAAGCTGCAAAAAACTAATCAATCAATCAGTTTCGTCTCCAATATGTACTGCGAGTTTTTAATTCTCCAAACCTTGCTTTCTCATTATGCGTCACTGAAATTTCAACTGTCGCTTTGTGGTTTTACGTATAAGTGTCATGTTCCGTCCATGGTATTTTCAGTATCCTTCTGTAGAACCACATTTATGTTGCTTCAAGTCTCCCCTTCATCTGTGAGATCTTACCACATGTAATTATTTATGATTTTAAATAATGAAAGGTTAGTTTGACACAAGGTTAAAATAGTGAAAAATCCAGCGATGATATTCAAACCACACTCATCTACGAAACAAAGTAATTCCTTTCAAGTTCCTATAGATACAGATGATGTGAATTCAAACTTTTTACCCCCAAAATAGCACAATCTGTATCATTTCAACCGCAAAGGAACATTGGAATAATTGAAGTTTACATTTATACATAAACACCCTGGCCCTAGTAATGAACATTTTCGCATATACTTAGCCTACAGAATAATTTTATGTATCTGGTTTTTTATTCAAGAAGAATATTTTCAGAGACAATAATTCTTTGAACTGTAAAATAATTGCAGTGGGTCTTTTTTACATCGGGTTGAATGTTAATAAACTCAATATTTTACCAACATAATTATTATTAACCAACCAATGTTAAGAAAATTTCCAGGATATGCTTATAATTATGTGAACAACAGACCATGTGAATATCAGTTTACAATATCTATCATTATTAAAAATGTTGATGACAATTTCTTTTGGGGGTGTTAAGACTTATTATGCAAACAATTTAAATTTTTAATCATAGTATAAAGAACAAATAGGAAATGTTTATCAATCTAATATGTTAGACTTTTATTAAAGCTTCAACAGAAAATAATAAAAGTGAAACATGTTTGATTGATAAACGTTTCCTCTTCGTTCTTTATCCTCTCATTCTGTCAGATTCCGATCGATATTTGATCTGTATTTGATCCCAATTCACGAAAACATCCAAAAGATATGGATCATAGAAACATTTTGATTTGACTCAATATCCTTTGTACCTGAATAAATTATTATTATTTTTATTTTACCTATTATTCTGGTCTATTGACATTCCATAACCTTCGTCAATTTTTTAATCATTGGTTTTTGTTTTCTGCTACTGTAACATTAAATTACTTACAGTAGTTTTATTGCTTTCCGGTGATTATTGTCGTGCAGAGGTTTGGTGATGTTTGGTGATGCCCAGGGCCAACTCCTTGACTATAAACCCCTAAAACTCAAGTAACGGGGTCTATAGGGCCTAGTACTGAGAAATGTCAGAAAGGAAGACATTTTAAATATGTAAAAACAGATGAAATATGAAATAAACATTCAAATTAAATATAAACTAATTTTTTATTTAACTCTTTTATTGGATGTCCTCCCGGTATGGATGTTGGGGGCTCACGCACCCTCTGTCCCCCACTTCTTCATGCTGCTGCCAATGATCTTATTTGCTTAATTATTCTCTTCAGTTCTCATATAAATCTATTTTAATGATAGATCACAAGTTTTCTATTGGACTGATATCTGAAGAAGCTGATAGCAATCCTATTAATTTGGAATCTTTGGAACCTATTTAGGCAATGTGGGCAACGATCAGCTTTTTAGAATCAGAAGAGTATCGTTTTGTATGGATGTACTCTTAACCTTAAAGCTTCTTGGTCATGACCTGTGGCACTCAAAAATGCTTTATCCAAAGTCTTACAATAATTCTCTGCATTTACCTTGATATCATTATCAACTTTCAAGGGACTTTAAATTTTACTGCTACCCCAAAATATTACTCCACTTCCTTCGCCTTGTCATTTAAGTTATGTTGGTTGATTATTACCATTAAAGGTCCAATCTTTGTCCCGGCCATCAAATCCAACCAATTAAGCTCTATATTCATCAGTAAAAATTACTATTGATAAATCAGTTTTCATGTACTTCTTCGTCCAACTTTTTCTTTTTGTGCTGCTTACTTCCAGGTGATAGTCTGTTTGATTTTATGTTCTTAGCCAATGTTTTTAATATTCTTCAGCTCTCCTCTGGGGTTAAATTCGCAACACCAACTTCTTCAATTATTTTTTGCTAATTAATCCTCTAATCCGGTCTATTATGCTTTTAATTTTTCCCCAAATCTCTTTTTGTAACGTTCTTAAAGTCAGTTTATCTTGTTTCTGTTTTGGTCAATATTTTCAATTTCTTTTTTTAATTGTTCAGCTCTTTCACACTTCCCAACGTTGTGTTCCCTTCGATCAATAATTTTACTATACAATATCTTGCTTTTCCTTCGAAGTTATAGCCTTCTTATAACCCATGACACTATATATCTCAAAATAAAAACCAATATCCATAAATATATATATAATTACGTATATTTACAATATGATAAAGAAGCCTCAAGTTGCATAAACAATCTTACACACCTATTTAAACATAAACCAGATATTATAAGCTGAAAGTCACATAGTATATCTATCATATAAATTTAAGTATATAATGAAAACATTACCAACACTGGTCTGTCAGTAATACCAATTTTATTGTGAAAACATTGACTTGCATAGTAAAATCAGAAAAAATGTGAATTTCTTATTGTAATATGCAATCTACAAATCGAAAATGTCAAGTGTCTGGGAAGTGTTTTAAGAGTCGACAGAAAATAGGATACCAAATTCTTTTTCTTCTATGTGCCATGTTAGCGATCATGGCTGTTCATGATTTCCTGCCCTTGGTAGCCCGAGTCCTAGGCATGACGATAAAATAACATCCAGCAGCACGGCCTCTGACTGGGAGATTGGAGGTTTTGAGGAGCGTGGAATCATCACTTAATTGCTGTTATTCTCAGGTCCAGCCTTATGTCCTGGATGGAAGTAACTGTTAGGGACCCAGCTATGGACAAATAGTTAAACTCCCAAGCAAAAACAAAAGACTATGAAAGTATAAAAAAATTTATAGTAAAAACACCAGCAATACATTTTTATATAAAATTAACAATACCTATTTATAGTAAAATTACCAACAATACATTTTTAAGGCAACATAACCAGTAATGTATTTTATCTGTTGTGGAAGGCATCCAACTGATTTCAAAATATTTAGTTTTCGGCATTAAATAACGCATTGAGGATATGCCGGTAAAGTAAATCATACAAACAACCTTTATAGCTCTTAATAAATGTTGTCTTTTTCTTAGCTCTCCTAAACATCCATTTAGCTCTCCTAAACATCCAGTTCGCTAGGTAGGTTATGCATTGTTTTCCTCTGTCTTTCTTGCCTTCACTCTCTCCTGTGAGTATCACATTTTCCAAGCCCTATTTCCTCATTACGTGCCCTAAAAATTTAAACTGTCCTATTTGTTTCCATTTTCTCTAAATCTTAGTCGTTGCTCACATGTTCGATCCATGGCATTCTCATCATCCTTCTGTAGAACCACATTTCTTTTGCCTCATGTCTTCTTCATCTGTGAGGAGATTTTCCAACATTCACTGTCATATAGAATGAGTGATATTACGTAACAATTCAATACTATTTTCTTTGTTTCTAACGAATATTTCCTGTTTCTTAATACTTCGCTAAGCTTTTAGAAGGCATATTTCTCTATACTACCTTCTATAGGAATTCTTGTAGTTTCCTTCCTGTGTCTGCTAGAAACACTGTGTCATCTGCATATTTGATGTTGTTAAGATTGAGTCCACCGATAATGATTCCTGGTAGGACTTCTAATTCTCTCAGAATCGTCTCACCCTATAGGTATTATATACGGTGGAGTAATGGATAGAGGCTCGAATTGAGGAATCGGAGAGCCTAGTTCGAATTCCAGTTGAATCAATTACATTCTCTTGGGAAAGGTATGAATCCTCTTCTTTTTCTTCTTCTCCCCCCAGCTATAGGTTAAATAGCAGGACCTACCGGGTTCTATAGCCTTGGATGGCAACTGGTCTACTGCAGAAAGAAATGGCAAACCTACCTACTGCGGAAAAAAAATCTGCTTCGTCAGTCATGTATCGAAAGATACATTATCGCTTACGCATGGCAAACAACTGACTGAAATCCGTTGAGAAGACGCATCCTTGTCTTACACCCCTTTATATTTTTACTGGATGCATTTTCTATCGGTATACAGGCGTTTTTCTGCCAGTATAGGTTCTGGATTATTCTAATATCCTTCCCAAATATATCATGGTGACCTAGCATTTCTAACAGTTCATTGTCATGTATTACAGAAAATTGCCTTCCAAAAGATAGATAGGGAAAAGAGAAACGGGAAACGAAAATTTTGTTAGAAAGAAAGAACACAGTGATGAACTGCAATATAACATAAACCCTCCCATATATGAGTGAATGCTGAAACTTTTCCTCGGATGAAGAGCAAACTTGCGACAACAGAGACGTGGTTCCACAAAATGGTAGTGAGAATACAATAGACGGAACATGTGAGCAACAAGGAAGTTTTAAGTAAAGTTTAAACAAAAAAGATACTTGTACCTAAAATCAAAAACAGGAAGTTGAAATTTTTGTGAGAAAGAAAGAGGTCTTGGAGAATTTGACACTCACAGGACATGTTGAAGAAAAGAGGTTACAGGGAATCAGCGAGTAACCAACCTAAAGAAATTGTGTAAATGGTCAGCATAACAGGGAATAGAAGGTATAGTAAAAAGAGGAACATTGCTAAGAGCCATAAAGGATAGGAAGTTGTCAGGAGCTATGATTACCTACGTCCTAACGGGACACGTCACATAAAAGAAGACAAATTAACACCGTCCCACAAAATTGCTTCAAAAACTCAGTCAAGACAGTCATCTGGGTATGTGTGTGCGGTTTATGGCGATATCACCTTCCCCTATGATCACCGAAGTTAAGCAACGCCAAGCCTGGTCAGTCCCTAGATGTTTGACCTATTGTGAATACCAGGTACTGTAAGCTTGGGTGTGCGAGTGGTGTAATGGATAACGTCTCGGAATTATTAATTGGAGAGCCGAGTTCCAATTCCAGTTGGTTTCGTTATATTCAGTTACGTGCAAATACTCTTAGAAAAGGTACGAATCCACTTCTTCTCCTCCCCGCTATGAGTTAATTAGTATAACTTGTATCACTAAGTCATTATTATTGTTACAATCTAAAATATTTTCTGGCTTTAAGTAACTTGCAAAAGGTTGATAAGCCGTAAAAAAATGAATTAATCATGTATGTATACGTGTGTGTGCTATGTCTCTTGAAGGTACAGTTGATGGTGGTCCCTCACAGCTTCCTATTTCATTGCTTTCAGCAATACATACTCTGTCACGACTTGTACTTATAATCATGGCATTTCTTCCAAACTAAAAGTTACTCGCATCTTTCATTTGTTTCGGATTGCCAGGTAAGTGTTAGATTTTCCAAGCCTTCTTTTCTCATTAAATAACACATGTTAAGAAAGTAAGGGAAAAAATCGCATTTTTATATTTTCAATTGGCGATTTCTTTCAAATTTATTCCAAACGTGATGTAATTGAGCCTTGTCAGTGTTTTATTTACGTGAACATTTCATCAGGTTCTTCTCAGCCAAGTCTTTAGCTTGTAACTTCAATATTTTTAATAGCCGGACGAGACTTCTTGATACACTGAGTTTAAGAATCCTATGTTCGCTTTTAGGTATAAGCTACAAAATCTAAATTGAACATCAAACTCGTTTAAAACCCGGTGTTCTCTGTATGATTTGCGTTAATTCCAGTTATTCGTGGGACAGATTGAAACGACATCCTCTGGCAGATTCAAAACTAATAAATTCTATGCGCTGAGAAGTTAATATCTTAATCTTTACTTTATTCTGTTGTTATTATTATTATTATTATTATTATTATTATTGTCGGTCTTTTAAAGATCATTTGAGTCTATTAGTATTTTCCATTTATATAGCAGCTTTCAACACCCAGTAGTGTTACACCACTGGGAGAATATGAACACAACTTATATTTATTACTTTAAAGCACCGACACTACAACCACACACACACATTTATATATATATATATATATATATATATAATTCAATCTTTGGCAAAAAGTGATATTCGCCAAAAAAATAACGGCTAAGTGCTCAATGCATTCTTCGTAAAACGAAGATCTGGAGCAAGTTAAGATATAAAATATCCGAAACACTAACCTTTCTGCAAACAGCAAGATGATTTCGTCAGGGAGTATCTTATCTTTTTTAATTCTTAAATTTAAGCAGCAAGAATTCATTTAAACGAGTTGTAATAGACTCAATTGACGTGTGATGGGGGTGTCTGTTTATTTTTTTTCATTTTCTACAATAAGGATGGAAATTGTGGATAAACTATCCAAAGTTCATACTATTGTTCCAGTGCGTTTGACCGTCTCAGTCAATTATCAGGAACTAAATATTGCCACTTGTACTATACAGGAATATTTAAATTTGAAATGTAACGTGCCAGAAAATGCCCGGATATAGCTAACAACTCTTGTCTAAGTTAATGATAACATTTAATTCCTAATAATGACCATGAAGTACTCGAACAACATCATGAACTTTGGGCAGTTTATTTATATTTTTCATCCTGATGTTCAAAAATTATTCGAAAATTGAAAAAAAAAATACAATAACAAAATAAAACATACTCACCTTGTCGGTTGAATTTGATATAAGGTGTTTAAATTAATTCTTACTACCTAACTAAACACTAGATGTGCGCTAGCGGTTATCAGCGCAAAAAGTGGAATAGATGTGTCGGGTTGAAATTCCAGCCGATACTTTCGTACAAATACCCTTGGAAACTATGAATCCATCTAGCTAATGGTCAATTGCAGGGCAGAATGGGCTCTCTAGATTTGGCAATGATTGGCAACCAGTCTAGAAGAAGAACAACTCTAAAAATCAAAACCGGTTAGACGTGGTGTTAGTAACTCCACACCATGAAAGTCTACTTGCTACAGAATCCACAACCGCGTGGTGAGGCTGTAGCCCTATACTCCACATAACAAATATACACTATATAGAGTAATGGTAACATAAGGCCATTTCCTCATAAGGAAACTTCTGTTGTGACGAGAGCTGTCACGCTGGTATAGCAGGAAATAGTGGTCCCTGTGTACTATGGCGGTCGAGCATGCTGGTAGGAACCCTGGAGAGGATTACGGTTTCACCGTATTTACAAGAAGGGATGAAAGCGTTCATACCGGCTTTGACCTAAGAAGAAACCTCAGTGGCGCAATTTTCAATTGGGAGGGTGAAGTTGTCAGTCCGAGGGGCGTCACAAAGAAAATCCCGGAATGAGTCCCAATCAGTGAGTTGGTAGCAGAAAGAGGTCTTATGTATCGGGAGTTCCTGTTTAATGGATGCTTGAAAGGAGATATCAATAGGTACCACAGAGTGGCCCGAGTTACCTAGAGGTCAGTATTGCGAATCTCGGCAAGAGCGAGGAGAGGAGGTAAGAAATAGATCCAGTAGAGAAGCCTGTTGCTCGGTTTGGTTAGGGAAACGAGTAGGGAAGTCAACGATTTGAGTGATAGATTGAGCAATTGAAGAACGTAATGTCTGTATACCGGCAACATCAGTACCTTTAGAATGTTTCAGCCACGTGCCGTTGTGAGCATTAAAGACACTGAAGACAAAGATGTTCGTACGTAGATGGAGAGAAATTTTCTATACTGTCAGCAGTTGCGTGTAATATACTGCAGTCTTGGGAAGAGGGACCGATAAAGGAAAAAGAGCTGACAGAGTTTAAATGAATGAGTAGTCGGCGGCCTCGAGAGACACTTCCCTGGACATGGGAAGATTATCCTGGATGTAAACACCAAGGTCGTGCATAGGAATGCTGGAATCTTTTCGGTAAGGGGGGAAGATACCCTGGAACTCTGGAATTCATTGGTAGCAATGGAAGATTTCAAGTTGGTTTCACAGAGAGCAAAGATATCTAACAACCGTTCCAGGAGATTCTACGCTGCAGAAGTTGGAACGAATACCACGAATATTGGAGAAAGAAAGATTGAGTGGGGTAGATGGTTTTTTGTTAGCTGGTTTAGTTTTGTTTCTTTTTGTTAAGATTTCCATGAGATATGTTTTGTGGAGTGAGAAAAATGACCACCGTAATTTTCACTATCTGTCGCCAATGGCAATACAGACCAGCTGGTGCTTGGCTGAAAACAGAGCATAATGCGGCCTCAGGGATTTCCACTGGAAATAAACGCAGGGACACCTACCCATGCACGACATGGTACTACAAATACCCTATTATAATGCGAGTGTTGATCGCAGTAGCCTCTCTAAGCGCTACCAAAGAATTCGGGCTCCAAACGAAGAGTCGGAAGCAGCAGTCAGCAAACTTCCAACACGGCACCCTCACAATTGAAAGTCACAGACACTGGCTAGACCGATCACCAAAAAGTAGAGACAGTTAAATCAGTGTGCTCCTGGTAGAAGAAAAAGAACTGGTAAACCATATCCTGATAAAGGAACAAGGGGTGAGCCTCTAACCCTGTTCAATAGACATGGAAGAAGCGCGGACATGACTATAGGTGAGCCTATCTACTCTTATTAACCTGTGGAGAGAAAAAAGCACGTGAAATACGAAAGAATTCATATTAAGTTATGAATTATTCATAAGTTTTGTTGTCTACTACCAACTAAAAAAATGGATTTGATAACTTAATGCACTCTTATCACGTCAGTTTTTCAGCATTGATAAGCAATACTCTAAGGTAAACATATTCTAAATTAAACAAGTTGAGGGGAGGGAATGAAGTAAGAATTTTGATAATTAATAGCAACAGAGAGAACAAAATAGAGACGGCAAAATGAAGAATAGATGAAAACATCACAGTGTAAAGCAACAAAAAATTATAAAATAAAATTCAAAGAATGACACAGACAGACATCTTTAACTTTTTTTAACGAAACTACAGATGAACTTATCAATGTTGTTTGGGGTGCAGTTAAAATGCCTTGGTTTGGTTGTGTTTTTCTTGTTGACTGCCAGATCATGTAATTTTATAATTGTGTATAATTGTATAAAAGAGAGATTACTGACCAAATACACAATTATTAAATTTACATGACCGGCAGCCAACAAGGAAAATTTTTAATATATATTGTCCGTGTACCACCCGGCCTTCATCGCGTACGTGTTATATTCGAGAATGTTGTCGAATCTTATTCTTAAAGAGTGTGCGCATTACCTCTCATACACGTCATGTTCAGTGGCTTGCTTCTGTGTGCTTTACGGATTGTCGCTTCCTGGCCACGGTGCTGAACTGATGACCACTCGTTGAACTTTGTACACGCTTCTATCACTTGTACCAGGCCACTGGAATAAAAAAATCTATTGATTCTTCTTTTCTTATTAATGATTTTTACAAGCTATTAATATTTATACCCAGTTTGCTGATTGATTTATCTGGGCATATCATATGCTGAGATACCTTCAACCTTCTTATTTTACAGTGCTACTTCCTGTCTATTATTTTGACTTAATTCCATAAAAGTTGATGTGTCTTCTGTGAGCACGGGGACAAAAAGATGTGGAAAAAGCCACTAACTTTTTGAGTGCTTCGCATATGTCCGCTAGTTTTGAGAAATAGACATTGCTAAGTTAAGACTCTCGACTATTTGTAGTTGGATGGCCGAAAAAAACAAGTTTCAACGACATAACGACATATAACAAATAATTTACATACATTATGCTCTTTAGATTTTTAAAAAGTTGAATAAAGAGGAATGTATTGTATAATTTCTCAATGATCCTTTCTCTTGTGCTCTGAAGAAAATCCGTTTTTGTATTAATTCAACTCATAAGATTAAAGTCCCTGAAATAAGATACATTTCAAAGTAGTCTGAGTTGATTTGAAATTCATAAAAAGAAGGGCGCAATAAAAGTCGAATTGAAAAGGTTCTTTCTTACTATTATCAGCTATGGTTTAAAGCGGTCTCCTTTAAAGTCGGGTTTTTCTGTGCCTTGGTGGTAAGGAAAGCTCCTGTAGCGGACCGTTGTGGGTGTGAAGATGTGAAGAGATATCTCTGGGTTAAGATTTCCCGCTAGCCGGTCCAGCTACATCAGAATGTCGGACATTAGTTAAGTTCAAAGAAGACAAAGAAAACAAGACCGATATACATGGGTAAACAAATATATATTATGGGTAAACAAATATATTAATACACGAAGACATGAAAAGTTACATAGTGTTTGTATGGAGAAGTTATGTGTGTGTTTTGTGTTGAGTGTCCGTACGTACTTGTATTGTCCTTAGCGTGTTCCCAGAATATGAGAAACGCTGTACGTGTGAGAGGTCACATATTGGTGTAAGTGAAAAAGAGAAAGTTTTACCTCGCCTCCGCGCGAGGTTGCGGCCCAAGGCCTGAGTCGAAAAAGAGCTTTTACCTCATCTCCACGCGAGATGGCCGCTCGAGGCCTAAGTCGGAAAAAAGAGCTTTTACCTCATCTCCACGCGAGATGGCCGCCCGAGGCCTAAGTCGGAAAAAAGAGCTTTTACCTCATCTCCACGCGAGATGGCCGCCCGAGGCCTAAGTCGGAAAAAAGAGAAAGAGGCGAAAGGTCAACCAGTATTTATACTCGTGGGAGAGAAACCTCTGTTGAAGGATTAAGGAAAGGAGGAGGAGCTAACTCCGACACTCCTAAACTCGAATAAAATAGTGTGTCGACTGGACGATCTGGTTAACTATATTCTCACCAGCTATAAGACCAACTTCCATAAAAGTGGCTTATGTGTTTATTTAATTTATTTTTCGAGATTTTCATTGACTGAAAACAATTTTGTTTTTATTTTTATTTATTTATTTTTTTATTTAATGTCCAGCCAATTTTTAATATCATGTTTAGAGCCGGAAATGATTTTTCTGATGGGCCTTTGTTGATTTTCAATTTCCAAGACGTCAGAGTGAAATGTTCTGGTCTGATTTTTTTATTATTATTATTTTAATTGGAGCTACGACACATCCACACCCCTACCGGTAAATTTCATTTAGGTCGAGATATTGAAAACTGTTCTGGATGTCACCAACATTTTCTTCGCTTTAGGTTCTCGTAAAAAATCCATTTTCCATCGCTGTTGACTATTTTTTGCCTAAAAATGATTTTTTTTTGTATCGAGCAAAAGAGAAAAGAGAAAGACAAGTGTTTAAACGTTGACGGATCTTCGTTTCCGCAAGTTAATGTGGAACCTATTTTTTCAAGTGATTTTTTCTAGGACTTGTAAACGATAAGGAATTAAGAATTGTGTACACTTCAAAGATTCCATCTATCACCACCAATACCGCCACCACCAAAAGTATGCAAAAGAAGACAACGGGAAGTTTCGCATCAACTTCGTGAATTTAAATTCGGTTAAACATTCCAATGTCTGAAGACATACTGACTCATATTTTCTTCTTCTTCACAACCGACCAGTAGAAAAAGTTGAAAGATAATTCTCTGTCGGCACAATGTTCTGACGCTTGGAACTAAGAATTTTAATTGTCCTTATTCCACTTTATGTGCCGTTTCTTTCTAAGGAAGTTTTTCTGTTTCCCAACACTTAGCATTTGGAAGGTACTTTTCGCTATCCCTCTGTTAAAACACTTCCCAGATATTTAAATCTTTGTATTTGTTTGATTTTTGTTATCTCCGATTCGTAATTTGCATATCGTATGATTGTAGCTGCCAATAATGAATACTGGTAGGACTTCTAATTATCTCAACATCGCCTCAGATATTTAAATTGTTGCTTGGTTTGGTTTGTTTTACGGCATATCAACCTCAATGGGTCATTTAATGCCAACTTTTTTTTTTCTTGATAATATTTTTGTTTTGTCAAAAATCCATTTCTGTTAATATTTTTTCTCAAAAACGTACAGCTGGTAATATTTTTCAAAAAACGTATAGCTGGTAATATTATTTTTTTCAAAAACGTACAGCTGGTAACATTATTTTTTCAAAAACGTATTATCAGAGGCCTTGCTGTTGGACGTAGTTTATCGTCTTACCCAGGACACGGATGTAGTTTATTGTCACAACCAGGACATAAATTGTTGCACTTGTTTGATTTTAGTTTCTGCAATTTATAATTTGCATTTTGGTCTCATCCATTTGCTAACAACCATGAATTCTGTTTTCTTGCAGTTGATGTTAATCCTTTCATCTCGGTTTCCTTCACTACCTTCTGTAGGAGTTTTTGTAGTTTTCTTTCTGTGTCTACTATCAATACTGTTTTATCTGCATATCTTAAGGAAGTGAAAAGATTGGAAACTTTAAAAAATTCCTGATGTTATATTTCTTATATGATCTTCTAAGAGAATAAAAAAATTTTTAAGATATCTTATTGTAAACATTTCTACTTTGATTTTAAATAGACCTATAGACATTAATGGTATCACAAATTTCCAGGAACCAGTTCTATAAAGGCAGGGAATATTTAGGAACCTATTCTGCTTATTTTCTTTTCAATCTTAGAATGGAAACAAATCCTTTTATAGTATCAAAAAGAATTAAACCATTTTGATAATGTAATAGAAAACATTTATTTATGAAGCTATTTCCAGATTCTGTTCTCATCATATGTCTTTTCAGAAGTATGATGCTTTTTGACTCTAGTGCCATCAGCTGTGTTATGGTTTATTAGCCACATTCGAACTTAATTGCTGCCGTCCCAAAGATCCAATGCAAGACCTATGAAATTTATGACGAAAAGATTTGCCACATTTTTAACTTCAAGAGGATTTCTTCTGTCAGAATAAATTATGTTCAACACAAAAAACCCTCTTTCAATCTCTGTGGAACTTACAGCAATGGTATTAATTATATTTTTAGCTATTATATATCGGCTATTAATATATAAGATTATTTTCGGACAATCCAACAACCGGCTAGCTAAGCCTATATAATTTTCAGAATTAGCAGGATGCCACCACTGCCTATAGACTTTCTTTTTTTTTGCTAAAATATTTATTTGTCTGTTTGTTGTTTGTTTATTTAACGGCATATCAACTCCTTATGGGTCATTTTAATGCTGAAATTTAGTTTTCTTGCGAGCTTTGAATTAATAAACAAATATGATATATGTTATTCTGCTTTCACAATTGAATACATGGTATTCAGCTTTTGAGCATATATATGTTCGTGTAGATATGATTACTAGAGGCGGTGATATGTGTGTTTTATGCTGTAGTTTTGTTGAAGTTATATTTTGGAATACAGTTTGATTTTTTTAAGAAATTGTAGCATATTATATCCTTACAATTTTTTGTATGTGTTTTATTGTGTATAGTTCACATGCCGTACGGATTGGATGTTGGTTTGTTGATTTTGTTCAGCGGCATATCAACCTCGATGGGTTATTTAATGCCGAAATCTAAATAATTTGAACACAATTTTATGGCTTCATCTAAATATATTTTGACCGCAATTGTATCCCTTCAACTACAGATAAAATGTATTGTTGGTCATTTTACTATAAAAATTTATTTTTGGTAATTCTACTACAAAATATATTGCTGTTCATTTTAATATAAGTACGTATTGTCGGTAATTTTACTATAAATAGGTATTGTCGGTAATTTTACTATAAATAGGTATTGTTGGTAATTTTTTATATACAAAAATGTATTGCTGGTATTTTCATTATAAAAATATATTTTTATACTTTCATAATGTTTTCTTTGGGGTTCACTATTTGCCCATAGCTGGGACTCTAACAAGTGGACCTGGGAACAACAGCAATTAAGAGGTGGTTCCTCAAAAGCACCAATGTCCTGATCAGAGTCCTTGCTGCAGGATGTATTTTTTTTTTCTCTGGTTTATCCACCAATTGCAGATTATCACCAATTGCAGATTATTTAAAGCCAGAAAATATTTTTAGAGTAAGAATTTTTTTAGATAAAAATGGTTTAGCGATGCAAGTCTTACCAATTAAACCATAGTTGAGAGGAGAAGCGGTGGATTCATGCCTTTCTCCAAAAGTATTTACACGCAAGTGAATATAACAAACTCGACTAGAATTAGCTCTCTGCCTTCCAATTCTGAGCCGTCTTACATTACACCAGCTGTACATACATTCTTACAGCACATGGTATTCTCAAAACAGTCACCCATCTAGGTACTAACTATGCTGACTGTTGCTTAACTTCACTGATTGCACAAGGACTGCTGTTTCAACATGATACGACCGTAAGCTCACAATTGTTTGAAAGATAAATATTTTAAGTCTGTAAGCTTGGTTCAGCTATAGGTGAATATTGGTCATATGGGCCATCTATATTTG
>OZ038494.1:45782090-45947090 GCA_964036315.1 Acanthosepion esculentum
ATATATATATATATATTGTAAAATTTTAAATATTTTTTATGCAAAAAAACAATTTTTTGTCCAATATATAAAAACTTACTTTGTACAGGGGGCCGTCGGAAAAAAACAATTTCCAAGAGAACAGAAAGAAGAATGAAGAGGAGTGTTACGAGGTTGTTATCATCTGGAGAAAAGGTGACAGCGAAGAAAGTAAAGGAGAAGTGTGAACTTGACGTCAGTGTTCGAACTGTACAAAGAAAGCTACACGAAATTGGACTTAAGTATGCTAAAATCAAGAAAAGAATTACACTAACGAGAAAACACAAGGAGGCAAGGCTGGAAAGCGCCAAAAGATGGATAACAAACCATGTCGACTTCAAGAAAGTGATATTTACTGATGAAAAACGTTTTAAGTTCGAAGGACCTGACGGGTGGTGTACATGGTCGAGAAACGGTGAACCTGTTATTCTCAACAAGACAGATGGGAGGAGGAGGAGTCATGGTTTGGGGTATGGTATTTCCGTATTTAAATTATTTTATCGGAACTTTAGAAATAAAACGAACTGGGTCAAGAGGTATAAGATCAATAATATATTTTTATTTATTTTCTTTAAAGTAAGTCCTTTGTTATTCGGTGTAGCAAAATGTTCGTTTATAAGGCGGGTATTGGTAGCAGTCTGGAGAAAGGTCAGTTTCGGCTCGGTAGTAGTAGTTTTGATCTCAGACCGTGCCAGTGGGTAGTAGTCATATTAGACATAGGACAGTATCAATCTACTGTGTTTTCTCTGCCATCAGAAGGGCAGAAAATATCATTAGCAAATGACCTCTTAACTACTTCGCTCGTCAGGCATGGCTGATTTCTCTCGCGATAGCGTCTTTTGTTCCGTCTCTTGCCGCCACTCTCCTCTCTCCTCACTAAAAATTCTTTAGACCAGGCCCCGAGACTTTGGCACGAACCTTGATTTCAGCTAGCATCAAAAGTCTCTCTGTCTTTATATTTTTGGTTGACCAAAATTATATTATTTTCCGGCGTTTCTTTTTCCTTTTTTTTTTATATAACGGAAATTATGCGTGTAGCCTCTCTTATTTTAGTAGATTTATAGACATAAATAAGGAGGCTCAGGTCCCGCAAACTTCCGGCGTTTTTCGGTCGTGTTCAGTCTTTTCTTCTTCTTCCTCGTTTTATTTGAGAGTTGCCTCCTCGTTATTTGAGCGAGAAGTATATAGAGAAACGTTTAGAGAGAGGGAGAAATAACAGATAATGGTTTTAAAGGGACGCGCAAATGCCTTATTTTTATTCTTTCTTTTTTGTTTATATATATTACTTTTATATTTTATTTTAATTTATTTTCATCAGGGATCACTACACATTCAAACAATATACATCACTTAAAGTTTACAATTTTAGAAAATGAAAACTCTTTGAGAAGGTAAAAAAATAATGGTAAGACAGAAAATGCAAAAGGTGTAAAATTGTAAGATGGAATAGCAATGTTCCAGCACGAAGGGAGTTTAGATAAATTTGGAAATATCTCGAGGACTTTTTTTTTCTTTGATAGAAAAGTTCAGTTTACGGATTCAACCCCTTTAAAAATTCTTCTCAAGAAACAGCCGAAATGGATTTTTTCTCCTGGGTCCTTAATCTGCCTTCTGGTTGAAATTTTAGTGTCCGTTAGTGTTGGTGCTTTCTTCCCCGTTGTGTGATTTATGACTCCCTTCTGCTTTGAAACTTCCTTCTGTCTTGAAATCTGATTACTTTCTAATCTTATCAATGGACCAGTCGCGATATATAAGAGATCAGGAGGCTCCAGAGACAGACCTTAATCTTAAAATTTACGAGGGCATGAGATCACGTATCTGATTGGGCAGTAAATAAAATAATATATATGTTTTTCAAATTCAAAAAATGAACCGGCAATAATCCACATAAAAGAAACAATTTTTTGGCGGTTTTTTAACCGCTAATTCTAAAAATAGAAATTTTTACAGTCAAATGTAACAATTTTTTTACAAACCGTCTGGCTTTCTTTAAAATGCACTTTTCTAAATAGTACGTGTAATAGAGAAACCTAAACGATTATATTTGTTTATTTACACCCTTTAATTAATTATAATTTTAATTATTTTACACTACTAAAAAATAAACATTTTTATACCATTTTTAAACTATTGTTGTTGTTAAGACTGTTTAAATGTTAAGCAATAACTGAAAATGTTCTACTTTGTCACTAATTTTCCTAACAATGTTAAGCAATAGAAAACAAATAGGAAAAATACAAAACGAAATAAACGTTAAGATTCGAAAAGCTTTTAATACAGATACAAATATACGTCGTCTTCTTTAAAAATATTACGTTAAAACAGTTCAATTATCCGTACCTATGTATAAATAAATTAGCAAATATATCAAATATTCGTAATAAAAGTAATATGAAAATGTAATAATTGCTAATATCTCTATCTATATAAGAATCAGATCAGGCCGAAAATGGAATACAGCTGCCTAGGCTTCACTTTCCAGTCTCGATAGAGTCCGAAAGCGTCTCCGTCTCCTTGAGAGTAACAATCCCTTCATCACAGACGAAACGTCACAAGCCTCTTGCTGTTCTATCGCTATTTCTATGGAAAATGTCCAGACGAACTATATTTGGTGCCGCTATAGAGTATGACCTACCGATCAGTGTATCCTACCACCACATTTGTATCCTAGATTATCTAACGTAAGGAAAAAATAAAAAAAAGCAAGGAGGGATGCCATTTGTTGTTGTATTATGAAATTAAAAATCAAATCAAATATATAAAATAAGAAATTTGACTAATAAATCATAAAACAAGATATTTGAAGCCTCTAAATAAAAACATTCTGAATGTATCGAGAAAAAAAGTCTGAACAATGCCTTAATAATGCAGGATACAAATGTGGTGGTAGGATACACACTAAAGCAGAAACTGATCGGTAAAATATATTAACATTGCCTTAATAATGTAGGATACAAATGTGGTGGTAGGATACACACTAAAGCAGAAACTGATCGGTAAAATATATTTACAATGCCTTAATAATGCAGGATACAAATGTGGTGGTAGGATACACACTAAAGCAGAAACTGATCGGTAAAATATATTAACATTGCCTTAATAATGTAGGATACAAATGTGGTGGTAGGATACACACTAAAGCAGAAACTGATCGGTAAAATATATTTACAATGCCTTAATAATGCAGGATACAAATGTGGTGGTAGGATACACACTAAAGCAGAAACTGATCGGTAAAATATATTTACAATGCCTTAATAATGTAGGATACAAATGTGGTGGTAGGATACACACTAAAGCAGAAACTGATCGGTAAAATATATTTACAATGCCTTAATAATGCAGGATACAAATGTGGTGGTAGGATACAGACTAAAGCAGAAACTGATCGGTAAAATATATATACAATGCCTTAATAATGCAGGATACAAATGTGGTGGTAGGATACACACTAAAGCAGAAACTGATCGGTAAAATATATATACAATGCCTTAATAATGCAGGATACAAATGTGGTGGTAGGATACACTCTAAAGCAGAAACTGATCGGTAAAATATATTTACAATGCCTTAATAATGTAGGATACAAATGTGGTGTAGGATACACACTAAAGCAGAAACTGATCGGTAAAATATATTTACAATGCCTTAATAATGCAGGATACAAATGTGGTGGTAGGATACACACTAAAGCAGAAACTGATCGGTAAAATATATATACAATGCCTTAATAATGCAGGATACAAATGTGGTGGTAGGATACACACTAAAGCAGAAACTGATCGGTAAAATATATTTACAATGCCTTAATAATGTAGGATACAAATGTGGTGGTAGGATACACACTAAAGCAGAAACTGATCGGTAAAATATATTTACAATGCCCTAATAATGCAGGATACAAATGTGGTGGTAGGATACACACTAAAGCAGAAACTGATCGGTAAAATATATTTACAATGCCTTAATAATGTAGGATACAAATGTGGTGGTAGGATACACACTAAAGCAAAAACTGATCGGTAAAATATATTTACAATGCCTTAATAATGCAGGATACAAATGTGGTGGTAGGATACACACTAAAGCAGAAACTGATCGGTAAAATATATATACAATGCCTTAATAATGCAGGATACAAATGTGGTGGTAGGATACACACTAAAGCAGAAACTGATCGGTAAAATATATTTACAATGCCTGAATAATGTAGGATACAAATGTGGTGGTAGGATACACACTAAAGCAGAAACTTATCGGTAAAATATATTTACAATGCCTGAATAAAGTAGGATACAAATGTGGTAGTAGAATACGCATTAAAGCTGAAATTGTTCGGTAAAAGATATTTACAATGCCTTAATAATGTAGGATACAAATGTGGTGGTAGGATACACACTAAAGCAGAAACTGATCGGTAAAATATATTTACAATGCCTTAATAATGTAGGATACAAATGTGGTAGTAGGATACGCATTAAAGCTGGAATTGTTCGGTAAAAGATATTTACAATGCCTTAATAATGTAGGATACAAATGTGGTGGTAGGATACACACCAAAGCAGGAACTTATCGGTAAAATATATTTACAATGCCTGAATAATGTAGGATACAAATGTGGTAGTAGGATACGCATTAAAGATGAAATTGTTCGGTAAAATATATTTACAATGCCTTAATAATGTAGGATACAAATGTGGTGTAGGATACACACTAAAGCAGAAACTGATCGGTAAAATATATTTACAATGCCTTAATAATGCAGGATACAAATGTGGTGGTAGGATACGCACTAAAGCAGAAAATGATCGGTAAAATATATATACAATGCCTTAATAATGCAGGATACAAATGTGGTGGTAGGATACACACTAAAGCAGAAACTGATCGGTAAAATATATTTACAATGCCTTAATAATGTAGGATACAAATGTGGTGGTAGGATACACACTAAAGCAGAAACTGATCGGTAAAATATATTTACAATGCCTTAATAATGCAGGATACAAATGTGGTGGTAGGATACACACTAAAGCAGAAACTGATCGGTAAAATATATTTACAATGCCTTAATAATGTAGGATACAAATGTGGTGGTAGGATACACACTAAAGCAGAAACTGATCGGTAAAATATATTTACAATGCCTTAATAATGCAGGATACAAATGTGGTGGTAGGATACACTCTAAAGCAGAAACTGATCGGTAAAATATATATACAATGCCTTAATAATGCAGGATACAAATGTGGTGGTAGGATACACACTAAAGCAGAAACTGATCGGTAAAATATATTTACAATGCTTAATAATGCAGGATACAAATGTGGTGGTAGGATACACCCTAAAGCAGAAACTGATCGGTAAAATATATTTACAATGCTTAATAATGCAGGATACAAATGTGGTGGTAGAATACACACTAAAGCAGAAACTGATCGGTAAAATATATTTTCAATGCCTTAATAATGCAGGATACAAATGTGGTGGTAGGATACACACTAAAGCAGAAACTGATCGGTAAAATATATATACAATGCCTTAATAATTCAGGATACAAATGTGGTGGTAGGATACACACTAAAGCAGAAACTGATCGGTAAAATATATTTACAAAGCTTAATAATGCAGGATACAAATGTGGTGGTAGGATACACCCTAAAGCAGAAACTGATCGGTAAAATATATTTACAATGCTTAATAATGCAGGATACAAATGTGGTGGTAGGATACACACTAAAGCAGAAACTGATCGGTAAAATATATTTACAATGCCTTAATAATGTAGGATACAAATGTGGTGGTAGGATACACACTAAAGCAGAAACTGATCGGTAAAATATATTTACAATGCCTGAATAATGTAGGATACAAATGTGGCGGTAGGATACGTATTAAAGCTGAAATTGTTCGGTAAAAGATATTTACAATGCCTTAATAATGTACGATACAAATGTGGTAGTAGGATACGCATTAAAGCTGAAATTGTTCGGTAAAATATATTTACAATGCCTTAATAATGTAGGATACAAATGTGGTGGTAGGATACACACTAGAGCAGAAACTGACCGGTAAAATATATTTACAATGCCTTAATAATGTAGGATACAAATGTGGTGGTAGGATACACACTAAAGCAGAAACTTATCGGTAAAATATATTTACAATGCCTGAATAAAGTAGGATACAAATGTGGTAGTAGGATACGCATTAAAGCTGAAATTGTTCGGTAAAAGATATTTACAATGCCTTAATAATGTAGGATACAAATGTGGTGGTAGGATACACACTAAAGCAGAAACTGATCGGTAAAATATATTTACAATGCCTTAATAATGTAGGATACAAATGTGGTAGTAGGATACGCATTAAAGCTGGAATTGTTCGGTAAAAGATATTTACAATGCCTTAATAATGTAGGATACAAATGTGGTGGTAGGATACACACCAAAGCAGAAACTTATCGGTAAAATATATTTACAATGCCTGAATAATGTAGGATACAAATGTGGTAGTAGGATACGCATTAAAGCTGAAATTTTTCGGTAAAAGATATTTACAATGCCTTAATAATGTAGGATACAAATATGGTGGTAGGATACACACTAAAGCAGAAACTGATCGGTAAAATATATTTACAATGCCTTAATAATGTAGGATACAAATGTGGTGGTAGGATACACACTAAAGCAGAAACTGATCGGTAAAATATACTTACAATGCCTGAATAATGTAGGATACAAATGTGGTAGTAGGATACGCATTAAAGATGAAATTGTTCGGTAAAAGATATTTACAATGCCTTAATAATGTAGGATACAAATGTAGTGGTAGGATACACACTAAAGCAGAAACTGATCGGCAAAAGATCTTTACAATTCCTGAATAATGTAGGATACAAATGTGGTAGTAGGATACGCATTAAAGCTGAAATTGTTCGGTAAAAGATATTTACAATGCTTTAATAATGTAGGATACAAATGTGGTGGTAGGATACACACTAAAGCAGAAACTGATCGGTAAAATATATTTACAATGCCTTAATAATGTAGGATACAAATGTGGTGGTAGGATACACACTAAAGCAGAAACTTATCGGTAAAATATATTTACAATGCCTGAATAATATAGGATACAAATGTGGTAGTAGGATACGCATTAAAGCTGAAATTGTTCGGTAAAAGATATTTACAATGCCTTAATAATGTAGGATACAAATATGGTGGTAGGATACACACTAAAGCAGAAACTGATCGGTAAAATATATTTACAATGCCTTAATAATGTAGGATACAAATGAGGTGGTAGGATACACACTAAAGCAGAAACTTATCGGTAAAATATATTTACAATGCCTGAATAATGTAGGATACAAATGTGGTAGTAGGATGCGCATTAAAGCTGAAATTGTTCGGTAAAAGATATTTACAATGCCTTAATAATGTAGGATACAAATATGGTGGTAGGATACACACTAAAGCAGAAACTGATCGGTAAAATATATTTACAATGCCTTAATAATGTAGGATACAAATGTGGTGGTAGGATACACACTAAAGCAGAAACTGATCGGTAAAATATATTTACAATACCTTAATAATGTAGGATACCAATGTGGTAGTAGGATACGCATTAAAGCTGAAATTGTTCGGTAAAAGATATTTACAATGCCTTAATAATGTAGGATACAAATGTAGTGGTAGGATACACACTAAAGCAGAAACTGATCGGTAAAAGATATTTACAATGCCTTAATAATGTAGGATACAAATGTGGTAGTAGGATACGCATTAAAGCTGAAATTGTTCGGTAAAAGATATTTACAATGCCTTAATAATGTAGGATACAAATGTAGTGGTAGGATACACACTAAAGCAGAAACTGATCGGTAAAAGATATTTACAATTCCTGAATAATGTAGGATACAAATGTGGTAGTAGGATAAGCATTAAAGCTTAAATTGTTCGGTAAAAGATATTTACAATGCTTTAATAATGTAGGATACAAATGTGGTGGTAGGATACACACTAAAGCAGAAACTGATCGGTAAAATATATTTACAATGCCTTAATAATGTAGGAAAAAAATGTGGTGGTGGGATACACACTAAAGCAGAAACTTATCGGTAAAATATATTTACAATGCCTGAATAATGTAGGATACAAATGTGGTAGTAGGATACGCATTAAAGCTGAAATTGTTCGGTAAAAGATATTTACAATGCCTTAATAATGTAGGATACAAATATGGTGGTAGGATACACACTAAAGCAGAAACTGATCGGTAAAATATATTTACAATGCCTTAATAATGTAGGATACAAATGTGGTGGTAGGATACACACTAAAGCAGAAACTGATCGGTAAAATATATTTACAATGCCTGAATAATGTAGGATACAAATGTGGTAGTAGGATACGCATTAAAGCTGAAATTGTTCGGTAAAAGATATTTACAATGCCTTAATAATGTAGGATACAAATGTGGTGGTAGGATACACACTAAAGCAGAAACTGATTGGTAAAATATATTTACAATGCCTTAATAATGTAGGATACAAATGTAGTGGTAGGATACACACTAAAGCAGAAACTGATCGGTAAAAGATATTTACAATGCCTTAATAATGTAGGATACAAATGTGGTGGTAGGATACACACTAAAGCAGAAACTGATCGGTAAAATATATTTACAATGCCTTAATAATGTAGGATACAAATGTGGTGGTAGGATACACACTAAAGCAGAAACTGATCGGTAAAATATATATACAATGCCTGAATAATGTAGGATACAAATGTGGTAGTAGGATACGCATTAAAGCTGAAATTGTTCGGTAAAAGATATTTACAATGCCTTAATAATGTAGGATACAAATGTGGTGGTAGGATACACACTAAAGCAGAAACTGATCGGTAAAATATATTTACAATGCCTTAATAATGTAGGATACAAATGTGGTGGTAGGATACACACTAAAGCAGAAACTGATCGGTAAAATATATATACAATGCCTGAATAATGTAGGATACAAATGTGGTAGTAGGATACGCATTAAAGCTGAAATTGTTCGGTAAAAGATATTTACAATGCCTTAATAATGTAGGATACAAATGTGGTGGTAGGATACACACTAAAGCAGAAACTGATCGGTAAAATATATTAACATTGCCTTAATAATGTAGGATACAAATGTGGTGGTAGGATACACACTAAAGCAGAAACTGATCGGTAAAATATATATACAATGCCTGAATAATGTAGGATACAAATGTGGTAGTAGGATACGCATTAAAGCTGAAATTGTTCGGTAAAAGATATTTACAATGCCTTAATAATGTAGGATACAAATGTGGTGGTAGGATACACACTAAAGCAGAAACTGATCGGTAAAATATATTTACAATGCCTTAATAATGTAGGATACAAATGTGGTGGTAGGATACACACTAAAGCAGAAACTGATCGGTAAAACATATATACAATGCCTGAATAATGTAGGATACAAATGTGGTAGTAGGATACGCATTAAAGCTGAAATTGTTCGGTAAAAGATATTTACAATGCCTTAATAATGTAGGATACAAATGTGGTGGTAGGATACACACTAAAGCAGAAACTGATTGGTAAAATATATTTACAATGCCTTAATAATGTAGGATACAAATGTAGTGGTAGGATACACACTAAAGCAGAAACTGATCGGTAAAAGATATTTACAATGCCTTAATAATGTAGGATACAAATGTGGTGGTAGGATACACACTAAAGCAGAAACTGATCGGTAAAATATATTTACAATGCCTTAATAATGTAGGATACAAATGTGGTGGTAGGATACACACTAAAGCAGAAACTGATCGGTAAAATATATATACAATGCCTGAATAATGTAGGATACAAATGTGGTAGTAGGATACGCATTAAAGCTGAAATTGTTCGGTAAAAGATATTTACAATGCCTTAATAATGTAGGATACAAATGTGGTGGTAGGATACACACTAAAGCAGAAACTGATCGGTAAAATATATTTACAATGCCTTAATAATGTAGGATACAAATGTGGTGGTAGGATACACACTAAAGCAGAAACTGATCGGTAAAATATATATACAATGCCTGAATAATGTAGGATACAAATGTGGTAGTAGGATACGCATTAAAGCTGAAATTGTTCGGTAAAAGATATTTACAATGCCTTAATAATGTAGGATACAAATGTGGTGGTAGGATACACACTAAAGCAGAAACTGATTGGTAAAATATATTTACAATGCCTTAATAATGTAGGATACAAATGTAGTGGTAGGATACACACTAAAGCAGAAACTGATCGGTAAAAGATATTTACAATGCCTTAATAATGTAGGATACAAATGTGGTGGTAGGATACACACTAAAGCAGAAACTGATCGGTAAAATATATTAACATTGCCTTAATAATGTAGGATACAAATGTGGTGGTCGGATACACACTAAAGCAGAAACTGATCGGTAAAATATATATTTACAATGCCTTAATAATGTAGGATACAAATGTGGTGGTAGGATACGCACTAAAGCAGAAACTGTTCGGTAAAATATATATTTGCAATGCCTTAATAATGCAGGATACAAATGTGGTGGTAGGATACGCATTAAAGCTGAAATTGATCGGTAAAATATGTTTACAATGCCTTAATAATGCAGGATACAAATGTGGTGGTAGGATACGCATTAAAGCAAAAATTGATCGGTAAAATATGTTTACAATGCCTTAATAATGCAGGATACAAATGTGGTGGCAGGATACGCATTAAAGCAAAAATTGATCGGTAAAATATATTTACAATGCCTTAATAGTGCAGGATACAAATGTGGTGGTAGGATACGCATTAAAGCAAAAATTGATCGGTAAAATATATTTACAATGCCTTAATAATGCAGGATACAAATGTGGTTGTAGGATACGCATTATAGCAAAAATTGATCGGCAAAATATATTTACAATGCCTTAATAATGCAGGATACAAATGTGGTGCTAGGATACGCATTAAAGCAGAAACTGATCGGTAAAATATATTTACAATGCCTTAATAATGCAGGACACAAATGTGGTGGTAGGATACGCATTAAAGCAAAAATTGATCGGTAAAATATATTTACAATGCCTTAATAATGCAGGATACAAAATTCGTGGTAGTATACGCATTAAAGCAAAAATTGATCGGTAAAATATATTTACAATGCCTTAATAATGCAGGACACAAATGTGGTGGTAGGATACGCATTAAAGCAAAAATTGATCGGTAAAATATATTTACAATGCCTTAATAATGCAGGATACAAATGTGGTAGTAGGATACGCATTAAAGCAAAAATTGATCGGTAAAATATGTTTACAATGCCTTAATAATGCAGGATACAAATGTGGTGGTAGGATACGCATTAAAGCAAAAATTGATCGGTAAAATATATTTACAATGCCTTAATAGTGCAGGATACAAATGTGGTGGTAGGATACGCATTAAAGCAAAAATAGATCGGTAAAATATATTTACAATGCCTTAATAATGCAGGATACAAATGTGGTGGTAGTATACGCATTAAAGCAAAAATTGATCGGCAAAATATATTTACAATGCCTTAATAATGCAGGATACAAATGTGGTGGTAGGATACGCATTAAAGCAGAAACTGATCGGTAGAATATATTTACAATGCCTTAATAATGCAGGACACAAATGTGGTGGTAGGATACGCATTAAAGCAAAAATTGATCGGTAAAATATATTTACAATGCCTTAATAATGCAGGATACAAATGTGGTGGTAGGATACGCATTAAAGCAAAAATTGATCGGTAAAATATATTTACAATGCCTTAATAATGCAGGATGCAAATGTGGTGGTAGGATACGCATTAAAGCATAAATTGATCGGTAGAACAGATGCTAAAGCGGCACCCTCTATTCCTTGGTTCCACCAGTTCTAACATTCACGACTCAAACTCGCCATGCCACTCACATTGTAATAAACCAATTTCATTTCCTTCGTATTCCATTGGTGAGATGTAAGTTCCACTCGAGCAGCTTCTTCCCACGAACCGTTGCTTTGTGGAACCGACTCCCAAGAGGATGCTTTCCCGATCATTACAATCTTAACCTGTTCAAGTCTAGAGTTAACCGTTATCCTCCCCACGTATCCGCATAAAATGTGCCTCTTATTCTGTAACGCTCATAGGCTTTGTACAGAGTGAACATCATAGTAAAAAAAATTAACAAAATAAACTAAACAGATTATACATTTTAAACGACAATCGATGTATAATAATTTAATCTAAAGAATAAACACATAGATAATATAATAAATTAATTAAAAAATATGTTTGTGTGGTCGGGCAGGAATAACACCTCCGACGAAGGAAAAGTGCCACTCCTTTGGGATTAGTTTGTCAGCGTTTGTTTCCACTCGACGACCAACTCTCACTTACGGCTCCAAATAGCCAATGACTATAATCTTCAAATATTCAAATGTAATGTCAATCGACATGTGACACCCTGAACTTGTTCCGCGTCCTTCTCTGTATCCTTTCCTCAAACACGCCTCTTTACTCTTGTTCTCAATCATCTGTAACCCCTTGCGTACTAGTGGCACTCCCGTAAATTGCCTTAAAAAAAAATCTAGGAAGTGTTTTAACAGAGGGCGGAAAAAGCGACACCGACACCCGAAACTGCATTGGAATAGCGAAATATGCCTACCAAAAGCTAAGTAAAGTATTAAGAGACAGGAAAATTTCGTTAGAAACAAAGAAAAGAGTACTCAACAGTTATGTAATATCAGTCCTCTCATATGGCAATGAATTCTGGGCGACTGATGAAGAAGAGACTTGAATCAACAGAGATATGCTTCTACAAAAGAATGCTGAGGATGTCTTGGACAGAACATGTCAATAATGAAAAAGTTTTAGGGATAACGGGAACAAAAATGTCACTTAACATCAGAAAGAGACAGCTAAAATCTCTAGGGCAAATAATGAGGAAAGAGGGCTTGGAAAATTTAACACTCACGGGACAGGTAAGAGGCACAGAGAAAATCAGCGAATAATAATAAGAAGGTTTGGCTAAAAAAGTGTATATGTATATGCATGAAAAGAACGAGTGGATTTACATACACTGAGGGAGAAAGGAGATCTACATACATAGAGAGAAAGAGAGCGAGAATATTTATATACAGAGAAAGAGGGGAGATTTACATACTTATGGAGATAATAGATTTGAATACATAGAGTGTTGTGGCCTGTTTAGGGGCCAGAAAGAAAGACACGGAAGACGAAGGTTGGTTGAACAAGTATATTGAAGATATATACAAAGCAAGAGTGTTAGTAAGAAGTAGATAGCGGTCTACGTTAACACTGCGTCTACTGCCCTCCTCCCCCGACTGCTCCTCAGTATTTATGAGAGGAGGAAGAGTTCATTCTATTGTAGGAGGGTTTACCACAACACTGAGGGAGAGAGAATATTTACATGCAGAATGAGAAAGGGAAGTCCATTGAAATTTTAGCTGTGATCTTGAGCGTAAGTTTGTCGGTGGAAGTGAAAAGACGATTGAAGACAGTTCATTTGAAGTCATCGGTAGCCGAAACGAATTCTTCTACTGAAATTTTCGTTGCTGGACCCTATTTATTTCTTTTTAAAGATTCCAGACTTAAGTGATTCCTGCACCAAAATAGAACGATTTGATTGACTCTTTATTTTTCCTCTTTGTCATATCGTTTGGTTCTATACTACGTCTTTAGATAAAAAAAATATGCATTTTTTTAAAATGAAACAGATTTTGTTGTTTCTTGCGTGTCTCTGTGTATCCCACATACATGCTCACCGGAAACAGGTGAATAACTAGAAAAATATTATTGCATTAGAAAATATACACGTTAGTGCTGAAAAAATCTCAGATCAACCAAGAAGAGATTTTTTTAAAAATTCGATGTTTGGTCATTTGGCTAGGGAACTGGGTCGTGCTGAGGGATTTTTCGGCACCCCTTCACCAGTAAGATTATTTGTTCACGTATTCGTATGCAAGCGCATGCGTGTGCGCTCTTAGACTATAATTTCAATAAATAAGCTAAAATTTGGGAACAGTGCGGATAAAGAAAATTGTAAAAATACAAACAAAAAATTAAAATAGTAAGGAAAGAATTCTGTCAATTTTAAGACAACTTTTTTCTTTTTTACATAATTTAAAAAAAAAACGTTTTGCATTTAACATGCATAAAAACTGTGATTTTATTTTTTTTTTTTTTTTGAAGACAAGGATTATTAATCAAATTGATTATTTGCCAACTTGTTTTGCGAAATTACTTTGTTGTGTGTAGCGTACAATTATTGTTGATATTTTTCCCGTGGGTAAGTATCAGGCATCCGCATCCAGTTCACTACCTATCCTACCTTAGACTCTCCCCCCCCCTCTCTCTCTCTCTCTCTCTCTCTCTCTCTCTCTCTCTCGTTTTTTTTTTTTACAATAGTCTAACGCCATGAAAAAGTACATACATTCTTACCATTCTCCAAAAAACTCTCCCAGAGTTCCACCTGTTTTAGACGAGAGCGTGTGCCCTGCTTGCTTTATGTTTTTTGTTTGTTTTTTGTTATCTACTTAAATATCAGAATGTCTTATCACTTTTTAAAATAATCCTAAATACACGATGAGGTTCATTGAAATGAAAAGCTTAAGTGTTGTAGCGCGTTGGAATTAATCCAGTTGAAATAGATGGAAATTTATTTAGACTTTTTATCTAACACTACCAGTCTTACTTTCTGGTTGCGACAGATTCAGTGTGTTTTTTGTGGTTGCGTGCATTGACAAAAGGTTAATCAGCGGACAAAAAATCAACTGAAACAAATTAATAAAATAAATAAAAACGCATTGCGCTTGACGTTGTCACCACGGCCTTGTATGGACTAGGTGATGAATGCTTTGGCAACTAGTACTGCTAGAGTTATTCCCCTTAGTTTTTCTTTACGGATACTTTGTATATCATTAATTTTATATTTTTAATTTTCTTTTTTATTGCCAATTCTTGTGTTAATGCTTTCATCTCTACTGTTATATCACACACATACCTGGAAACAATTTATTTCGAAGGAACTTCTAAATAAGAAAATAACAGAAGGCAGGAGAGAAGTGTTTGCGCATGTGTGGGTGTCACTGTTATTTGTTGATTCATTTGTTGCCGAAAAACTGTCACGTGTGTGTGAACTCAAGTGAATTCCACCAAATGTTTTCCTTTCTTTCTACATTGCTTCTTTTTTTTTAATTAAGAAAACCTGGGTGACTCCATCAAATATAAAAATTCCAATAAATATAAAATTTCATTAATAAATCAATGACAGTTAAATTTCGTTACTGAAATGTGAAATGTCTGACTCATGTCAGAGATTATAAGCCCAAGCCCCTTGAGGCTTTCCCCCCAGGCAGTACTTCTTCTTCGTGAGGGAGATGGGTTCATTAGCCGGTGTCCTAAAAGGGGAAGGGTCGTGGGTGCTTGAGCAGTTTTTTCACGATATTGCCATTAAAACCCACATTCGGTAGTGATGTGGGCACCACTGAAAAATACCTTAAATTATATATAAATACATTTATAATAAATGGCTGGCTTCTTATTCCTGTGTACACCCGTATGCTAGGGTGGCTAAATAATCGCTGTTGCAGACACCTGCTCAGGCACATATATGTTTGTTCAACGCCCACAGAACCAACCTGTGGTTTATACTAAAACTATGCTGAGTACACCTTTCGAGTTTCAGGAAGAGAACACACAATTTGGTGTGATCAGAAGTTGAACAATTGGACCAGTACACTCAAACTCTCAATCATGATGACTTATAACTTTGTTGCTGTACTACTCCTGGTTTAACTAAAAGCAGCGGCAAACAAAATTTACACATTGTAAATAACAGGTGTAAAGAAATAGAATAAATTTCAACAAGGCGGTATTTTCATGTATTTTTATATAACAAAGTAACAAAGGAGAAAAAATACACAAGTATGTAAAAAGAAGAAAACATTAAAAGTGAGGAATTTTCTGATGATACACGCATATGTGTGTGTGTGTGTGTGTGTGAAAGTTCAGTCACCCCAGGGAAAGATATCTTCATACCTGGTGTTACTTCTACTACATGCTAGAAAGAAAAAAGAGAGAGGATACGAAGCATCCCATGTTTATATATGTTTAACAGCGCCACCTAATGATGTCTTGGCGAATCTGGCAAAGCCATGTGGGAATAATCTACAACTTCACTTTAACACAATTACCAATGACTTCCAAACAGCTTTGGCTCTCATTTTCACACTCAGGTCTTGGATCAACCCATGGTATGGATTTCTGGCATTTCCCCAAGCTGATATTATCAAGAAGTTACCACCGTAATAAATTGACCTTGGTTAGATTTGAACCCACACCTACAGTATACTTACTATGTTTTTCTTCTATGTGACTCTTCAGGACATAGGTGAATGTGGCTCTCCACAACTTTCTATCTCAGGTGGCTCTTAGCAGTTTTTCTCCATTAGCTAATGAACTCCCTCCTTTTGCCATTCATTCACACAAACTTGTCAGGTAAGTGGCTCACTGACTTTCCCTATCTCTTCCCTTCAATATGTTCCATGAGAGTTACATTTTCCAAGCCCATCTTCTTCATTATGTTCAAAGAATTTCAGCCATCTTTTCTTTATTCTGATTATAAGTGTTCTTTGTGTTGCCATTTTATTTAGGACTTTTTTGTTACTTACTCACTCCATCCATGGAATTTTCAGTATCCTTCTATAGAACCACATTTCTACTGCCTCTAGTTTTTTTTTCCTCATCTGTGGAGAGATTGTCCAACATACACTTCCATATAAGAGGATGAATATCACAGCAATCCAGTACTCTTTTCTTTGTTTCTAATGAAATTTTTCCATTTTTCAGTACCTTATTCAGTTTTAGAATGCTTTTTTAGCTCATCCAATCAGATCTCAGTCTCTCATTTTCCAATCTGTGTTAAAACACTTCCCAGATATTTGAACTTCTGAGGCTGCTTGATGTTGATATCTCCAATTTGCAAGTTTCATCTTGAGCTTTTTTCTCTTGTTGATGACCATACTTTCTGTCTTCTTGCCATTCATGATTAGTCCTTTTTTTTCTTGCTTTATTTTATCCACCATGTCTAGGAGGTTCTGTAATTCCCTTTCTGAGTCGGTCATCAACACAGTGTCATCAGCCTAGCTTACATTGTTAAGATTATGCCCGCCAATAGAGAAAGTAAAAGATTATGCTGGAATATTCTAATTATTATCTCGTAAAAATTACTATCCATTCTCATGAATCTATATATTAATATATATGAATACATTTGATAGTATCAAGTTACATATGTTATGTTCAATATGGTTATTATTTCCTGAAAGCATTGATTCCACTAGTAACAAGTTAAACAGCTACCAATGATTTGGTTGTGGTAGGAAAACTCTATCTGTGCAATCCCATGACAACAAATAGAACCCTATGTCAAACTTTCAAAATGCTTGGAATATACTTTGGTGTGAATATGTTAAAAAAAAAAAAATAAAACCAACTCATTTTTCCTGATAGGAAAATGTTATTTTCTTTCTGATTTTTCTTTTTACAAAAAGTACTATTTTGGTCAGGTAAAAGATTGACATAAAACTTCATGTTGAATTATCTCAATAAGAAATCCAAGCAAAAAGTTACATTCTCCATTTCATACTGGCTTCCTCCTCTTTACCTCTTCCTCCTTTATTTTTTTTCTTCCTATTTATCTCCCTCTACTGCTTTTCAAACTTAACTGGAGGTTATCAGTCAGAGGACAACAGTTAATAAGATATTCTCGGAAAACATTATAAAATTATAGGATAATAGAATCTATTAGAAATATAGAATTATTAGGATTATATAATCTATTAAAATTATAGAATCATAGAATTATTAGGATGTTTTTATATCTTTATTTTTAGTTTTATCAGGGGCCCATAACTATAGGAAATTTGGGGCCCCTCTATTATTGGGGCCCCTGGCCTGCAGCCCATACTAGTCTATATATAAATCTGATACTGGTTGGCTGTCTTGAAAAACAAACAGTTGCACTAGTAATCAATGTGACAAAGCAAGTGAAATATGGCCTGATGAAATGGTATGTAAGTGAAATGCAACTAACATAATAGGGAGTGTGAATCCAGTTTTTTTTCCAAGACAACCGATGTTTGTACACAGATTTCAGTTGTTTATACTTGTATGTATTTTTGTTTTATGTATAACTTGAAGAAGACAAACATACTGTCGAAAGACTGTTAAACATTGTACATCTCTTCTTTTTCTTTTCTGGAAATTGTACTCTTCTGGAAATGTTACAAAATATTGTAAGAGTTACATTAATCATTTTAATAATTGTAATAATAATAGTAATAATTTTCTATGATAAATATTTTATTTTCTCTGACTTTTTCTTCAATTTACTGTTTTGTCCATGCAAAAGCCTGACAAAAGTTAAGGCTGCTGTATTATCTCAATAACAGATACATGGAAAAATTATCTTCTCTTTTTGCCTCATACATTTTTCTTTCCATTTTTAGTGTGTTGGCTACTTCTATATGTATAAAGTTTGTACAAGAATATTTTACACAAAATAATGGTGTTGAAAAGGTATATGCACAAAATAACAAAGTTATAATAATAAATGTTATCTTGCAATGCAAGATAACATTTATTTAAGAAAATAACAAAAAGAAAGTTTAAGGGTTTCTTTTTCTAGAAATAAATTGCATACAAAACGAAAAATGTTAATGAATGGATTTGACTTGACTGTATAAATGTGTTTGTGTGTGAAGCATCTACAGCCCTTTTTGCTTCAGTGTCAAAAATTGATGGAACACACTTTGAAAGGAGGAAAAACAGGAAAAGAGACTTACTTAAGGGTTCACCTGTTTTTATACCCGCAGAGCTGCTGCTGATAATATGTTTATTAAGGCACTACACCTTTTTCATGTTCCTCCTCCTTTGCTTCTGTTTTTCTTCCTTTTCTTTCAAATTTAGATAGTGTAGAGAATGACATCCATGAAGCAATGGTTAATAAAAAATCCGCTAAAGTCTATCTATATTGTTCTATAAAGTATTATACATTGAGAAATAGTGATTATTATATACTACTTCTTTTTTGTGCTGTGTCCCTTCAGGACATAGGCGATCATGGCTCTCCACTTCCCCCTATCCCTTGTAGTTTTCAATAAGTTTTGTCCTTTTGCTACGTTTCCCAGGCCCTGTTCTGCCATCCACTTGCTTAAGCACACAAAGTATGTCACACATTGCTTTCCCTTGTCTCTCTTTCCATCTATCCAGCCTGTGAGTTTCAGATTCTCCAAGCCTTCCTTTCTCATTATGTGTCCTAGAAATTTTGGCTCCCTCTTGCTGATGTTAAGTATTTTTTAAGTATTAAGTTTCCTCCCTGTTTGCATCCTCTCCAAAACATCATTGTTGCTCACATGTTCAGTCCATGGTATCCTTAGCATCCTTCTGTAGAACCATACTTCCATTGCCTCGAGTCTCTTCTTCATCCTTGAGAAGACCATCCAACATTCACTGCCGTAAACGAGGACAGATATCACATAGCAATCCAACCCTAATGTTATACAGCTATCTCAACAAAAGGCCATCTATGTTACTTTATAAGACATTATAAATTGAAAAATAGTGATTATTGATTATATTATATGGTATCCAACCCAAAAGTTATCCATAGCTATCTCTACAAAAGTCTACATTGTTCTATAAGGCATTATACATTGAGAAATAGTTATTATTATATGGTATCCAACCCAAATGTTATGCTATCTATGCCTAAACAAAGAAAGAAGTTTGCCTTAATCATTTTTATCTGTTATGTCCGTTAATTCAAACCAGTCAAAATGCGATTTTATATTTGACACCTCAGCTCAACATCTCCTTTTACATTTACATACAAAGTAATTATCTTCTAATGCAGTTTCTCCTGGAAAACAGCAGCTGAGCTCAGCAATGCTAAATGAAAGCTTGACTCCACACCCAACTTCCTGAATCACCTGAAAACTTTCCACAGCCTAAGGGTATACACTACCACTCTTTCTCTTCTGCCTAAATATTTATGCAGCCAAATGCCCGGGAAGAGATTCGATCATAAATATTGATAATTCAGAGCTTAAAGTTATTTCGGGAAAGGGAGGTAACTGCTTTTCATTGTATCATTATGTTATTCCAAGGATTAGTGTGTCAACAGAAATTATCTCCCCATCGTCAACGGGTATCCTGCCAAACTAGCATTTAAAGTAAAGAAAATACCTTCCAACTGAAGAAAAGATATGGCTCAGCCAGTGGCAGACTTGTGTAGACATACTTTTGGGGTGGGGGGTTATCAAAATGTAAAAACATTATGTCTTTTTTCAATGACTCCCTTTGTCAAGAACTATTCAGTGAATGTTTAAATTTTTTTTTTTTCATAATTCACTTAATATTTTTAGTAATTTAAATATTTTTTTTCTTGGAGTAGTATAGAGATAGGAATTAGTATTCATAAATTTAAAGCTTTTGAGGGATTAGAAATATAAACAGAAATATTAAAAAATGAAAAAATATTCCTTTCAGTTACTAAAACAGATTTTAGCTACATGTCTTATAACTGATATGAAATGTCCAAACATACATAAGATGGAATACTTGAAAACAAACCAGTTGGAGACTGTAAGAATTTTATTTTCTTGTTGACTTTTCAGTTCTTTTATGTGAGCATTATCAAAACATAGGTAAAAAATCTCCAAGAAATGTTATTTTAATTGCAATTATGCTATTTAAAAGTATTTATGGGCAATTTGAAAAAATTTAACAATTAATGAACTTTTTAAATTTTCAAAGTAACCCCACAGTATTTTAAGTAGCAGGGTTGCCATTCTCATGACTTTCCTTTAAATTTTTTCAGTTATGTTTTAATAATGCTTAAGTGAAATGGAAAAACTAGTCAATTTAAAATCTTTTTATTTATACCCTCTTACTTCTTTAAATGTATTTAAATTTAAATGCCATGTATTTAAAGAGGCTTGAAAAAAATCTAAATAGCAATGTGATTGATCCTGACATGGCATCTCAGCTTAAGTCACTTTCCCATTACACTAATGTCACTTTCTTGGGCATTTTGCAGTCAAAATGGCTAGATGTAACCGTAAGTTCTATGTTAACAGTTTCTTCTCTCACACTTCTTGCTTGTGGAACTCCCTTCTGGCTTCTTGCTTTCCAGTTAACTTTAATCTTCAAAAATTTAATGCCTTGTCAATTATAATTGTCTTCTTAATTCCCATTCTTTTATTGTTCTTTATTGCCTTTCTTTTGGATGAAATGATTAAAAAAATAAAAATAATAACCTGAATCCATACTTATGGTTGTTATTGCAATATTTGGTTATAGTTATAAAGCTCAAATATTTAACGATGCAATTGGAATGGGAATATCCAGAGGTATTTTTAGTCAAGAACTCACAAGGAGCCTATTTAGTTGTTAAGAATTATGATTTATCAGAAAACTCAATTAGCAAAAGCAGGAAATTTTCATTAATCTCTGCCAGTTAATAATAACTCCTATAATTGCTCATATAATGAATAATAACTCTTACAATCAGTCATATAATGAATAATAATTAATTATATCAGTCATATAATGAATAATAATTCATATTATCAGTCATATAATGAATAATAATTCATATTATCAGTCATATAATGAATAACTCATATAATCGGTCATATAATCAGTCATATAATGAATAATAACTGATATTTTCAGTTATACAATGAATAATAACTCATATAATAAATAATATGCATATGACCTTGTAGCCAAAGGTCTCGACTCATTTTCACTTCCTGATCAGGCTTTTAAACCAGAAAAATGTTGTATAAAAAAATAAATAACAGAGTTAACACAAATAGTTTGACAAGAGAGAAGAGGTTGGACAACTAACTCAGTTAGAGATTGGATGCTGGCTTTGGAATGTCAAAATACAACAACCTATATTGAACTGAATCTAAACTCATGTAACAGTGAATAACATTAGTCCTCACAAGCTGGAAAAGAAGTACAACCATAGCAGCACAATTCCAGGAAGTCTAAGGGAATAGGGGCCAATAACTCTAACTTATTAATGCAATAACCTGAGTCTTACAATAGATATTTCAGTCATTTGAACAAAGAAGGTAGTATTGGGAAGCGCACATAACTTAAATTACATATATATATATATATATATATATATATATATATATATATATATATTTATGCTCATGAAATACAAGAAATTTATAAAAACATGAATTTGACAGTTGATGTTTGTTTCTTTGTGCACAAAGGTCAAAGAAACAATTCATCCTCCTTTTCAGAAGAATGACCAAAAATTTTAAAAATTGCCTTTAAGCACAAAAATAAACAGTCAGACTAACATCATCATCTTTGTTGTTATTATCACAATATTTAATCTATTATGCTCTCTGGCCTTCTTCATGTACATGTTGATCTCCAGGGAATTTCAAACTTTAATTTTTTCAAAGACAATAATGATTTAATGATACAAGTCTTACTAATTAACATATAGCTGGGGGAGAAAAGGTGGATTAATCAATGAGAGTATATTGTTCTCATCCCACAGTCTATGTCTTATCACTTCTTAGTACTGTTCAGTTATTGCTTTGCTTCTTCCCACTGTGTATGAGTCTGTACTACCCAACTCAGGGATTGAACTCATGACTCATCAACACTATAAAACACTAATCAAAATTTCCTGAAGGTTACCTGTACTGACAGACACCTGAAGAATGCCAGAGAGCACAATACTCAAACTATTGTGATAATAACAACAAAAAGGAGGACATTAGTTCAACGTTAATAACATAAATATATAATAATTCCCCATCCCAGAAATTCAGACAAAAAAAGAAGCTTGTAACATTAGAGTTTATGCTGTATTAAACTTTCTTTGTTTATTCTGAAAAGTCTTTGCCATTTTAAAACCAACCACATCTCGATCCAACAGTAATTATAATCTGTTTGCTTAAAAGAAAAAGAAACATGACAACACTTTTATTCTTTATCTAAACAACTTTATCAAAGTGATTATTAATTTTTACGTGGATAAAATTATTTCAGAATTCCTGAAATATAGATCAATATTTTACTTGGGTGCAACATTTAGTAACTGTAATAAAATCAAATTAAAAGAAAATCAAACAAGAGGTAAAAAAAAGAAAAATATTTTATATAAAGAGGGAAATCAAAAAGAAAAAGGATAAAAAAACAAAAGCTCTCCTGGTTTTCAATCCTCTCTTTCATCAGATATTTATAGATGAGATGAGAGAGGTATAGAGTTCTGATGAGAGAAGAATAAAATGGAGAATTATATTTTTTGTCCTTTTTTTTTGTTTTCCAATTTACCTCTTTATGGTAGCTATAAATGTTTTTGTTATTCTTTCCTGTTTGATTTTAATACGTCTGTTTTTCAATGCAAGCATTAAATATAAATCAAGAAAAAAACAAGTTAAAACAAATTAGATTAAGGAAGCACAGCACAGCCACTATCACACAAGGGGTTACAGGGTGTGGAGGAATTTGGAACAAAAACAACAGTAATGAATAGAAAGAGAAAGAACATTCAAGAGGACAGTAGATAACGATTGACATTGCATTTAAATTTTTGCAGATTAAAATTGGCTGGAAAACAAGGAGCTGGAAGCAAGAAGTGTGAGAAAAGAAACTGTTACCATCGAAGTTACAGCTACATCTAGCTAGCTCAACTGTAAATTGATGAGATATTGATGTGAGTATTGCAATATAAATTCATTTGAGATATATAATGAGTCTAGTATTGTGTTTAAATTCATACAGTCTAGGTATCATAGTGAAGAGCTCATCTGAACAACTACCATGAAAGTGACTGAAGCTAAGCTGCCAGATCAGAACCAATAATATTTCTGATTCTCCAGGTAAATAGCAGAGGCACTGGACCATATATGGCAGCAATATTCCAAGCACAAATGAATGGTAGATATAGATATGCAAGATTGATTCTGGAGAGAAAAATTGTCTCAACCAACACAGTGAATCAATTTTCTTGACAGCTGATCTAACAATGGATTCAATATATAGTCAGGTGAGAACGTTAGCCTGAGAAGGTACAATGAGTCATTTTCCTGGAGGATAGCATCAGAGAGGGGTCTTTCAGATGATTAATGGAGAGAAGTTTAATTTTGGAGGTGTTAAAATTGACAAACCATCTTTTGCCCAAATTAACAATGGTCTTGAGGTTGTTTTGGACACCAGCTGCCATTTTGACCTTGACAGACTGATCAGCCTTACTATCGAGGTAGGAGTAAATGGCAATGTCTTCAGCGTAGATGCCAAGTTGAGAGCTGATGTCATCAGGAAGGTCGTTAATGAAGATTAAAAACAGTGTAGGACCAAGGATGAAGCCCTGAGGGACACCTGCATTAGTACAAAAAAATGTAGATGTGTGGCAACAACTAACATCTAGCCTAACTGTAAATTGATGAAATTTCAATGCCTGTCTAGTACTGCACTAAAATTCCAAAAGTCTAGGTACCATAGCAAAGAGCTCATCCTAACAATTACCCTGAAAGTATTTATGGAAAAGATAGAGAGGCAATGTTACAGCAGTGAGAAAGTCACTGAAGCCAAGCAACCAGATCAGGACCAATAATATTACTGATTCTTCTTTGGATCTTATTAGGAGCTCCAGGTAAGTAGCTGGGGCACTGGACCATATATAGCAGCAATATTCTAAGCATGGAGGAATGGTAGACAGAATGGTAGAGAGAAAAGTTGTCACACATGACACAATGAACTGACTTTATTAGCAGCTGACCTAGCAGTCTTTCAACTTCATGTCAGTTGAGAATGTTAGCCTGAGAAGGCAGAGTAAGTCACTTTCCTGTAATAAGTCACTTTCCTGTAATAAGTCACTTTCCTGTAGGTTAGCATCAGCCATGCTGATGGAAGGCAGAAAGGGGTTTCTCAGATGATTAATGGAGAGAAGTTTAGTTTTGGAGGTGTTAAAATTAAAAAAAACATCTTTTGCCCCAGTTAGTAATGTTGAGGTCATTTTGGACATTGGCTGCCATTTTGACCTTGTCTGACTGATCAGCCTTACTATCGAGGAAGGAGTAAATGGTTGTGTTGTCAGCATAGATGCCAAGTTGAGAGCTGATGTCATTGGGAAGGTCATTAATGAAGATTAAAAACAGTGTAGGACCAAGAATGGAGCCCTGGGGGACACCCATGTTAGTACAAAAGGATGTAGATGATACATATATGTATATACACACACACACACACACACACACACACACACACACACACACATATATATACATGCACACATGCATATATACTTATATATCTTCACTAGGCTATTAATTCTTTTTTTAATGTGGTTTGGTGCTATCATAGATATTAATTGTAGGAGGTCAGATTTATAATTAACTTTATTATTGTTTGAATTTATATGTATATATCTGTAATTATAAGCTTATATATACACACACATGCACATCTATGCTTGCACGTATATAGGTATACATACATACATACACATACATATATACATACATACATACAAATGTGCATACACAGGTACATGTACATTTATGTCTTTGCTTTGTTATTAACAAACTAATGCTTAAATGGTGAAGTTATTTTTCCTATTTTTAGGGTATTAATTATGATAGGTTGGGTTAATAGAATTTGTTGTTGGTGTATACATATATATATATATATATATATATATATATATATATATTATATGCTCCTATACTCAGACACACACTGCACACATACTGCACACACGCACATATATGTAAATGTTAAATAATGTATATGTATTAAAGTAAGTGTATGCTTATATCATATATTATCATTTATTTAATGTTTAATTTTTATTTTAATGGTTAGTAGTTTATTTGTTTTTGCCTTGGTGTTAGATATTGAGTTATTAATTATGGGTATTAGGTTTGTTTTTTGGTGTTTGTGTGTGTGGATGTATATTTATATGTACATGAACACAAACGCATATAGTTGTGTATGTTTAATATTTGTTTGGGTATTTATTTATTAATAAATTAAGTTTATGTTATATTTGCTTTATTTATTCATTTATTTCAAGTTTATATTATATTTATTTCATTTATTTATTTAAAGTTTATATTATATTTACTTTATTTACATTTATTTGTTTATTTTTAATTAGTACTTAGATGGCAAAATAAGTATTTATTTATATGCCTACATTTACCCATTATTTCAGTTTTCTCGTTTAAGAGTTTATTTTACATTTTAAAACTAATTATTGCTAATTTTTAAGCATAATTTGTTGGCATATTGCTTTCTTTTTGGCTCCATATGTATTTTGATAGGGTTGTATTGTTTGTCTATTTTTTCTTTCGAATGACATTTGTGGTTATAATATCTTTGTTTAAAAGTTTTTTTCTGTGGTGCCTATTTCAATTTTTTGTTAAGTGGTAATTTTCTGTGTTTCTACAATTATATTTAAAGGTGTTATGTTGCTTGTTTTGTTGTTGTAATTGTTATTGGTTTTGTTGTGTATTTTTTATTGTGCTTAGTTATTATTTTCTCCATGTTATCTAATTTTGATTGTATTTTTGTTGACAATTTTTGATAATTTGCTGTTTTTAGGAAAGTGTTTGCCATTTTGAAGAATATTTTCCCTATTTCTGTTTTTATTGTATTGTTGTATGTGGGGGTTTTATTAAATTATATTTTAATTCTATTGTTTTTTTAATTGTTTTCATTTTTGTATTCTAGTTTGTTTGAATATTCTTATGGGTAGGGCTGATTCATGTTTTTTATTTTCATTGAATATTTTTAGACTACTAGAATTTGTTGAAATTCTTTTATTGATAGATGTGAATATCTGTTTGAATACACCAGGGGGGTGGTTAGAATTTTTGTTATGTTTCTTCATAGTTTGTAGGTTCTGTTGTTTAGGCTGAATGTATATATCTAAGAAATTTAATAGTTTTTGATTGGATTTTATATCTATTGTAAATCCTAGTGTTTTGAAGGTTTTTATTATTTATTGTAGCGGCTCCTTATTGGTTTTTCTGGTCGTAAATTAAAACACGAGTCTCGACTGATGTTTGAGCTTGAATTTTATTTATAGCTTCAAATCACCGTGAAATACTGAAATACAAAAAGGGTTTTAAAACATAACATAAATTATTTTTACAAAAAGGGGTCTTAATAAGTCCAGTAATTTCACGGGAAAGTTAAAGAGAACATATTTACCTGTGCACCGTAACCAGTAATAAGGGCTACTAAGTTCTAATTCTTGACAAAACAAAACTCCCTCCAATTCTTTCCACTGGTCCTTGCTTGGGCAGATGTTGCAGTGAATTGTGGGAGTTTCTAATGGAAATGGGCCCTTACCTAATTGTTTCCCTTACACTGTCCATATTAAAAGTCTAATTATTAAAATTAAAAAATGGATAAAGAATCCATAACTAAACTATTGGTGCATCTAAAAAGGGGGGGGCGACAGCTACATTTATTGTCTTATTTTTTTCTGTAGTTCTGCCATTGCAGTTTCTTAGAATTAATAGACTGTCATCCCTGTATAGACCTATATCATTTTTGTTAATAATATTTGTTAGTTTATGGATTATGTATATGCCTATGTGTTCACATACTTCTGCACCATCATAGCTACTCATTGTTATGTCAAAATTGCTATTATTATTATCAGTTTTATTATTGTTATTATTATGGCCCTTTTTTGCCTATGTTTTTTACTGTAGTATAATATTGATTTTCAGCATTGTTTGATCATAATTATGTCCTCATTGGTGATAGTCATGAATTGTTTTGCTAAGTTTAATTTGTTGTTTGTGTATGCTCATTAATAGATGGGTAGAATTCTTTTATATTTAATTGCATAAAGAAGCAGTTTTCTTTATTACTAATGTTATTAAACCAATTGATTGTTGCTTTTGTATTCTTCCATTGGTCTATGTTTAATGTGTTTCTTAGTTTTGACCATATTTTTTCTAATATTTGTTTGATTATTTTCCCAATGCTGCTTTTTGTGGGGTTTAGTAATCTGCATGTTGGTTTCGTCATGAAATTGTCCTAATGGTCTTTTAATTTAATAAATGGTTATACTAATTGTTTTATATGTTGTCTACTTTTAGTTTAGTCACTATTTTTTTAGATTCTTTGTTTATATCACTTCTGTTTCGTTATTAGTGGTTTTGTAAAATTTACTGACTTCTTTGTCAACTAGTTTATTGTAATTGTTGGTTTCCATTTTATAGATTACCTTGGATTTATCTGCTTTTATAAATATTTTTTTTAGTTATTTATTATTGTTGATCTTTTTCAAGTCTTTTTCATTCATTTGGGTGATATGCTATCTCCATCAACAGCTTAAAAGCTGGGGGGGGGGGGATTGTTTAGATGCTGACCACCCATTCATGTTGTTTTATAACAATCCTAATAAAATTTAATCAACTGTAATATTGTTTTTACTGAACTAAATTATCTGTAATCAAAACTGATATAGTACCAAATGTAGCAAACACTTTCTTTGGAAGGAGAGGGAAAGCTCCGAAAATAATGTCTCCTGTTTATCCACAACAAAATGATGACAGATACAGGAAGCACAATAATGCCATTGGATAGAGCAAGTTTTTAGCTATAAAGTATTTTTTCTCTTTCATATTTTCTGTTATGGTAATTTACCCATGCACACATAGACTCTCCCAGCTATAAATAGGATCAGGTACGGCCTTTTCAGGAGGGAAGATTCCAGCAGTCAGCTCTGACAGTCAGACGGAACATTCATGCTGTAGCACTCTCATTTGTTTATGTTTGTATTACTGTTTCTGTTAATATATTTGTTTGACTCAATTCCTCTCTTGTGTCTTTATTTCTGGCCCTAACAAGGCCACCACATTTCCACAATAGTAATAACACTGTCAGGAAAATATTGTCTGCATTGTCCATCATTCATGACACTCGCATGATTATCACTTAAATTGAAATGCGTTAACCACTGCTTAACTTTGCCCACATCTACAGTTTGGTCTCATTAAACATTCAGCAAGCATCAAACAGCTTCTTTCCATGTACCACTGCTTGGAACCAACTCCCAAAAGGATGCTTCCCTGATTGCTACAATCTTAGCCTGTTCAAGTCTAGGGTTAATTGTTATCTTCTCTAGATATCCTCTTATAGTGTAACCCTCAACTTGGAGTGGCTCTTGGAACTTGTACAAGGTAAGCATCATCAGGAAAAAATAAAATCAATGAATATCAAAGGCTACAATTCTTTTTTCAATGATATGCTAATTCTCTATGAAATTTTCATGTCATACACCCTTTTGTCAGACTACTTATATACTTTGTTCAACAAGGTAAAAGGTAAAAAAAGGCAACATGGTAAAAAGAAAATTATGGATTATTGGTGGGAAGATTCAACCTCTAGTTCTATACCACCAACATCTACTACTAACATTATAAGTCAACATAATAAAAAAAGGATGCATTACTTTTGAAGCTAGCCTTTTATCTTGTGTAAAGTGATAAAATTGATTTAAGGCTGTAATAGTAATCATCATGATTAAAACATTATTAAAATAATAATGACAAAATATCTGATTAATATTGATTAGAAATTTTTTTATTAGAATAGTGTTATTAATTCTGTGAATTTGGTAACTACTTTTTTCATTTATTCATTTAATTTCTCTGCAATGCACCAGATTTTAGTGGAAAAAAGCAAATAATTTGGCAAGGGAGATAACAACATTTTTCTTGATTTGTGTTAAAATTTTTTTTTTGTTTTGACAATATTTTTTTGACCATTCTATTCTTTTCCAAAGAATTATGAATGAAAAACTGATGAAGGAAAGTCTTGAGAAAAATATTTTAAAAATGAGTTTCTGTTTTTTTTTACTGTGAGTAACTTGTGAAATGAATGAAAAAGAAAATTGGTGCAAACAAAAAAATTGCTATTTGAAATAAAGACAAAGATGATCAAATAAATGAAAGAATTTTATTCAGCTGTCCATGAAAGATACAAAGACTTTACAATTTCTTTGTGAATTTCATTTAGTGTATGCATTTCTAAATGTCATATTGTACAACCAACATTGCACTAAATTAGACAGTGAAAAAGAAATGCTTTTTAGCTGAAACTGTCTGCAACTGCATTTTTGTATAAAAGCAAAATGGAAACAAAAAACCTTGAAATAAAAAAAAAGACTTGAACTAAAGTTATTTTTGCTTTTGCTTTAATAAGAAAGATGATGGTTTGTACAAGGCAAACTAAGTTCTTCCTGTTTTGTTGCTGATGGCAAATTTCCAGTCTTACCTCATGTGCCCGGCCAAAAGATTTAAAATCTGTCAGTCAAGACAATATAAACAAATTCTCTTGCTTATCCGAATGTGTGTACTGCTTAGTTGTTTAATTACAATCATGCTGGATTACACATCATCTGATAATTACCATAATTTTAGTTGAAACACGCAATGCCTGAAATATAAATGAAGAAGTAAAGCTTTTAGAAAAAGATCATTATCTCAAAAGGCTTTTCAAGTTCATTGGTTGCTATCATAATAGTTGGCGGCTCATATCCAAGTATGTCTGTCTGCTATTGCAGACACTTGCTCAGGCGCATTTCTGTTTGTTCAACACCCACAGAGCCCACCTGTGGTTTATACTGCAATTATGTTGAGCAGATCTTAGTTACAGTTTCTCGGAGAGAGCTCATTGTCTGGAATGGTCAACAGTCTGAACAAAGCCAGCATGCTCAGACCCTCGGTCACAATGACTTGAGAGTTTGTGCTAGCTCAGCCATCAACAGGTCCCAAATAGTTCCATCACAGGGCTTGATGTGGTTTTGCATGCACTTTCCAAAGGTGCTGCACACTGGGATTGCTTCTACTGACCAATAACATCAAGAGGTCACTGTCCTGACAAATCAACCCTGACGAGATTTGGAAAGCAAATGTTCAAACCACTGAGCCATATAAGTTGCATCTGCATTTAACCAGGTTTTAAAATAGTTTTCTTTCTTGTTGGATATGTATTTATATGTAGCCTTTATTGGTATACACTTATATGTAGCCTTTATAGGTTTACACATTTATGTAGCCTTTATATGCATACACTTTTATGTAGCATTTATAGGCATACACATTTATGTAGCCTTCATAGGCATACACATTTAAGTAGCCTTCATAGGCATACACTTTTATGTAGCCTTTATAGGTATACACTTATATGTTGTTTTTATAGGTATACACTTTGAGGGTAGCCTTAAAAGAATTTCAAAATGAACCTTTGATTTATAGATGCAGATTATTCTCAATCCATTCTGTGTCAAGGGATATCTCATTTATTTGTTATTTAGTACTGATCAGTTATTGCTTTGCTCTGTTTCCACAGAGTCTAAGTTCCTACAACTCAACTCAGGGATATGGAACCAAATTCTCAAACCAATGCTTTTATCCATTAGTTCTATGAGACAATACTGGGTATAGAAATTATAACCTTCTTGATTTGTCTTTGTTATTTATTACATAGAGTGTGATTTATTTCCATGCAAACTGACAATCTTTGCTATGATCTGTCTGTTACATTTTTCATATCCCTCTCTGTGTAGTAGTAGTCATAGTACAGTTCTCCATGTCCTGAATAGCAACCAAGTTTACTAAGCATAGCCCTTGCGTTCACCATTTGTTCTCTATTTATACTTGTCTATCTAATTTACACTGTCTTTAAGCAGATTTGAAAACAAGTTTTCCATTCTTGTTGGATATGTAACTTTTAGTATTTATATAGGTATACACTTTGAGGGTGTAGAGATTCAAAAGACAATTATTTCCCTTTAGTTGAGATGAAGTCATAAGGGTCACATGACAATCAGTGAGTGACATCAAGTCATAGAGTGACAAACACCAGTTGCTATGTAGGCTGCAGAGAAAATAAACATCACAAGCCTGCAGCAGTAGTGTGAACAGAGGAACCCTTATGGTTTCATCAAAAATATAAATGATACTACCAATCTGCCCCTTTTCTGATTGGGAAATATTACAAGTAATATCCTCTCTCTTTTTGCCCCTTTCACACTGCTTGTTGTATACATATGTTATAATTTCTCTTTATAGGACAAATTAATAACAAGTATTTATATATAAAAAATCTCTTTGAGAACCATGCATGTTCGTCAGTCCTTTCTTCCAGCTATTCTGTTCTATCCATGTATTCACCTGTTACTATATCACAGATATAATTATACCCTTACTGGGGAAATAAAAACTGGAATTATTCTCTTTTTCCCACCACCCTATTAATAAAATTTCAAACTGAACCCTTTATTTGTTTTTTAGGTGCCCATTATTCTCATTCTGCTATGTTTAGGAATATCTTGTCTTGTTCTTATTTAGTACTACACAATTATTGCTTTGCCCTGTTTCCACTAAGTCTGTACGACCCAACTCAGAGATTGAACTCACAATTACTATGTAACCAAATTCTCAAACAAATACTTTTATCTACTAGTCTATTATCCTATGGGACACTCCTGAGTGTAGAACTTGGAGCCTTCTTGATTATAGCAATTAACAAATTAAAAAAATAAAATTATACTTAAGATGTAAATAATACATTGAAATATATATATATATTTTCTCCTTTTTTAAGTCTGTTTTTCTTACTCTAACAAGTAAATATTCATAATTAATTTTTATTATCTTCAGGATGTGCCAAGTATTTGAGGGCACATCTTTAGTGGGCCAGCAACAGAAGACAACTTATGCAATATGGCATATTAACATTCTTGTTTTTCATTCAACCATATCAAAAGCATTTAAATGGCACCTTTCAATTTAATGCAAAAAATAAAAAAACATATTAGGTGTGATTTATCATTTTGGCTGTGGATGTCTCTACAGTAAAACAAAATTCCAATTACCCTTTTAAAGAAATGCAAATCTCTCATTGGCACTTTTCAAAGTCTATATCTACCAACTTGTGTGTGTGTATATATATATATAAATATGTTCATATAATTGTGTTGCTTGTGGGGAAAATTAAATAAAACCAATAAATAAAATAACAATGAATAAAAAAAATAAGTAAATTCATTTTCCCATGATGCAAGTTATAAAGAAACCAGAAAGAGTTTCTGGTCACATGTGCGATTTTATGACCCCCACTTCCAGAAAGAACAGTGTCTTCCTCTTTCCACTTTCCAACAAGATCATTTGTACATATTTTCAGCAGCCCTACTCATTAAGTAGAGATTCAGCCATCCTAACTCAGCACAAGGCTGACTTGAACTTGATCATCTTTACCCATTTTTATCCTTACGTCCTATAAATAATTTCTGAACCAAAAAGGAAAATGGACACACTGAAGAGACATTTAACTTTGTTTCAATACGGTCAACATAAAAGAAATAAACATCCATAGCAGAAACTCAAGATTTTTGTATGCTTCTTCTATATTTGTCTATATATTGAACCCACAGATTCACCTAAAAAATATACAAAAAACTCACAACCTTGTTAACATCCACATGCTATAAGAAAAATGCATTCTAATTGTATAATATGCTTCTTTCAATAGTTTATTTTTATCATTTATTTTAATAATTATGCCAGGTGTGGTAGGTATTTGAGAATATATCTTTAATGGTCATAAATGGAAGATTACCTAATGTAATGTTATGCTGCATGCACCAAATATTTAACATTTTCATATCTTTTGCAGATGTATCAGGGGCATTAACATGGTATTTTCCAATCTAACGGAGGAAAGGCACAAACTATAGAGACTCGGAGATAGCAAGCTTCTTAAAAGTGATCCAGTTAACAGGAGAAACAGACACAACAGAGTCACCTGCATGATGATGTGCCCCAAGTTCATATCGTCTCTGATAGTTTGTGAGTCATGAACAGTGAGTATCTTGTTATGCTGCTCCACTTCTTCCCACATGGTCTCAGGGTCAATACCACTATCTACACTGAAATGCTGAACATGGAGGTCAAGAGATGTCCATGTGTTGTAACAGGACTCCCACATGATCAAAGAGTGGCTGAGCAAGACTTTCCACAATCATTTCACACCTAATAAGGTGGTCTTCTAGCTCCACAGATTTTAATCTTCTAACATCTCTGGCATCAAAAGAAAGACCAACCAGTGGCCCCACAATACAAAAGACTCAATAAAAGCTACCATCATTGATATGATGGCCAACATAAACAAGAACCACCTAATCTGGTATTTTATTAAATAACACTTTTTTTGCTGTTTTTCGCAAGTAAGAAAACAGAATGTATGGTTGTCAATAAAAGGCTCAGTCCAACATGAAAATTACAAATTGGAGATACCAAAATAAAGCAAGTACAAAAATTTAAATATCTGGGATGTATTTTAGCAAAATCTGAAGGTACAATGGAATAGTGAAAGATCCCTTCCAAAAATTAACTGTTATTTATACAGTCCTCCTGTATAGCAGAGAATACTGGAGAATCTTCTCACAGATGAAGAAAAAAACTGAGACAACAGAAATGTAGTTCTACAGAAGGATGCTGAGAATATCATGGACTGAACATGTGAACAATAATTAAGTTTTAAAGAAAATAGAAACAAAAAGGACATTTATACTTAACATTGGAAAGAGTTGAAATTTCTAGGGAACATTTAAAGAAAAAAGGGCTTAGAAAATTTGACACTCACAAGATATATTGTAGGTAATATGGACAGAGGAAAACAGTGCATAGCCTACCTAATGAGCTTGTGTAAATAGATAGCAGGACAGAGTTTAAGAGAGATAGCAAAAAGATAAAATTTACTAAGAGCTACAAGGGACAGGAAATTGTGGAGAGCCATTCATCCTGAAAGGGAATGGCATATAGAAGAATAATAAGAATTTTTTTTTAAATATCCTACAGGACAATGGTTAATTTGATGACATAGTGATTGTGAGTTCAATCACCAGGTCAGGCAGTGTGTACTTGCACTCACTGGAAATGGATGTTCAATAACTGAACAGTGCTAAATAAAAATTTTTTTAAAAAAAGTAAATAAAAACTAGCCCATATCCGTAGACATGAGTAATGGAGTGAAAATAGTCTACCCCCATATTTTAAATAAAGGGCTCAATTCAGAATTTCTTGTAGGCTACCCAGATTGATATACAGTGTAACCCGGATATAAGAGAGTTGTCGGGACCGGAGACGGAGTCTCTTATATCCGGGTTTGGTCTATTTTATATACATTAACACAGGCTCTAATTTGGGACCAGAGAAAATCTCTCTTATATCCGGGTCTCTTATATCCGGGTTACACTGTACAACAGAGGAAGGCTGGAGGGCACAATGGCCGAAACATTGTGTTAACAACAAAGATGAGACCGATAGTCCAAATATAAATAGTGTAAATAATGCTTTTTTTTCTGTTGAATATTTTATTGTGTATGTTTTTCTTTGTATTATAATTTGTTCCCAATTTCCTTGTAATGGAAGTGGAAGGCTTCATGTTATGAAGTGTGTGATTCAAGGTTTCCCACTTGAATGCCCCCTTCCTTCTTAGTCATAGAAGGACTATATATACAAGTCTATGAGCTTACATGTAAATGAGGCAAAACTTATTTCAATATCACTACACATGAACTACCACAAAAGAAACATCAAGGTGTTTGCATTCAATATGATGACAATAAAACAAGCACAAACTTATCTTGCCACAGGGGGGAAAAACAAATACGTGTAAAAGTGTATCAGTTGAGTGCCATGTTTACAGAAGTTATGCAAACACAAGCAAATAATCTTTAATATGCAAATAATCTTTACCTAGAAGAACAGTGTTTTGCAACCTAAGATTCAGATGTATGCTAAACATTCATTATAAAAATATGCGTTGGTATCAAAAGAGAAAGAAGCTTGTCAGAATTTGTGAGATGTTGACGTGGACAACATTCACTGAGAATTTGAGCCCACTAGTTGTTAAAATAGGTTATGTGAATAAAATAAAATATTGTGCATTATCTACAAGACTCTCATTTTCTTCTTCTTCTTCTTCTTCTACTACTACTACTACTACTATGTGTTGCATCCCCTCAAAACATAGGTGATAATGACTCTCCACAACTTCCTATCCTTTGTAGCTCTTAATAAATTTTGTTTTTCTGTTATTTTTCTTAAACCCTGTTCCACCATCCATTTATTTAAGCTCACTAAGTATATGCTGTTTTCCTCAGTCTCTCTTGACTTCAATCTGTCCATTGAGTATCAGATTTTCAAAGTCCTCCTTCCTTGTCATGTGCCCTAGAAACCACTGCTGTCTCTTCCTGATTTTATGTATGTTTCCTTTTTGTTTCCATTTTCTCTCATACTTTGCCATTGCTCACATGTTCAGTCCATGGTATCCTCAGCATCCTTCTGATAGACTGGCTTAACAGAGAATTTTGCTGAACTTTGGAGAACTTTGTTGAACTTAACTGAGAAAACTTAAACTTCAAGCCTGCAGCACTTTGTCTATTATTTGATGTTAACATTTTTTAATGATTCTATTTGTATAGTAATAATCAAAATAATATCTATGATGTAATTATTATAATAATAATACAAAATTGAAATGATTGTAAAGTAATTATAATAATAATAATATCAATTAAGGCAATGACTGTTAAAATGATAATACTGATAATATTAATAAGTGATGAGGCTAATAATAAAATATGAGGAAGATATTGATTACAATAATAACTTCAATAAATATAATTAAGGTGATTATTAAAAGATGTAGCAGATTATAATTAATATTGGATTTTATGGTGTGCGTTATTGGGTTAATATAAAAAAACTATGTAAATAATGCAGCAACCAGGGTGGGTACTAGACTATTAAATATTATATAGTCAAATATAAGAAAGAATATTGTGTATTGTGGTATTTATTAACTACTACTATAATTCTGAGGGTCAAATAAACCAGAACAAATACAAAAGTAGATGAAAAGTATTTAAAAAAACAAAACATCTTGTTAGTGTATTATATTGATATCACCCTATTAAAGCACACCACCCCATTTTTGGGACAGTGGGCATTAATGGCAGAAACCTATAATTAATACTGAATCTTTATAAATATATAATTAATACTGGATTTTTTTAGAATCCTATAAATAATACTGGCTTGTTTCCAAAACTAATAAATAATACAGGTTTGTTTCAAAAATCTATAATCAATACAAGACTTTTATCATAATTAATTGTTATAATTGATATCAAATTTTTATTTTTATTTAATAAAAATATCTTTAAATAAAATAAAAATGTGGTATTAATTATAATATCACATTTTTATTTAATTAATGATTGCAACATCACAAAACTTTCACTAATCTATTATTATTTCCATGGAAAGTGCTCAGATGAGCTACATTCCTTAGTTCCACCAGTTCTAACCTTCATGGCTAAGACCTGCTATGTTACACACATTGTAGTGAACCACTGTCATTCCTTTCATATTCCACTGGTATGACATATGTTCCACTTGGGCAGCTTCTTACTGTGAACTGCTGCTTTGTGGAACAGACTCCCAAGAGGATACTTCCCTGATCACAATCTTAACCTGTTCAAGTCTAGGGTTACCCACTATCTTCTGCATAAACTGTGCTTCTCAATCTGTAACCCTCTACCTCGAGTGACTCTCTAACCTTGTACAGAGCAAACATCATTGTAAAAAAAAAAGATCAAAAAAATATGCCAGATGGCACATATGAAGGAAATCTTTTTAGAAGGACTTTAGCCCCATATGCAGTTTTAGTTACAAGCAATCACCTAGCTTGTCTTGTACATGTCACAGGCTTTAACTATGACTAAAAAAAGTAAGAACAAAAAATAAAAATATATAATAATAATACAATTTGTGGTTATAAAAATCTGAATAATTATAATGATGATACTAACTTCTGATGATTTTGAAGAAATAACAACCAACTATAAATCCTAAAGACAACAATGGTTATAACAAAGTATATAAATGAAATTGAACGATGACAAGTACCAGTATCAACCCTTATATGTCACATCAGCGTGACTGCTACCAAATCTGATAGGTTGTGCGTAGTTGTCATTTTTATGCCACCTGGTTGTTGCATAGGCAGCAGACATCATCCTGGACATAACACCCACACAGTTTTTTGATAAGTATTATAGTCACTAGTAAACATGCTCTGTCTTCGTAGAGCCCAACTCTGGCATCTTTCATTTCCAAAAAATGTTCTTTTTAGCATGACATTAAAAGACTGTAGATGACAAGTTAGGAAAAATGGCATCATTGTTTTCTGTCACTTCTGTGACAAGAAAATGTTAAGATGATGATGATGAGAATAATGTGATGGTTATTACTGTCATTATCTTATGCTTCAGGTTCTTTTTTTTATTGCTTTATACTAATAGTTTACCTCGTGTGTGTGTGTGTGTGTGTGTGTGTGTGTGTGTGTGTGTGTGTGTGTGTGTGTGTGTGTGTGTGTGTGTTATAGCACAAAGAGGTTCTGAAAAGCTATCTGCTCAGCCAAAAGGAGATTCCATAACATAATTTTGATATTTGTTCATTTGGTCAGATTTTGATAAGTGGGTAAGACAAATAAATTTTTTAGCACCCCTTCATATTTATAAATATATAGTTATACATACGTACATATATACACAGATAGATAGATATGAATAGAGATATGTCTATATTTCTGAGATGAGGTATTATGTACAGTATTTACATTATTCGGACTATTGTCCTCATCTTTGTCGCCATATTTGTCACAACGTTTCGGCCTCTGTAGCTCCGGCCTTCTTCAGGTGGTTGGAATTTCGAACCGAACACTTTATTTCGATCACTGGGGTAGACTGTTCTAGTTCCACGAGCCATGTTTGATAGATGTCAGTTATCAGTTATCTCCTGGTAATTTTTCCCTCTGAAAGTTCTCCACTGCCTGAACCGGGTATTGAACTCACACTCTTTGGGTCTGTTACTGGATCTAACTGGATAAAGGCGTTGGTTAGATCCAGTAACAGACCCAAAGAGTGTGAAGCTTATCAAGTATGTTGCATACTGCTTTCCTCTGTTCCTCTTTCCTTTAATCTGTCCTGTGAGAATTAGGTTTTCCAAGCCCTCCTTCTTCATTACGTACCCCAGAAATTTCAACTGGATCAGATGGCCAAAGATGCATTCCAAAAGCTAAGCAGAATTTTAATGGACAGAAAAATTCATGAGAAAAAAAATGAGTAGTGGACTGTTACGTAATATTTGTCCTCCAGTATGGCAGTGAATGCTGGATAGTCTCCTGAAGGATGAACCAATGGGTCACATTCCTGCTAACAGCAAAAAACATGCTTTGTGATCCCTTTGAAGTGTATATAAGCAAAGCTTCTAGACCAGACAAGCCAGTAAGGAAAAGGAGTGGCAACAAGGACAACTGATTCGCAACACCTCAAAAGAGATTCCCTTACTCAATCAACCTCATGAATCTATATAACATTTACACTCTTCCTCACCAGGCTACATGATACTTACACTCTTCCTCACCAAGACATATGACACTTACACTCTTCCTCACCAAGTTACGTGACACTTACACTCTTCCTCACCAAGCTATGTGACACTTTCTGCCTCGCTTTCTCCCTTGCTTCTTTTTTCTCACACATACACACAAAAAAATCATTTCTTTTCATCTTGACAAACAGCTACAAACAAGTACTGTACAAAATTTAATACTCATGCACACTATGAATGATTTAGTTGTAAAAACATGAAAATAAAAATATTTTATATTTTTATATTTAAACACCATTCTTGCTTTTTTCTTTGTTGTGGGTTGACTCAAGTCTGCAACAACCCTAATATATCATGTATGAGGTTTTGACTTGGATCTGTGCAGCCATTTTTAATACAAATGTATACTTCTGATTGGTACACAAGATCAGATTTTGTTGGTAGGGAAGCTTAGTTGAAGGTTTCTTAAATGCAATATTTGTGAATTTTGTCAAACTTTGCCTTGTCATTATTTCATAAAGGCTTTAAGCCAAAAAGCTTTATGACAAAAGAAAATTCTTTGAAGTTAGTAGAATGCACTGATTTTTGATAAAAAAGTGAAAAATGAAGAATGCCTGACATGGACATAAAAATGTAGGTTGTCTCTTTTGTCTGCTTTTTACAAAGAAATCAAGTCTCATTGTTTTCAAAAATTGATTCTTTTCCACTGTATATTTTTCATCAGTCCTTCTGTTTGTTGTCATTTACATTACAATTCTGTTTTTGTTTTATTTCTGAGAAAAGTTGCATCAGTATGATATGCGATATGATGTCTGCAGCTCAAATGAAGCAATATATATATGTATGGCATATAACAGTTTGCTACTTTAAAACCCACACAAATCTAATCATAATGAAAGTTAAGAAAGAAAATAACCAAATTGTTATGGATACGAAAATACAAATATTACTTACTGTTTTATTATTTTATTTAATTAACTTGGAAAGAGTGACATGGACTAACTGCTACTGATCATTTTGTAGATATTTACTTAGCTTAATCTAGTCTGGCACAGCAATGAGGCATCTAGTAGTTTGCTAGATTGATTTGTTTTTTACGACTTATCAACCCATTGCAGGTTATTTAAAGCTAGAAAATATTTTTACATTATAAGAATTTGGAGGTTAGTTAATAATGAAGACTTTTTTTATGTATGATCATCAAAATTAAGCAACATTGAGCCTGGTCATTAGCTAGATGGGTGACCACTTGGGAACACCAGATGCTGTAAGCTTGGATGTGTGATGTGATAATGACTTGGAATTGGAAAATCGGAGAGCAAAGTTCCAATTCCAGTCAGGTTTGTTATATTCACTAATGTGAAAATATCGTTGGGAAAGGATATGAATACACCTTTTCTTCTTCAGCTGTGGTTTAATTAGTAGGATTTGCAGCAGTAAATGTAAAGCTTGAAAATATTTTTACATCATAAAAATTTGGGGGAGAGTTTTTTTTGTTTTTTTTTTTAAGCGTATAATAATTTACTTAATTTTGATGATCATACGAGAAAAAGTCTTCATTATTAACTCCAAATTCTTATAATGTAATATAAAATAACTAGAGTAGATTATTAGCCATCATTCTAAATAATGTACCTTGGTTCTGCCTTGATTGTTATTTAAAACATTTTAATATAAATAAGGCTTGGGTGTATTTTAGCCTATCATCAAACAAATAGGCTTTGAGAAAGTTTTTTCCTTCCCATGTTCAAAATGATCACTTCATTTATTTTCTTGTAAAATCTGTAATATCTAAATATATAAATATCTGTAATAGCTTTCCATATTAAAAACAACCACTACATTTGTGTTCTTGTAAAATCTACAGTATCCAAGAATGTAAAAATCTATAATTACTTTCTATATTCAAAACAGCCAATTCATTTGTGTTCTTATAAAATCTGCAGTATCCAAGAATGTAAAAATCTATAATTACTTTCTATATTCAAAACAGCCAATTCATTTGTGTTCTTGTAAAATCTGCAGTATTCAAGAATGTAAAAATCTATAACCACTTTCTATATTCAAAACAGTCAATTCATTTGTGTTCTTGTAAAATCTGAAGAACATAAATAGCTATAATCATCTTCTGTATTCACATCAAACATTTCATTCCCTTCATAATCCATTGGTGATATGTAAGTTCCTCTAGAGAAGCTTCTTCCCAGGAACCGCTGCTTTGTGGAACTGACTCCCAAAAGGAGGCTTCCATGATCACTACAATCTTAACCTATTCAAGTCTACGGGCAACTGCTATCTTCCCCGTATATCCCCATGAACTGTGACTCTTACTCTGGAACTCTCTACTTCGAGTGGCTCTTGAGCCTTGTACAGAGTGAACATCATTGTAAAAAAAAATTAATTTATGTTCTTGTAAAATCTGCAGTATCCAAGAACAAAAATATTTACAATTACTTTCCATGTTCAAAACAAACCCTTCATTTATGTTATTGTAAAATCTGCAGTATCCAAGAATGTAAATATCTACACTTTCCATGTTGAAAACAATGACTACATTTATGTTCTTGTAAAATCTGCAGTATCCAAGAATGTAGAGATCTGCAATCACTTTCCATGTTCAAAACAACCAATTAATTTTATGTTCTTCTAAAATCTGCAGTATCCAAAAATATAAACATCTGCAATTACTTTACATGTTCAAAACAACCAATTTATTTCTATTCTTCAAAGTTTTGCAGTATCCAAGAATGTAAATATTTACTTTTTCCATGTTCAAAACAACCACTACATTTATGTTTTTCTAAAATCTGCAGTATCCGAGAATATAAATATCTGCAATTATTTTCCATGTTCAAAACTACCTCTTCGTTTACATTCTTGTAAAATCTACATTTTTCAGGAATGTAAATATTTACAGTCATAATCTTAACCATAATAAACATAGGTATCAATAACCCTTAGTGAATATATTTAATGTGCACATGATTGTAATGCTCAAAGCTAAAGTTGCCATGTCTTTAAATAATCTCTAATCTTTTCTTTGTGTCAGTTTTCAAACTTCAATACACAAAGTCATACCAAAAAAAAAATTAATGGCAAAGTAATTTATTACTTTGAACCTGTACAACTACAAAATGGCCAATATTTGATAGTGACTACTCAGTCTTGGTCTATCCAACTTTGAAGATGTATGTGATGTTCAATCTGTTTGATTTCAAAACTATATGTCATGTTCAGTTGACTCAACAACCTGATCTCAGCTCAAGTTCATCAAAGTTTCACCTCAGATACATAAACAGATCTTTCTGGCCATTAATTTGAACAAACTTTCTGATTATACTTGGAGACTGATAATTCCCCAGTAACCGTGCTCACAACCACCTCATCAGCTTATTTTGACAGATCGACCAAGTCAGGTAAATACTCACTGAGTTATATACAAAGTACACTAGGTAATTGAGAACAAATTATAGTATAAAGAAATACAAAGATATTCAACAGAAATGTGCAGGTGGTGTAATAGTTAACAGCTCCATACTAGAAATCAGCAAGCCAAGTTCAAATACCAGCTGAGTTTGTTACATTCACTTTTGCACAAATACTTAGAAAAACTATGGATTCATCTCTTCTCTCTGAATCTATGTGTTAAATAGCAGAAAAACTGAGCTCTCTAACAGATTTGCAACCAATCTAGGAGAAGGACAATTCTGAATTGAACAGTACATACAATGCAACCATCAACATCATGGAGTTTACAATGATTTTACAGTCTCAACTGCAGTTGGCTTATCACTGTCCATGTATTATATTATTATTATTATTATTTAATAAAAGCTTTAGTAAAAGGCAGCTGAAATTTCTGGACTTGTAATGAGAAAGGAAGGCTTAGAGAATCTGATACTCACAGGGTGGATAGAGGAAAAAAGAGACAAGGGAAAGCCATGTGTGACATATCTAGTGGGCTTAAGTAAGTGGATGACAGAAAATATTTAGGAGAAGTAGGAAAAGGACAAAACATTGAGAGCTACAAGGGATAGGATGAAGTAGAGAACCATGACTGCCTATGTCCTGAAGGAACATGGTACATAAAAGAAAGCGAAAGTGAAAGTAGTTTGATTGATAAACATTTCCTATTTGTTCTTTATCCTATCATTCTGTTGCATTTTGATCCATATTTGATCTGTATTTGATCCTGATTCATTATTATTATTATTATATATTCAGTAGAAAGAATTAAGAATTAGTATATTTACAAAATAATTTATACACATTTTTTCAACTTAGAAGAGATTTATTCAATATAAACTAGCCTCAACCTCAAGGTTGATATCCATGTGGCTTCAAAAGCAATTGCATACCTGGATCAGGTAGTTCTCATTCCTGTTGGCCATCATGTCTGCAATAGCAGCCTTTAGTGAATCCTTAGTATTGTGGAGCCACTAGTTAGTCCCCCTCTCAATTACGCTTCAGAGAACACCTGAACTGCAACAGCTCTTGCATAAAAAGATCTAAAATGCTCGAACAATGGTCAACACAAGTTTCATGCTAGAGGATGACGGTCATACTGATGTAATATAAGTTGTCCAGGTGATCACCACCCAGTCGGTTGTACCATACACTCCATTCTTACTATGTTATTTCAGCTGTTGACATCTGCATCAAGTACATGAAATATGTGACTAAGAAAGCAAATCAGACAGTGTTTGAGCTGCAACACATGAAAGCCAATGTCAATAAGGTCAGAAAACTGATGAGATCATTGTTTCAGAATTCCTGTTTTTCTGCCATCACCAAGGCAGTTTAGGAGAGATTCTTGAGCACTCAAATCCTAAGAAGGCAAACATCAAACACATTGCAACAAACCTCAGGAATCTCCTTACACTCATCTTCACTGTCTGCTTCCCTACCAATCCACATACATTGGAGAAGTACACAATGTAAATCTAGCTAGAATCACATGTGCCCATAGTAATCCTGATACAAGTAAATGATTTCATAACAGTCCATGTTGACACTTCAGGGGCCATATTTACTCTGATTTGTTCTGTGGATACAGTGCAGTCTGCCAGTACTGCCTTTACAATGCACCCAGTAGAATAGATACTAATGTGTCAATTTTTCTTGCTTCTGTTTATTACAGGATTTATCTATTTGTTCTTTGTGTATATCTTTATATGTTTGCTATTAAATTTGCATATTTTCCATTTTTATATGCTTTTATGCAGAGTATAGATGGGATTTGAAAAGGATTATTTATTTATAGTTATTATGATTGGTCTCTTTCAAGATTGATAATTTATAGGATGTACAATAGAGTGATGGATTACAGTGTGGCTTGAGGAATCAGAGAGCTGAGTTTGAATTCCAGTCAAGTTCATTACATTCACTTATGTGCTAATATCCTTCTCTTCTTCCCCCAGCTATGGATAAATAACAGGACAACCCTCTCCAGGTCAGGAATATCTCCAAAATATATGTAAGGCTTTTTCTTTTTGTTCCTCCTTATACTTTGCTTTGCATTGTAGATATATATGATATATGTTCTCCACATTGGACATTTATATATATGTATATTATGGTTTTGCGTATGTCATAGTATATAAAAGTCTCTCTGAGAACAAAGCATGTTTGTTATTTTGATCTTTGGTGGCAACTGAAGAAGTAAACTCTGAATTCAAAACCATATGTAGCCCTGGCAAAGCACATACTATGCAGTTAAGGAAAGGGCCATTTTCATTGACTCAATGATCCTGACTACAGATGACTCCTTTTTTTTATAGGATGTTCAGGTGATGTAATGGATCTTGTGACAAGAAATCAGAAACCTGAATTCAAACTCCAGTCAAGTTTAGTTATATTTACTTTCATGCAAACACCTTCGGGAAATGTATGAAACTATCTATTCTCTCTCCAGCTATGGGTTAAATAGTAGAGCAGACTTGGGCTCATCCTGTGTATGACAACTACATCTGGCAGCATGGAACCACCTCTTAAATTGCTGTTGTTTCCAGGTCCACCCTGACCTGGGGTGGTAGCACCTGTTCGGATCCCAGCTATGGGCCAATAGTTAACCCCCAAACTGAGGTCAAAACACTTTGAAAGTATAAAAATATATTTTTATAGTAAAAATACCATCAATACTTTTTCATAGTAAAAGCATTACCAGCAATGAGTTTTTGTAAAGAAAATTACTAATGCTCCCAAGAAAGTTAAATTTCCGCTTTAAATGACCCATAAGGAGTTGATGTGCCCCAAAATAATTCCATTTCTCCTTGTATTCTGTGTCCTTAGCAAATTTCATGATAAAAATATCTATTCATTGGTATATTTTGATGGTTGATGGAGTAATGAGCAATTGTGTGAATACTTAGACAAACCACTCTCCTATTAGTACACACCTGTCCAGGCAGTAACAACAAATAGTTATGACCTTCATTATCAATCTTGAAAGAGACCCATCATAATAGCTATAAAGAATAATAAAGGAAAGTCCTGTTCTTTTATTGTTCTCTCTCCTTAATAATGTTATAGGGATACAGAAGGCACTTATCTCCCTTTGGTAGAAGATAAGTCCCGTGTTCACACGACACCCACTTCATGACATCACTTCATACAGTGACCCAAAGCAGGAGTCAATTTTCAATTTGTGAATAGCAACCAAATGAGAAGGTTGCTTTCTTCTAGCCTGGGCCTGGGTAAAATCTGCCTTCACCCCTTACAAGCACATTTTACCATAGATGAGTCTGGCTTGTTTAAATCTAGAGTACTAAAAATGCCCTCTCCAGGTCAGGAATATCTCCAAAATATATGTAAGGCTTTTTCTTTTTGTTCCTCCTTATACTTTGCTTTGCATTGTAGATATATATGATATATGTTCTCCACATTGGACATTTATATATATGTATATTATGGTTTTGCGTATGTCATAGTATATAAAAGTCTCTCTGAGAACAAAGCATGTTTGTCATTCTTTGTCCTTTCAGTTATTCTGTTCCATCCTGTCCGTGAGTTACGGTGTTGTTGTATCACAGATATAGCAATGCCTATAATGAGAGAAATGTAATTGGGAGAATAAATATTTCTTTTCCTCATTATCGTTACAATGTTTTCCTTTTTCTCATATTCTTTCCCATTCAGTAATCCTTTACAACTTAGTGGCTTTATTGCCTTGCTTGGGGTGAAATGATTAAAAACAAATACACTTATACAGACAGTATAGGTCAGTCAAGCTTATAAAGTCATTATGAATTCCATGATTTTGTCCAGGCCTGCACAAAATATGGCCTATGGGCTTCATGCAATGCACAAGACTACCTAATGTGGCTTGTGAGAGGTTTTCAAAATAGTCAGTATTTTGTGTTCATAAATTTGACAACTGATCACATACAAAAAATCAGTTTTGCGGAAGCATAACTTTAGTCAACAAATATTTCACTGTCTTTGTATCTAATTAATCCTTTTTACTCTAGGTAAAATGATAGCAAAGTTGGTTCACTGCGTCATGCTAGACAATTTTCTCTTTTATATATATATAAGTCTACCATTCATCCTTGATTTAAATTTTACTACTACATCTGGTTTGGAGATCCTGCTATATATCCATAGATTCTTGATAAAATACAAAGATTCTGACCTGGAATCTTGGCTTCAATCACTTTCCTCCACCGTAACACATAGTTTCTCTGTACCCTTTTCTATAAATACTTTCATGGTAATTGTTCTGATGAACTTTTCTCTATGGTACCTAGACTTTATGAATTTAAGTTCAGTGCTAGATTGGTGGCAGGGATTCATCATTATACAGTTGAAGAGGATAGATGTAAAATATAATTTCTATGCTAACAGTTTCTTCTATCACACTTCTCGCTTGTGGAACTCTCTTCTGGCTTCTTGCTTCCCATTTAAATACAATGTTAATTGTTATCTTCTATCTTCTTAATTCCTGTTCTTTTATTCTTCTCTCTCTTAATAGTGTTTTGTTTTTTTCATATTTTCATACACTCAGTAACCACTTGCATCTTAATGTCTTTATTGCCTTGCTTGGGGTGAAATGTTTAAAAAAATAAAACTCTCCTTAGAGAAAGAAAGAATTTTCTCACTATCCCTCTCTCTATATCTGCTTCTAGATCAGTAATTTATTCTAAAAATTTACTTTTGTGTCCCACTGCTAATTTTCTGTGATCAATGCAGCTCATCACATTTTTTTCAATCTTGCAGGTTTGACCTTGTCAATGGCTGCATAATATGTGCTATGCCAGAATTACATACAGTTTTGAGTTCAGAGTTGTTCTTCTCCTAGACAGGTTGCCAGTAATGACTCAAGAGATCTGTCTGCCCTGCTATTTTAACCTATCACTGGGAGGTGAAGAGATGGATTCATACTTTTCCCAATAGTATTTGCATGAAATTGAATAACAAATTCAGCTCACCAATTTCTTGTCCCACACCATTAACTATTACATCACCTACACATCTGACCAATCATGCCCAAGGAAATATTATGGCATATTTGGGTACTTTTTGCAGATGTTTCTATTCTGTGACTTGATTCAGTTTTAGAATATATACATAAATACATCAGTAAGTCCATAGATTAAAGATGAAAAAAAAAAAAATTTTATTCAACAAATATTTATTTTGCAACATAATCTCTTTCTTTGTCAATGCTTCTACATTAATCACACAGACTAATATACTATACAATGAAAATTTCAGATTCACATTCAACTAAAACCTATATTGGGCTAGTATGGTAGAATTTATTCTCCACCAAACGTTCCAGTAATATCAATACTTTATATCAGCTTGAAGACTTATTGATCTAAACGTGTGTGTGTGTGCGTGTGTGTGTGTGTGTGTGTGTGTGTGTGTGTGTGTGTGTGTGTGTGTGTGACACTGACACTGACACAATAAGCAGTTTTTAGTAAATACTGTAAACTTTTGGGTTAAAAAAGGTGAAAATTAATAGTATTATAGCATTGCAAAACTTAATTATCTGCCCTTGATTCAGCTATAATGTATAAAGGGTAAAAAATGCATAACACGATAGTCTAGCTCAGTGATTCTCAACCACCGTGCTGCTGCACATTTGTTTGCCACATGATCCTCTTAAGTGTTCTGTGAAATATTGTCATAGCATATAATAGCTGGCCACTCATATTCAAGGATACCCGTCTATTAGGGCGGCTAGCCAGTCTCTATTACAGACGCTTGCTCAGATACATTTGTGTTTGCTCAACACTCACAGAGCCCACCTGTGGTTTATACTGCAATTATGCTGAGCAGACCTTAGTTACAGTTTCTGGGAGAGAGTGTGTTATCTAGCGTGATCAATAATTTGAACAAGGCCAGCACACTCAAGCCCTAGGCCACGGTGACTTGTGACTTGGTGTTAACACAGCTATCAACGGTTCTCAAGAGTTCCATTTACCTAATTTCACTTACAAGGTTTCGGTCAACCCGTGTGTGTGTGTGTGTGTGTGTGTGTGTGTGTGTGTGTGTGTGTGTAAAGCATTAGTATTTGAATAAATGAATAAGTATCAAACTGTTTTTCAAATAATTCTCTTCACTATTCTTCGATTAGGTTATTTTAAATACTTTGTTTCAATATTCATTTTTTTTTAAATATTTTTATTTTTTTTAATTTAACTCTTTCCTTTATTTAAATAAATGAATATCAACCTTTTTTTATGGTTTTATTTCAATTTCTACCCTTTAAAAATTTTGCTACGTGTGCAGTCATATTTTCATTTGCTCCTAGGTGTGCTGTTGCTTAAAAAGGTTGAGAAACACTGGTCTATCTAGAGGCATGTAATGTAAGTCACCTTGTCAGTTGGTGCCAATTCATCAGAATGACTGCACATATATTCCACACCTCGGTTTTCTCTCACTTTTAATACTAAGGCCACTTTACAGACACAGTGCACAGACACGTCAACTGTCAAATAAGACCTTAATTCACTTCTCTTTGTCATATTGGCTATTTGTATCTCTTTCACTGTCTCTTGTTTTATTCAAGTTCTGTAAATATGTAACCCTTCTCCTAAACAATTATGCTCGTTGTTGACTGTATTTTACCCATGTACAAAGTGTTGCCATATCATGAATATGGTAATGCATTTACTGAGATGGTAAGGTAAATTTATCTTCACCAGCCATTTGAATTGAATAATATATTTAACAGTGCAAATATGATAATATTTATTACATTAGATATTATATTATCTTTCCCACGAGTATTCAAAAATTCATCATTTAAAACTCAATTTTCTTGATGTAGTTTATATTTCTTAGTAGACTTATAAAATCCATTATTCTGGTTCTGGCTTACGTCCTTTCTTTAGTTACATTTTTTTCTTTTTCTTGCACAAATGTCTTTGTTTTCCTTTTCCTACAGATTGCGTTTATCATAAAATAAAAGTAAAGTATGCATGAAATGTGCTGGGTGTGTAGAAAGCGGTTTTGCTTTTTCAATTTAAAACATTGCCAGTGATGAGATTTCAAATTAAAAAACAAAATTATCTTTAGAAAATAAAACATTTCACAAGCATTGCAAGTCTGCTTAAAGAGTCATTCAAGCTCGGCAAGTTTTTGATTCCCGCGCAACAAAGAAAGTGAAAAAGGAAAATGAGATACGATGAGTGAAGAGTTTTTTGTCTTTTCATTTTATCTCCCTTTAATCTTTATATATTTTCCTCTTTCTGAATTGTTATCAAATCTCTCTCTCTCTCTCTCTCTCTCTCTCTCTCACACACACACACACACACACACACACACACACACACACACACACACACCTGTATATCCAGTTATAACCTAAGGAAGCGTTTCGTACGCACAAGTACATACAGAGTTATCGCCCTTATATATTATGCCTTTATATATTTTTTTATCTGGGCATTTCTAATATTTTTGAGTCTTACTCTTAACTATTTCCTTTTTCTTTTCTTTTTTGTTTCTATTTACCACCTCTTTTTTTTATTGTTGCCTTATCTACATTTTTTTGTTCATCATTTTTCTTTCACTAAAATCTTTCTTTCTTTTCATTCCATTCTTTACATTTTTTTCTTTTGCTTTTTTTTGTTCCATTCCTTTTCATCCTCTATTACTCATTAGTTTTTCTTTACTTCTTCCTTTCATTTTACTTTCATTTTACTTTTATTGAACTCTATTTTTTTATTTGATCATTATTTATTTTATTCCTTCTTCTCTTTCTGTCTTTCCTCATCTCTCATTCTGTATTTTTATTTTTGTATAGATTATTCTCCTCATTCCATTTCACTTTCATTTTTCCTATAAAATCACACTTTTTCTGATTATCTCTTTTCTTTTACCATTTATTTCATTCTTCTCAGTATTTACAAAGCTTAGCTTAGTATTGTACAATGCTTAATATGTTTAAATGAGAGTAGAAATGTGATATTGCACTGTAGCAGCTCCTCTTAAAAAAATAAAGGAAATGGCCAATCCAGAGATCTCTTTCACAGCATTGTTGTAACCAGCATGTAACGAGTCTTCTAACTGGTCAATAGATGAGTCAACGACAGCCCTACCTCATTTCAACTTTAGCAGACAATTTAGAAACTCTCCCCCTTTTTATGACTGACCCCATAGCAATAAAAATGTACCCGAGCTGCTTTCTGACCAACAACAATGTGTGAAAGTCAAATGAACATGTATGTACCATTTGAATAAGTATTTCTAATTATATATATATATATATATATATATATATATATTTCATGTTATTTTAATTTCATGTTTCTCTTGTTATGGCACATTATTGGAAGTAAACCCACATTGTGTATAATTGTAATTGTGTCCACAACAACCCCAATCCTTCAAGTGATAGAGCCACCTACCTACCTGAAAGATTATTTACAATCTTGACTTTTGCCTACTAACACTACTGAAAAATATGAAACTTCTTTTTTTTTTATCATTTCACTCCAAGCAAGGTAATAATGCCACTAGGATGCAGGGGTTTACAGAGAGTGAAAGAGAATGAGAGGACTTTAGTGAAGAGTAGTGAGGAAATCATAATAAAGCAATAGGGTACAGGGAAACAGAAGATGCAAATTGACATGGCATTTAAATTTTTGAAGATTGTAGGTGGTAAGGAAACAAGAAATCAGACAGGAATTCCACAGGTGAGAAGTGTGGGAAAAAGAAACTGTTAGAATAGAAGAGATGGTTGCATTCAGTTAGTTTAAGAGTAAAACTTGTTGCCAATCTTCTAAAGAGGCCAGTTTTCATTTTTTTTCATTTTTGTGCAAAATTCTGGCCCTACCATCAAAATGTTGCAGCAGAAATTGAGACATCAGACCAGGGAAAGTTTTTCCAATCTTCTTTTGACCATTTTTTGTATCCTTGTAGCCATACTTATTCTTACCTGACAGGAGTGGAACTCATCATTGTCTTCACCTTTCTTCCTCATACTACTGTATAAAATTCAGCAGGTTGCCAATCAACACGTTTAAAAGACTATATCCATTAAATTGCTACTACATCATTGGCTTATTAGTCATTTGTATAAAAGAGCATTTGTTAACCTATACTTAATTAAACAGCTAGGGAGTATATATATGTGTATATATTTAGCTATCTTACCAAAGGCAATAAAATATCTTCTTTAATAGAATTTCTTGAAATAGAAGTTTCATTCTAAAAAAAAAAGAGGAAAGAAAAAGATGGCTCCTATACAACAGATACTATTAAATGAAACTAGTTTTAAGCTATAAATCATTATTTCTCCACATTTTCACAGTAGCAATGATGTCAGGAAAATGTTATATGTATCAACCTTTTTCTTTGGTCTAGACACTTACTTCCATTGTTTATTGTTTGAAAGGAAACTGTATAGAGTGTGATACACCACATATATTCCATCAGTGACTATGGCTTGTGAAGCATTTTTTTGGCAAAGGACAACATTCTCCAGTAACCCTATTTGCTCAGATCTGGACCCTTGCAACTTTATCCTCTTCAAAAATCATATCTTGCTTGAAAGGAAGAAGATTTCAAGATGCTAAGACAATCCAACAGAATGTGACAATTCAGCTGCTTGCTAACCCAAAAAAGAAGTTCTAGGAATGCTTCCATCAATTGAAATAATGCTCGATAAAGTGTATGGCTTCAGAAGGGAACTACTTCGAAGGAGATTAAATACCAAACTGATATGTATTGTTTTCTTTCTATAGCACCAGTCCTGATACATTTTAATCAAACCTTATATTTATTTTTGTTTGTTTTTCTTATTTGAATTTTCTTCAGAAGAAGCTACTTTATATTTTTTAAGAAAAAGAAAATATATTCCAAACTCTTCCTTCTCCTTCTAGGTTATTGTCTTCTCCTACCTTCTAATCTCTTGACATTTTACCCAGCATTCTTATCTGTTCCTCTATTTCAGGTAGGCCTTCTGATTTTACCCAATAGCAAAGCAGTAGGATGGGAATTGATTGGGGATTCATGTTACCAGAATCTTATTGAAAAGCATTCATGCCATTCTGTAGTAAGATATATATATATATATATATATATATATATATATATATATATATATATATAAAAGAATATTTCTGTTAGTGGTGCAAATTTTACAACAAATATACTGATTGCTACTGTCATGACCCATAAGTCCAATAACACATTGGGGTTGTAGGGACACTGCATATACTGCCATTATAGCAGCAGTGGTTCATCTAGGGCAAGATAACCTAACAGTTGGCTTTGAAGTCAGAATTTTCCTCCTCCAAGACTGGTTCCCACCTCAAAGTAAAAGCGTGCAGTCTATAACTGCTATTTAACCCATAGCTGGGAGCTGAAAGAACAGATGAATCTATGCCTTTCCCAAGAGTATCTGTACAAAAGTGAATGCAAAGAACTCAGCTGTAATTTGAATTCAGTTCTTCATTTTCTGCGCATCAAACTGTTGCACTATCCACATGTGTTATTGCCAACGATCAATGTATTTACAGAGTGTCTCACAGCAAAATTCCCCAAAGTGATTATAAAAAGAGAGACCCCACCCCCACCCTTTAAACCCATAGCCAGGGTAAAGGCTAAGTATGCCTCCCGAGCAGCTTACAAGTCCATGGGGCCGTTTCCCTTTGGGAACATATCTTTCCCAGATATAGAAAGAAACTCCAGCTCACAGTCCTCAATTTGCGAAAACCCAAAACTTGCTGTTTCCCATTCATGGAATATGTCCTCACCTGAGACATAGTAGGTGAAGCCAGCCTGTTTTAATCAGGAGTCCTAAACATGGCTTCTCCAGACTCAGAAATATCTCCATATTATATGTAAGACCTTTCCTTTTTGTTTCTCTTTACACTCTGAGTGGGACATGTGTATATATGTATATATAGTTTTGTATATTTCTTAGTAATATAAAAGTCTCTCTGAAAACAAAGCATGTTCATCATTTTTTTCCTTTCAGCCATTTTGTTCCATCCATAAAATATGGCGTTATTATATCACAGATATAATAATGCCCATAATGGAGGAAATTTAAATGGGAGAATAAATCTTTCTTCCCTAGCTTTCTCCCATTACAATATTAACTTACTAAGATTTACTAATCAACTCTCAACAAGACAACACCCAAAGATTAACTAGCTGAAAACTCCTTTTGCAAATATCAACAAACTTATTTATAGGCAGTGTTGAAGTGACCTTGTAGCAAAATAGAAATAAATACTTATAAGTTGTCCAGTGAAAGTGACATCTTAGAATCAGGCAATATTAATATTTACATGTCAGGGAAAATGCACCTGTTAGGGATTCTTCACTCACATTATAGCTGCTCAGGTAACATTATATCGAGGTCATTAAATCTACTCAAATATCTTGTTGGAATCATTTGCATAATTTTTTTTCGAGATTTGTTTATTATGTTCATAGAAGTTAAATATTTACCTTTCTTATAAGCTGTAACAGTATGCCAGTAAATAATTTATGATTTAATATTTATGTGCATTTTTTAATTCAGAGTCTCTTAATAATAAATGCCCATCTCTTTTCCAAGCACTTGACAGGCCCTGAACTTTATTATGCTGGCCCTAGGTACAAGGATGTATTTGTAGGCAGAAAAACGTATTACTTAATTCTAAGCATTGAATATTATTCAAGTATTTGAATATTTTTCATCTGATATCATTTTGTCAACATTCAAATTAATTTCCTGTTTAACATGTTGTATCTGTTTATTTAGACCACAATTAAGCCATTTCTAAAAAAAATAGTTCTTTCTGACACCTATTATTGTAGCAAAACAATTTCCAACGTAAAATAATAGCTGAATACTATAATAGCTTGTTAACTTAGAATCTATTTTCTCTATTATAGGATCTTTGATTTGGTCAGTTTATATTCTCTTTCTCAATAAGTAAATCTCTTTCCCTAGAAATATAAGTATCATAAATATGAACAATGATAATTATCCCTTGTGAGTGCCATGATGGATTAACCTAGTAGCAAAAGTAACAAATAGAACAAGCCTTTCATTTTCAAGGACTTTGTATTAAATACTTTTAAGCCGTCTGGTGAAACTGGCATCTTATGATCTATCAATGTTAATGTTTAGATGTCAGGGTAGCAGCATCTTTACTTATTCATAATTTCAGGTATCATTCTATCGAGGCCATTAAATCTACAAAAATCTCTTGTAAGAATCATTTGTGTCATATTTTTATGGGTTTGTTTATTATGTTAATAGAAGTTAAATATTTTCCTGTTTTATAAGCTCTATCTATAGACTAAATAATATAAGCTCCGTCAGCCAAATAAATAATTTTAGATTTAATATTTATATGTATTTTTTAATTTAGGATCTCTTTATAACATATTGTACAGGCCCTGTACTACCTTAAACTGACCCTGGATGCAATGATATGCTACAAGCCCTGCCATAAATACTTTCAAGCTGTTTGATGAAACTGGTATCTTTCAATCTGTTAATGTTTAGATGTCAGGGGAGCAGCATCTTTAATCATTCCTAATTTCAGGTAACATTATATTGAGGACATTAAATCTACTCAAATATCTTGCTAGAATCAACTGCCTCATATTTTTTCTTAATTTGTTTATTATAGAGGCACAGTTTAGTAATGGATAGTGGCTTGGATTGAGGAATCAGAGAGCTTTCAGTCAAGTTCGTTAGTTACTTACATACAAATACCCTTAAGAAAAGTATGAATCCATTTCTTCTCCCCCAGCCCAGCTATGGGTAAATAGCAGGACAGGCTGTATCTTATAGCCTTGGATAGCAACCAGTCTAGGAGAAGGACAACTACGAGGACCTATATTAGAATTTAATTTGAGTACCACAAATATAATATATTACAGTTTCACATTCTAGCCTCTTTTCTAATCCTCACCCCAACGTTTTTCCCTTGCTTTCAAATTCAGCTCCCAAAGCCTTGTTCCTTGTCAGAGATAAGGTTATATTTTCTGACAAACGAGAGAGCTGGAAATTATAAAAAGAAGTTTGAACATCATTATCCTGTCCTTGGTGCCAGGAAGTCTGGAGAGGTGCTTGCAGCTTGTCAGACCCTTGCTGGCTCCCAAAGCCTTGTTATCAGAGATAAGAATATATTTCTAAGCCTCTTGATCTCCATATATATGGAGAATCTTCACCTATTTGGCAGTGAGAATTTGACAATCCTCTGTGAGGTCAGCGATAGAGAACACCAGTCAACTTTAGAACCAGTTTCAACAAAGAAGATCTGCCTGCTGGGCTGTAAAGACAGACTGTCAGCCCACTACTAAAAACCATCTGAAATCTGCCTCCTTGCAATTAGAACATTTCTGTTGCCGGCCTATGAATTCACTAAACTATGAAATTCATATTGTCTGACAGTTTCCTCCTATACAAGAACTCTGAAAAAATTTGTGAGTGTTTTAACTTTTAACAAAAATCTACTACTCACTTAAAGAACCTATTAGGCACTCAGAAAAATATTTTGGGCAAGCCTTTTCTTTTTTATGAACATTTTTTCTTCCTTTAAAGTTAAAGAAGTTTTCTTCTCCCTTTCTTTCTTTTGTAATTGTATATATCCTTATACCCATTTTTTTGCGCATGTAAATAAACATTTTCTTCCTTTATTGTTACACACCAAGCAGGTGTTTGAATCTTTATTCTTTCACCTGAAAGAGCTGCCTAAAAATAGAGAATTGTCCGCTCTAATCTTTCAAACCATTCTTGCTTTTTTTTCAACTTTGTTGCATTTTTAACCTCAACCCTTTCATGTGGGAAAGCTGAAACAAATTTCCCGCACCTAGTGTAGTGACCAAGGGTGAAATATTCCATAGTCTTTGGCTGTCAGTCAAGAGCTTGGAAAGGTGATGGGCGTTGCCAAGCTATATGAAAGCCCACTGAAAGTCTCATAAGAAAGAAGAATCAAAGTCTTTTCTTCTACCCTCAGGCCCCGCCCCCTGATGATTGAAACAGTCAAAAGATTGATGTATGATGTTTATTATTATTCTGATAGAGGGTAAATATTTACCTGTTTTATAAGCTCTATTATTATGCTAGTAAATTGTTTATGATTTAATTCATTAATATTTATGTGTATCTTTTCATTTAGGGCAACTTTATAATTTATTATTAGTCCAGCCCTGTCTATAGGACTTTGAAAGATTATTAACATTCATCTCTCAAACAACTAAAATTCAATCATTTATTCCAATCATCTTTTCACTGATTTTTCTGCAAGTATTTTAACTTGTTTTCTGTCTTTTCCATTAATTTTCTATTTTCCCCTTATTTTTCCTTTTCTGTTACCAAATATCTAAACTCATATTTTTCATCTGCCTTTTAAACTGTAGTTAAATGGGTCCCTATTCCTCGGATGTCATTCGTACAATACAACATACCACTTGTTCAATCTGTTGTTCTTGCATGCCGCACACTTCACCAATGTAAAACCATCCTCCCTTCTTATTGCTTCAGCCCTCTTTTATCAGGTCAACACCACAGCCAACCAACCAATCAGTGTTCTTCGCTTTTGTTCTCAGTTACCCAAGCAAATAGCCTCCTCCAGTTCGACCAATCAGCACACAACTTGCTATTGGTCGAACCATGCCAAACTGTACAAAAAAACCATTACAGTACATATTGTTTGAACAGCCTGACTGGAGATTAATGCCATTTTCAAGGAACAAAATGCCAATGCCACGTGCCACATGTTGAGGTGAGACATTTATTTTCCTTTGCACCAAATGCAAGTCACTCTGTCTTGCTTGCTTTTATGTGACGGTTCACCACATAAACCTATCATTTCCTTGATTTTCTCATATTCTCTTCTGCAATTTAACATTTCTTCTTTCTTTTTTCAATCAGTTTACTTCATGAAAGGTAGTAAAGCCACTAAGACACAAAGGGTCACTGAGTGTGAAATAATAAGCAAAAAGAGAGTAACATTAAGAAGTAAGAATAATAGAAGAGTAATCAAGAAGACAGCAGATAATGACTGTCATTGCGTTTAAATTTTTGAAAATCAAAGTTGGCTGGAAAACAAGAAGCCAGAAAAGAATTCCACAAATGAGAAGTGCAAGAAGAGAAACTTTTAGCAGAGAATTTATGGTTACATCTAGCCAATTCAACTGTAAACTGATGAAACTATTGTGGGATTCTATGATATTTGGGTAAAAATAAGTCACCACTTTGTTGTGGGCTTTACATACCTTTGATATGAGGTGTATGTATGTTGTAAGTAAATATTTATGGGCTCCTAGAATATTTGTCCCACAATTAATATTAGCAAACTCATGTCAATCTGAGTAAAAATAAGTAACACAAAACAGGAAAATTAAAACAAACAGCAATGCTTGCATTAGCAAAAGTAATTGCATGTATAAATGATTGAAAAAGAAAGACATTGAAACTAGCTATAAGAAGACACCTTACATGCATGCAATTACATCTGGAAGCAAGAGAAAAAAAAGAAAGAGGGCTCCCTAACAAGCATTTTTGGCAAAGCCAAGTGGAGTAACCCACATGACCTTTTTGACAATCTAATACAATGCTTAGGTAGTGTAATGGACTCCCTGGAGAGGTGGGGGAATGACCCAAATGCCCCGAATCCATTGTTAGTCAAATCCAGTGTCCATTGCTGGCATTACGTATCTGCTGGTTGAGTCGATATCAAAACCTCCCATAGTATTATAACATAGTATACAGCATAGATTATGGACGACGTGCAGGCAGCAAGTAAGGACAAATTGCCAATAGTTGAAATGCACAAGAAGCCAGAATTAAGATAGAAGTAAAAAGCCCAACTAGCATCCAGTTGGCAGACCAAAAAAATGGGAACATAAATTAATATACAGCCCATCCAAGTGCCCTGGCCACTAATGGCCAGAGGCCTGCATGTATCCTCCTCTCAATATTTATTGTAAAATATACAATTGTGGCACAAGACCAAAAAAGAGGAGGGGAGTGAGGCTGATCATCACTAACTATCTTATATCTAGCTAATCTGACTCACAACTCATTACAATTTTCGCATTCACCATAAAAACTCATCCATCACCAATCAATCCTCCATACACCATAATGCCACACCCTCTCAGGGGGTGTGGGGACCTACGGAAAACGCACCCCATGATGTTAAATTAAAGGATAAAATACATATGTACAAAATTTTAAATATGAGAAGGGAGGGGGACGAACCCAATAATCAAGCTAAATAACAACACAAAATAAATTAAACATAACTGATGTTAGTAGGGCCCGTCCGACCCTCAAAAAAGGGAGCGGCCGCTGTATTCTGCCCATTGAACAAAATCAAGAGGCTCTCTCACTAAGGCAGTGGGAAAGGCAAAAATATACATACGGACATGGGAAATATAAAAGCTGACCCAGTCGAGATGAAAAGGGGGACCAAAACAAACTGGGAAGGTTGGGAATCTCAACTTGGATCATAACCAAAGATGCAGCCGGAAACCGGCCAGGAACAACACTTACTCACATTAACTAGGTACACAAAGCTTGTCTAACCTAAGCAAGGAGAGGGCTTCACAGGAAACCACCCTGATGTGACATAGGTTGACCTAAAAGAGAAGATCAAGGCTAGCCCCATTCAGACAAACCAAGCTCGCCTCAGTCACCCACCTTTCATTAAAGACTGTCAAATGCAGACGTTTTCTATCAGTTCTAATCTTCATCTTGAGCTGATGCTCAAAGAATCGGATCAGATCCTGATGAGAAAGACGGTTGCCTCGCAAGACTTCATCCTGTCGCGTCGTCCAAATCACCATTCGGGTCGTGGCCAGCAGCATTCGTTTCACCCCGAAATACAGGGGCGACACATTGTCACACGCGTATGCGCGATCAATGAGCACGAGCTTTTCGGGAGCGAGATGAGCCATCAACTCGCCGACATGGTCTCATAAGGGGCAGACCCGGGGACAATGGTAGAAGGCATATGAAGCTGTTTCTTCTAAACCAAGGCCACACCGTTCACAGTCTGGCAAATCCGCCGAGCCCCATATGAGACCTTGTCATTGAAAGGTAGCCAATTCCAAGCCAACCACCAAGTAAGCAAAAACTCAGGGTTGCTGAGATAATCCGGTGCTGGCGCCCAAGACCAGTAAGAGCAAAACTCCTCCTCCAACAAGTTGAGCCACTCACGTAGAGAATCCTTCGCGACCCTCTCCACTAGAAGACGATAGAAGACCTTCCTAGGCTGTGAAAGGTCACTGGACCGAGGAACGACCAACAAGGCCGACCGACACTCGCAAAGGAAATCCAAATGATCCTGGCGCTTACGACGGTGCTCAACCCGCGAGATGCAGGGACTGATAGTAAGGAAAGGGAACGCGTCCCCACCATAATCGAATCGCCTGTTAATGCGCAGCGTAGGAAAGCCAACTTCAAGGTAAGTTTGTTGTTCGCCAAGTGTGGCATTCCCAGCCCCCCTATGACACGGACATTGTGCATAGACTCGTCTGTCAACCCAATTCCCGTGTCTCCTCCATAAAATGGAGGTTAGCGCGTGCTCGAGCGGCTTCCTATGGTCGTCACAGAGAGGAAATATGGACAATCGGGAAGACGTAAGTGGCACAATCCTCCTCCCTGTCCTTCACAGACAACCTCCGTCTCCTGCTGGACGTTGGGTCCAAACCACACTCCAAGAATGCAGATAGGACCATCCATCCAACCGGAGGGCCCCAGAAGATCGACCCCCTTCCAGGCACCTAACCGCAAGCCGGACAACTTGTCGCGGTTAATGTTGGCCCCGGTCACCTTTTTGTACCAATCAAGTGCCTTCAGTACCACCTCAATGTCACTGTGGGACGACATGAAAGTAGATATGTCATCGACATATGCGGAAACCCTGGCATGAGCTCCTCCAGGAACAGCGATTCCACGTAGGGCCAGACTACACACCCTGTCCCTCAGCCAGCGAAGGAGAGGCTCTAACGACAAAGCATAAAGTAGGGGCGACAATGGACAACCCTAACCCTAACTGACCTAGACAGAGCAAAGGCGCCCGACAGCTTCCCATCCACCCATACCGCAGCACTGGGTGGGGGGATGCCGCAGGCTAATTCAGCAGCAAAAGTTGGGTGCAAATTCAGCGGCCTGCAGAACAGGCACAAGGTAGCGATGAGCATTTCTCCTCCTCTCTCTGACGGACAATATTTATTGCTGTAAATACAACAAATGTGGCACAAGGCCAAAAGAGGGGGTGGGGAAAAGGACGGTCATAATCTGTCTTAATTTTAAACTTAGCTAACCACTACCACTGACCCAAACAATATTCCTATCACCAAAACAACACATTCATACTTACCTTTCTTACTACACCCACCAAAATACCTCATTATCTCAATGAAAATCCTAATTAACCCCATATGTACAAATAATGTCTGTGGGAGGGGGACTAAAAATAACAAGTTAAAAGAATCCCAATGATTATATACAATATGACTTAAAATTATTTACAAGTAAATAAACAAAATCTCTCTGACTGACCCCAAATTTGTCAAGAAGTTTCCCAGAGAGAGACCAACAACAAACACAGATCTCACAATATACAAAAATCTCAAGGTAAAATAATCTGAGATTTCTACAAAAAACAAAGGTTTAAAAATGGTAAGGAAGTGTATTATGACTAGGCTCGTCACACAAAAGGAACTAAAAAGTCATTAGATCAGTTCTAAAACTAAATGAAATTAAATTACACAGCATGTAGTGGACACGATGGAAAGGTCAAGGTTGGAGTGTCCTGTTTGGGAGCAGTGAACGGCAGCCATGACAGTACCATAGAAGAAAGTTCATCCGGGCAATTACCATGAAAGTAGTTATAGAAAAAGCACAGGGAAGCTACATTATAACAGGAAAGTGATTGAAGACAAGAAGTGAAGCCAGGAACAATAATATTGTTGATTCTTCTTTGGATTTTATCAAGAATCTATATATATATATAGCAGGAGAACTAGACCTGATGTGAGAGTAATATTCAAATTATGAACAAATGGTAGACTTATAAATATGTAAGAGAGAATCTGGAGAGAAAAATTGTTTATCACAACACAGTGAACCAAATTTCTTAACAACAAACCTAGCAATTGATTCAATATAGTCTTTCCACTTCATGTCAGCCAAGAATGTTAACCCAAGAAGACATAATGAATCAACACTTCTTGAGGCTAGCATCACCCATGCTGATGGGTGACAGAAAGAAGTCTCTCAGATAATTTCCTTCTCCCAGTCTTACTAAAGCTATTCTATTTATTCTTTCTCTGTCTGAATTTCTGGGATGAGGAATTATCATTAATTACACTATTTACATTCAGACTATTGTCCTCATCTTTAGTGTTGTTATCACTATTGTTGTATCACATCAGGTCCATACCGATTCAATGAAGTGATAACAACAACAAAGATGAGGACAATAGTCTGAATGTAAATAGTGTGAATTATTCCTCCTTTTTTTCTTCTCTTTCTTTTTCATGAAACACCTCCTTCACTACTTCACCAGTTTCTCTTCCGACAACCGAATGTCTCTTTCTGCTCCATTTCTTTAGAATTCTTCCCTTTTTTTTTTTAATTTTCTCTTTCTGTCATCTTTTTTCTTTTCTGCTGATGTCTCTTCTTTCTCAACTGTTTTTTCTTTCTCAACCTCGTTTTTCCTTCCTTTTTATAATAACCCCATCTTCTATTCTTTTTGCACGTTTCTCCCTTACTCTCTCTCTCTCTCTCTTCTTTTCTCTCTTTCCTGTTCATTGTTTTCTCTTTAGTTTGCTTTATATTATCTCTTTAGCGTTTTTCTTATCTTATCAATTTCTTTTCACGCCTTCTTTTCTTTCACCTATTTCACTCTGTGGTACAAGAAAACAAAGTAGCTAGTCCTGAGAGAGCTAATTTCATCATGCAAACAGGATATAACCCAGCCATTATATCAAAGAAAAGAAAATGCCTAATGCCCCATTCTGACCAGTAAAGCCCTAGAATTGAAGAAGAAAACCTCATAAGGGAAGAAGACCTTGACAGAGAAGAAAGGATAAGTTCTTCAGATCAGAACAATGCAATAGAAGATGAGCCTATGGTTGATAGTAGGAGTGACTCAGACATGGAAGAAGATGAAATGAGAGCAAGATATCCATTAAAAAGATCAGGACATACACCTCATGGGGGAGAGGAGGAAAGAGATTGTAGAAGAAGTTTGAGAACAACCAAATAATAATAACCTGTTCGGCTCAGGGAGGTGTAGTGGATTGGTAACTAGGATTGTACATATTTGTATATGTTAAGTAGAAGAGTTCCAAAGTGTATAGCAAATTAAGAGACAGGGGAATAGTTGACTACTGATCACATGTCATAGAACAACACAACACAACGCACTTAACCTTTTTACTTTCTTTCTTTCTTTTTCATCCATCTTCTCTTTCTTATAATGGTCTTGTTCTTTTTTCTTTTCTTCTATCAACTATTAGGCTTATGACCACATCATATTGAATCATCGGTTCTCATATGACCACCGAAGTTAAGCAACATCGAGTTTGGTCAATACCTACATGGGTGATCGTATGGGAATACCAGATGTGATAAACTTTGATGTGCAGATAGTATAATAATGACTCAAAACTGGAAATTGGAAAACAAAGTTTCAATTCCAATCGGGTTCATTATATTCACTTACACGCAAATACTCTTGGTAAAGGCATGAATTCACCTCTTCTCTTAATTAGTAGGACTTGTATCAGTAAATCATTATTATCTCCAAAAAATTCTCACAATCTAAAAATATTTTCTGGCTTTAAAACTTTAACAGTCAACCCGCCCCATCTATACTCTGCCATAATATATGACAGCATCATTGCAAATAACACATGAAACACACAAACAGTGAGACTTTGAAAGGTGATATTTATGGGGCAAGTTTGAGCATGTCAATGATGCTTATAAATGCATTCAGCCTTGAAAGGAAAAATATTGATATAAATCCACTGCAATGAAATGTCCTTTTTTCCAGATTATTTATATAGTTTTATTAAGAAGGAGAACAAAATGTCACCATCTCTAAAATTAGATGCATATTCAAAATTGCTAGGCCATGAAATCATATTTCAATCAACCAATCAGAAACCATCCCTACCAGAAGACAAACACCCTAATCTAGTGACCAAATCAGAAACAGGATTAGTTCCTAACCAAGAAATGAGGTCACTTATTATGGACCAATCAGAAGCCAAACCCCTGTTTCAAAGTAGATCTCTATGTATATTTAATAGGAGTAGATAGCTTTACTTATTGTCCAGTTCACACTTCCCCCCAGTCTTTTGAACAGGATTAAAGGTTTATCCCTTGTTTCCTGTTTAGGATTGGGTTTCCTGTTCCTTCTAAAGTCTACTCATTCTCTTTCACTCTCATTAGCCCTTTGCATTATAGTGGCATTATCGCCTTGCTTGGGGTGAAATGATTAATAAATTAAAAAATAAGAATAACAAGATAGAAAGTCAACCTAAACCAGAATCAATGAATTAGTTTTATCAATGGTCCAGTTAATGTAATTGTTAGAATCTCATAAAGTAAAACTGGAGAGCTGAGTTCAAATATCAGCCAAGTTTGTCATGTTCAATTTTGCACAAATGGTATGATTTTTTTTCAAGGATGACTGCTCTCTGTTGCCTTAAGGTGGCAACTAGTCTAAGAGAAGGAAAACTCTGAATTCAAACAAACCTGAAGAGGAATAAGTCCCATCAGTCTATCTTGCCATAGATACACCACTTCTACATGTGGTGTTTCTCTTATACTATAACTCTACTAATGTGTTAGATGACACATAACATGACAATGTAACCAAAATCATAAATTCTAACCCAAAACAAAATGGAATTATTTAGTTTTCAAACAAAACAAACAAAAGTATTTCTTCATATAGTTCTAAAATAGATATTTATTCGACATAAATGTTTATTGTCTCTTTTTTTCAGTGTTAGTTACTCACTATTTTCTTATTTTATTTTTTAATGTTGCCATTTTAAATGTCATTTGAAAATTTAATAAAAAACGATTCTGTATCAGTTGTCAGAATGTCATTGTTTACGCAATAATATCATTTTTACAAAAGAGAACGATAGATATTGTTGCCCAAAAGAGTGTTGCCAAATAGCTAAACTAAAAAAAAAACTACGAAAGAGGTAATGGCTGATCTTTAATAATACTCTTCCCTGTCTCCTACGCAACGACAATATCAAACAAAGACAATAATAAATTTTTTTTAAAATGGTGCGAAGTATTACTAAGGGAGGTAACTCAACAAATTATGATAAAAGTTTTTTCCCTTGCATAAGTTTTATTCCTTACGGTTTTTTCTTAAACTTAAAAAAAAGTTATTTTTGATTTTCTTTTGAAAAGTTATTGTTTAATCATTGATTTCCATTTTAATAGAGTAAGTTGTCTAAAACGAATACGTTTGTGTATGTGTGTGTGTGTGTGTGTGTGTGTGTGTGTGTGTGTGCCAATGTACATATGACTGTGCGCCCGTGTGTGTACGTATGCATTATCTGTAAGTGCATGCACAAAATCTCTGCAATAAAAAATATATCTTTACTATTAAATACGCATCATTCTACCGACAAATCCAGTGAGACTAGTCTTGTTGAACATTACTACTGAGCTGTGAGTTCAATCTTCACTGGGTGCCTCATACAAAACTTGCATTAAATAACTCAACAAGGTTTGGTATGTCAAACATCAATCAACTTAATAGTACAAGAGATGTGCATCCTAACTACTCCATTTTCATGTTGCAGGAATGGAAAGTACAGTGTAACCCGGATATAAGAGAGTTGCCGGGACCGGAGAAGAAGTATGTTATATCCGGGTTTCTCTTATATCCGGGTTTGGTCTGTTTTGTTTAGGTAAGTATGGCTCTAATTTGGGACCAGATAGAATCTCTCTTAAATCCGGTTTCTCTTATATCCGGGTCTCTTATATCCGGGTTACACTGTATTATCATTTTTTGTCCTGCAAGCAATATTTGGTGAACTCATGTGAGTCTGGGTAAAAAAAAATATAAAATATGGAATTAAAAAAAAACAATAAATGTATTAACAAAACATGTTACAGAGGGGTGGAGAAAGTAAAAAAAGTTGAAATTATGAACAGTTCAATACAATCATCAATTTGTGTCTCTGAAGTACTTACAAGCCTTGTCTCTATCAGAGAGAAAGGAAATGTATCTAGCTGCTTTGAAAGTCAAAGGATAAAGAGAAAGATCCTTTCAAATATCACACCACCTATAATTAGCATCAGGAGATTCCTCTCCAGTCTTTTGAACTGGAATAAAATTTTATACTTTGTTTCCTGTTTACGATTGGTTCCCAGTTTGTTTCAAAGTCTTTTCATTCACTTTTATACCAAGTGGCCTCTTGCATCTTAGTGGCATTATTGCCTTGCTTGGGATGAATTGATTAAAAAAAATCCAACACTAGTAAAGCATTCTTGGTAGTGATATCAGTATATAAATCATATAGTCAAGATGAAAGTATTACTACTATATTAGTAATAGTTTGTGAGATGAGCTCCTTAACCAGTGCTTTATAGTTAGACATCCTTAATAGTTATATCTTCGTATTACAAGGTCATAGGACATCCAGTGACATTCAAATTTATGTCAAACTTGGATCTTGGTGCCCACCAAAAAACAGAGTGTCAAAAGAATGGTATTTCCATTGACATTGCTATTATTTTAACTACATTCACTCCTTGACAATGTTTATTGTTTTAAAAAGCAATGATTAGAATTTTAATAAAACCTGAGCACATGAAAGTGAATTTATACACTTTCTTTGTTCTTGAGAACTGACAACAAAAATAATAAACACTATTTATTTATTAGATTGTTTATTTGTATTCTTTATTTATTAGATTGTTTATTTATATTATTTATTTATTAGATTGTTTATTTGTATTATTTATTTATTAGATTGTTTATTTATATTATTTATTTATTAGATTATTTATTTATATTATTTATTTATTAGATTGTTTATTTATATTATTTACTTATTAGATTGTTTATTTATTTATTAGATTGTTTATTTATATTATTTATTTATTAGATTGTTTATTTATATTATTTATTTATTAGATTGTTTAATTATATTATTTATTTATTAGATTGTTTATTTATATTATTTATTTATTAGATTGTTTATTTATATTATTTATTTATTAGATTGTTTATTTATTTATTAGATTGTTTATTGGAATGGTTGACAAAACATAAGTTAATAAGGATTTTCTCACAGTTGGTTCACATATTTTAATAATTTATTAAATGTTTATAAATTTATGAATAAAAAATTGTTTTCATATTTATTTCTTTATAAAAAATAAGTATTGCATTGCATTAGTTTTAATACAATTGTATTAATTTTTAGAATATTGAAAATATAAAATTATTCTTGCAAATAAAAAATAGTCGTATATTTCCTGTGCAGACATAGTTGAAAGCATACCGCGTGACATCTTTCACCCAATAAAATAATTTGTTTCAAATAAAATAAAATTCTCACCTGTAGCTGTTCAGGGTCTCTTGAGGTCAACTTAAAGGAGAGAATTCTCAACAGCAAGCAGAAGGAGCACTAGAAGATATCCATTTCATGTTGGACAGTCAGCAGCAACACAACAGTCTTGAAGCTGCCACACAGGAACTTCTCATACACATATAAACTGAGTATATATTTTCATTATGTTCATTTACTTGTTCCTTTCTTTCCCTTAATTCACATTGATGTCTGTATACTTATTGTTACAGATTTTCCTTTTCAAAGTCACGAGGTCTACATGACAGCCAGTGAGTGCATCAGTTCATAAAGAGTCTATGTGAGCCAGTTGCTATGCAGCCTGCAGTGAAGACAGTCATTACAAGCCCACAGCAATAGGCCAAACAGAGAAAACCATATGGTCTCACCAAAAACATAATGGACACCACAGACCTACCTTCTTTCACATTGGATCAAAATCCTCAGCAAAATCCAGAGACAAATATGCAATGCATTAGGTCCTGATCTGGCATCTCGTCTACAGTCGCTTTCTCACAGACGTGCCGTGGCTTCCCTCTGTCTCTTCTACAAACTGTTCTGACAAGCTACTTTTGCTGGGTCCCAGACTGCATAAATTTAAGCAAACTACTAGGCTGGCATCTTGGTCCCACCCTTTCACTGCCGAAATGGTTAAATGTAACCATCCCGTCTACTCAAACAGCTTCTCTTGCACTTCCCATCTGTGAAACTCCCTTCCTCTTGTTTGCTTCCCTGATAACTATAATCTTCAAATATTCAAGTGTAATGTCAATCGACATCTTCTGACACCTTCATCTTGTTCCCCGTCCTTCTCTCTATCCTTTTCTCAAACACGCCTCTTTACTCTTGTTCTCAATCCTCTGTAACCCCTTGCGTGCTAGTGGCACTTCTGCCTCGCTTGGGTGAACTGCTTAAAAGAAAAAAAGATCCTCTCTTTTTTATTCCATTTCACACTGCTTGTTGTATACCTATGTCACAATTTCTCTGTGTGGGACAAATAAGTGATAAGTATGTGCATATCGGTATAAAAAATCTCTAGAGAAACATACATGTCATTCCATTCTTTCATCTATTTTGTTCCAGCCGTCTATTGAGGTGATGCTATATCATGAATACAATAATGCCTATAATGAGGAAATGCAACTGAAAATATTCTTTCTTCCATTGCACCCCCCCATTAAATATATCATTTTTAAAATTAAAAATAAAACAAAGGTATTTAAATATTAAATTATATCCAACACACTGCGGTAGTTGCTTGAAGATTGAACATTAAATGCCCAAACTGAAAAAATTGAATGAATGAGCAATAATTTTTCAAATAAATTCAGTAAATATAGTAATTTTATGATTTTTTTTTATATTATTTTAGTTGATAATTGTTATTCATAACAATTTTACAAAGTTATCTAATTATTTGCCTCCCGTTCTCTTCTTTGACTATGAGGTTGACTCAGAAGTAATTTCCATTTTTATCAACTTTATTCTTCAAAAGATAATATACAAATTTTATTCAATTACATATTCACCATTTTTAACAATTCCTTGTTGACACTTATCAGGCAGTCATTCAATTTATTTTGAGTAACATTCCACAGGATTTGATGTGAGAAATTTTCCAACAAACTCTTGAAAATCTGTTTTTTTTTTAGAGAAAGTCTCCATCAACACATTTTGCACCAATCAAAAAAGTTAATACTAGATTGGTGCAAGGTCCTGTTGAATATGGATGGTGGAGTAGAACAGATTAATCTAGTTTCAACTTTTTTCCTTATTATTCTTGCTGTATGCAGCCTTGCATTGTCATGGAATGATTGACTGATTGATTTTTTCTTGGTGGGGGGTGGGGGGTATTTAATGCCAAAACATATTTTGGTTCTAAAAATAATTATTTTTGAAAGTGAATATTGCATTAACAATTTCTTTTTAAATAACAATGATTTTTCCAGATACAAGCCCTACTATTTAACCCATATTTAGGAGAAGAGATGAATCTATACCTTTCCCAAGGGTATTTGTATGTAGCAAACCCAACTGGAATTTGAACTCGGCTCTCTGATTTCTCATTTTGACTTGCTATCCATTACATCCCCTGCACATCCACATTGTCATGGAGGAGAACAATATTTTTATTATTGATTAACAAAGGTTGCTTTTTGACCAAAATTTTATGGTCATGTTGCAGATGCTGGATGTATCAATATGCATTTAGTGTTTTATTATGTTTTAAGAACTCTAAGCAATCACACTACAAGCACATTACTTTTCTTCAGCTCAAATTTGAGGTCAGCTGTCATTTATTGGTTAAAAATTTCCCTTCAATGGATTACATTTCTGCTTCTGCTTCTTTAAATTCTTAGAAGTGCAGGATATAAATGTTTCTTCAAAATTTTGAAAAGAAACACAGAGTAATTCAGGTGATTTCCTGGACAATTTTTTTTCTCCCAATCTATTGCATTGAACATTGTTATATATAACCCATTTTTCATCACCAGTCATGATATATTTAGTTCAGACAATTCATTATAGTCATTATAATTGGAAATTATTTATGACTCAACCTAATAGTTACAAATATCTTGCCTTCATTATGTTTTGTGAGTATCAAATTTCCCAAGCTCTCTTTCCTCATTATGTGCCCTAGAAATTTAAATCCTCTCTTTCTGATTCTAAAGAAAAGTGTCCTTTTTATTCCCATTTTCCTTAAAAATTCTTTGTTGCTCATACATTTAATCCATGGTATTCTCAACATCTTTCTGTAGAAACACATGTCTGTTGCCTCAGATCTTTTTTTTATCTGTGAGGAAATTGTTCAGTATTCATTGCCATATTAGACGGTTGATATTGCATAGCAGTTCAGTACTTTTTTCTTTGTTTTGAATTATATTAGGCATCCCAGAAATTTCAACTGCATCTTTCTGATGTTAAGCAAAAATGTTTTCATTCTTATTTTCTTTTTAACTTCCTCATTGTTCCCAGGCCCTGTCCATGTTATTCACAACATCCTTCTGTAGAACCACATCTTTGTTGCTGCATGTTTCTTTTTTCATCTGAGGAAATTCTTCAGTATCCCCTGTCATATAGAAGGCGTGATATTTCATAACAGTGCTCATGTAATATCACAGTCATAAAAGCTGCAACATAACATTTAAGTTTTTTTTTAAATATTACACTTCAAACAAGGCAATAAAGTCACTAAGACACAAGAGGTTACTGAGATAGAATATTAGCAAAAAAAACTATTAAGGAAAGAGAACAATAAAAAAACAAGAATTAAGAAGACAGAAGATAAAAATTGACATTGCATTTTAATTTTTGAAGGTGAAAGTAAACTGGAAAGCAAGAAGCCAGAAGAAAGTTCCATAAACGATGTGTAACAGAAGAAACTGTTAGCATAGAACATATGGTTACATCTAGCCATTTCAACTGTAAAATAATGAGATCTTGCTGCCCATCTAGTACCCCACGTAAATTCATAAAGTCTAGCTTCCATAGAAGAAAGCTCATCAGAACAATTACCATGAAAATATTTATAGAAAAAACACAGGGAAGCTACATTACAGCACTGGGGAAATGACTGATGCTGATATGCCAGGTCAGGGCCAATAACATTGCAGAATCTTCTTTGGATTTTATCAAGAATCTTTAAATATAAAGCAAGAGCACTAGACCAGATGTGACAGCAATTTTCAATGGATGGGTGAATGGGAGATTTATAAATATGTAAGATAGATTCTGGCAAGAAAAATTGTCTAGCACAATGCAGTTAACCAACTTTCCAAGCAGCAGACCTAGCAATTGATTCAATATCATTTTTTCCACTTCATGTCAATGGAAAACAATGAGAAGACAAAATGAGTCATTTTCCTGGAGGTTAGCATCAGCCATACTGACGGGAAGCAAAAATGGTTCACTCAGACAATTAAAAGAGAGCAGTTTCCTTTTGGAGAATTTTTTTTAAATTAACAAATCATTTCTTGCCTCAGTTAAAAATAGATGTAGATCATTTTTGTTATACTGCTTTCTATTTTTTTGAATTATCCTTCACTCCTAGTGAATATTTTATAGCCTGATAATAAAACATATTTTTAACGATATATTTATATAGTCATATCAGCAAATGGTACCAATAGAGGAAAAGAAGAAATTGCAAAAGCTTTTTTACAAAGATCAAAGCAATATCTGTTCTTTTGGCACAATGGAATCTTTGTCCTTACTATCTGTGAAGGCGAACAACACATATAACAACCATTTTGCTTTAACTTCTTTGGTAGGTCAGGTAAATGTCAAAGAATATTTTGCCCATATGTTTACTCAGCAACGTTTTTATGAGTCAATCATAAACACACTCCAATAATAGGAAGATAAAGGAGTACACCACTTTAAAAAAAATGTATTATTCACTATCATATTAAACTTAATGAAAAATGACTCAACAACTTTAGATATTCACCATTTAAAATCATATATACAGAAAATCTGAAGAAATTTAATTTTATAAAATGTAAACAAAAGAGAAATCAACTGAAATGTGTGATTACCCAACTCATTTCAGCCCTTTCAGGGGGTTGGGGAGGATCAAAAACTTTAAGCCAAAGCCTCAGGGGGCCTTCCCACCAGGTAATACCTTACCTTGGGTTTATTGGCTGGCACTTGTTGAGGCAAATTTTCTACAGTATTGCCAGTAACCTTGTGTCACATTCAGTAATGACGTGAGCATGCTGAAAAACAACTTACCCAACTCGTCTGCCAAGGGACTCATCTAATGCCCACTAAGTGGTGCTGTATAAATCAATATAAAAGGAAATGGCCCAAAGCTCCTCCATTTTATTTCTCTCTTTATTCATAGTATTCTATAGTGGAATGAAAAATATTAAAAATGCTCTAATGCTACACCAGGCATATCACTCTTATGGCTTCTGATATTAATTGATTTTAAAGTGTTAACATGTATACATCCTGTCTTCCTGTTGTAACCTAGGGAAGGTTACTGAATAGAATAATCACATGAAGGTTGATAATGAATGATAATACTTAGGACAAGAACAACACATATAAGATTCACCAGCAGCGCATAGAAAAAGTAGTCAACTGCTAGAAGTGATTAAAGTGAATTCCACAATGAATCTCCAACTGCAGACTGCAGACCTACACATAGAGTATTCACTACTGTATTTATGGGAATGGGGGCATACCCATTATCATCCGTAGGTATGCTACAACACTTAGGGAATTAAGATGGGCTACAGTAAATATCCCATTCAGTACTACAGATTTGCTTGTCACTTGCCTGATCTTAACCAGTTGGTCATGTCTCCTTTAAAATTAATTCATCTAGATACCGAACAGGCTTGATGTTGCTTAACTTCAGTGTTCATATTCTAACAAACACAGCCCATATCCTGCGAAGACCTTTGTCCATTTAAGTTTTTTTTTGTTTGTTAATAGCTGTTTTTTGTTTAAGTGGAAACAATAAAAATCGCATCCTTCACTTTCCCAAGGTAATTGGTTATAACCTGACATGTGATTATAAAACAAATGCAGACCTAAAAGAAATTTTTTTAAAATAATAATAATAATAATAATGTCTTTTGTACCCTAATATTTGACTTTGCGCAATGATGGGTATATTGGACTTTGCATATTTGTACCCAAGCATCACTTTGTTGGCATGCTGCTCTCTCTCTCTCTCTCTCTCTCTCTCTCTCTCTCTCTCTCTCTCTCTCTCTCTCTCTGATGATGATGATGATGATGATGATGATGATGATGATGATAAGAAGTAAAAGAAGAACCAAGACAAAGCGGTCAGAAACCCAGTATTCTATTGCATTTCATTGTATATGCATATCATTCATCTGGCAGTTTTGTTTCTGTTTGTCACTTTCTTCATCAAAGCATACTCCTCCACTCTAGTGCCTCTAAACCTAAACTCTGTTCACTCCTGCAGTGGCAGACTACACCCAATATTGACTGATTCTACCATTCATCATTGGCGCTGTACAAATCAAAAGCAGAAAGTGGAATGAACTGATGATAAAAAGCAGAACTAAAAATACTTTATAGCATCAGAAAAATTGGAAGAAAAAAAAAAATTCTCCAAGAAATCACCTGAACTACTCCATGTTTCTTTTACTTGAGAAAATTTTGAAGGAACATTTATATCCTGCACTTCTAAGAATTTAAAAAAGTAAAAGCAAAAATATGATCCATTGGTGGGAAATTTTTAGCCAAAAAAATAAATAATAATAAAACTAAAAAAAAATATTAGTTTGAATAATATTCTGAATAAAGTAAAAAAAAAAATGTAATTCTCCTGCAACCATGACTAATAGTAGTACTATAAAAAATTAAATACTAATAATGTACAGTGATTATGGTGGTGGCGGTTCAGAATTTATGCTATAGAGTTTCTGTGTCAGTGTCTCTGATTTCAAAGATGCTAAAGCATTCCACTATCACTTGCAGCCTACAGAAATTGAAGAGGAATTTCAGACAATTCTATTCTCTCCATTTTCACTGATGTGCAGTGACATTTGGGATTTGCTTGTTTCTTCCTTTTTTTTGTTCTTTTTTGCTATTCTTTCCTTGCCTTTTCCTTTCCATCTAAGAAAAAACGACTTCTATCTCAAGGCACAGACAGAACTAAACAAATAAATGGAAATGAGAAAACAAAAAGACCAACCGAGTGAGAATGCTCATCAGTGTATTTTTCCTTGAAAAATTTTCCCTCATTTCTTGAGAAATAATGACTTTCAGAAAAAAGCATTTGAATAGAGATGATAAAGATTGGTTTATTTCAGGTCAAGGCATGTGAAATACTACTAACGCAAAAGTAAGAATCAAGTCTCTTGAGTCATTTCATTAATTTCACTGAGAGACCAACAATATACATACATATATATATATATATATATATATATATATATATATATATATATATATATATTCAGACACACAGTGACATAATGGATAGCAACTCGGATTGAAGAATTGGAGAGGCGAGTTTGAATTCCAGTTAGATCCATTACATTCACTTCCTCTTCTTCTCTCCCCAACCTTGGGAAAAATAGCAGGACAGACTGGATTCTATTGCCTTGGGTAGCAACCAGTCTAGGAGAAGGAAACTGAATTCAAACCGACCTGGAGAGGATTGGGCTCCATCAAGCTACCTTGCCAAAGAAACACCACTGCTACTGGAGCTGCAGTACATGTGGTACCCCTATGACCCTGATGGATCACGGGATTCATGACCAATCAAACTAAATGACTAAAACTGGAGGGCCTTTATAAAAGGGCCGCTGTGTAATCAAGAAAATTTGACAAAGGTAATATCGACTACAGGTCACAAATCTAATGTAAACATAAAAATAACAATTATCTAAACTAGCAAGGACCTAAATTTCTATGTTCAAAAACACATACGTATACATACATGCACAACAAATATTAATATTTTCATGTACATACATACATATAGGCATGTACACACATACCCATAAATATACATATATATACATATACATACATATACATATACACATACATATATACACATACACACACATATACATATATACATACATATATATATACATATACATATACACACACATACATATACATATATACACACACACATACATACATATACACATATATCCACACACATCCACTCTTACATATATACACATTTACGTACATACATACATACACATACGTGTACATAAACAATATATACATAAAACCTTACGCATCTCCATACAAATACCTACACATACCCATCTAAACAAATAAACAATGTATCCCTCTATCTATCCGTCTAACTAAACATACATACGTACATATACACCCATATTCAGATATATATATATATATATATATATATATATATATGTGTGTGTGTGTGTGTGTATATATATATACATACCTAAACATGCACACACACACACATATAAACACATCTACATACACATCTACCTACATGTACATACATCCATATATGCATATATATATACACATATATATACACATATATATCCATATACATACACACATATATATATATACATATATATATATATATATATATATATATATATATATATATATATATATATACATATTCATATATACACACACACACATACATACACACACATATACATATCTATATATAAATCAAAATGTACAAGCTAAAAATTTAAAAAATTAATTAAAAACCTTAGGGACCATATCTATCCATATATACATTCAACATATAAAAATATGCGGGTGGAAACTAAATTAATTTATACTTCAAGGATATTGAGGAAGACAACGTTAAGAATATTAAAAATTTTAAAAACTGGCAGAGTCAGTAACCCATATCTATCTCTTACGTCTACCTATATATCTAGGTATATAATTATTATAAGACTATCTGATTTTGCATCTCAGTTACTAGGGAAAACGTTTACCTACATACCCACCAATATCTCATATCATACCCACTCACACATATATATATAAAGCTTCAATATATATATATATATATATATATATATAACACTTTCACCCCAGCCCCTCAACCTCCGACGTCTTACCCTCTGGGTCGAGGTGTCTACTCGGTCTTAACCGAACTTAAGGGAGTGGACATAGTTCCCCTGTGCATTCGTAGATCATTTGACCAGTCCACTGGTTTAATCCTGCTTCCTGCCCACGTTGTGTTTGGTTTGATCCAGAAAGCAGAAGTGACGTCTGTCCATTCACGGTCGACTGAAGATGTAGACATGGCTGGAGAGTCTGTGCTAAGAAATTTAGAATGCACCAAAAACAAAATATATATCTGCAGAAAGCCGGACAAACAACTATTCAATGGTTGAATTGTTAATGTCTTTTATATAGCAGAAAAGAATAGTATAGAAAAGAAACAGATTACAGAAAAGAAAAGTAACTGACGTAAAAATTCATACACTGGATTCTAGACAGAGAGAGAGTGGGTTGTAATTAGCTTGTGAAATCGTCTCAGAACAATATACGACTCTTGTGATAGAGAGATAAAGATTTCTGTGCACGGCTTAAAGTTTATAGTTGTGTTCCTCCTTGGCAGTAATAACAGTAGTAGTAATCTTTGTGGTAGCCGGAGCAGCGGTACTTATATCAACAGTACATGTTAGCGGGGGTTTTGTTCCAATCCTGACATCACTTTCATACTTCTTTGAGCCTTCAATTCAACTCTGCTCACTTTCAATCTCCGATATCTCTCCACCCAGCTTAGACTGCACTCAACGACAGACGAGCCAAACACAACTCTTTGATTACTGTAGCTTGTTCGACGTTTCTGTTTCCAGTGATAGTAATAATTTTATCAGTAGCAGTCTTAGATGTTGGAGGAAGTAGTTCGCTTCTACGTACTTATATCAACAGCACATGTTAGCGGGGGTTTTGTTCCAATCCTGACATCACTTTCGTACTTCTTCGAGCCTTCAATTCAACTCTGCCCACTTTCAATCTCCAACATCTCTCCACCCAGCTCGACTGCACTCAACGACAGATGAGCCAAAAGCAACTCTCTCTGCCTCTCCCGTCTGCCTCTTCTGTCTCACCTGTAGCACCGCAACCCATAACAGTCACTGTGGGTGCCCACGCACGTGACAGCGCGCAGCGATGACGACGTGCCAACTGACTGCGGCCTCTCCTGTCGGCCTCTCCTGTCGGCCTCTTCTGTCGCATAACTACATGTTTATATAGATAAATCTGGCTGATCATAATCGACCCTTAGCCTGCACATGATTATCACAGGTTTTGCTTTCAACCCAAAATCATGTGAATTTCAAAGTTCCTCATAGCTTAGTAAGCTCTATTTCAAATTTTAACCGATAAAAATTATTTCGACCATTTTCTATTGTCTTTCTAGTGACCCAATTGCAAATGGGCTAGATCAGATTTCCCATCAGTAAACAAAATTGCTCTGATCTAATTTCGCTACTCAGATTCACTCCAATTTCAATAAAAAAATATACGTGTGTTTCTCCGACTCTCTCTGTCACATTTATATATATATATATATATATATATATTTATTAAAGCTTCATCAGAGAAAAAATATTTTCTCTGATGAAAGTTTAATAAAAGTGAAACATGTTTGAAAGAAAATACCCTGGTATGTATGCAAATGAAAGAAGATATTAGGAATTATGGGATGATACATGTGTGTGTGTGTGTGTGTGTGTGTGTGTGTGTGTGTGTGTGTGTGTGTGTGTGTGCGTGTGTGTGTGTTGATAAAGTTCAGTCACTGAGGGGAAAAATATCCCCATGCTCGAGATCAAGGTCCCATGGATGCCATCGGTATCACAAGCTGGGCGGAAAAGTGAGAAAAGAGGATGAAGACAGGAAACATCCCATTTTTATAAATTTTTAAGTTCCCATGTTGTATTCATATGCAAATCTCCACTATATAAATAGCAGTTGATACAGCTGGAGTCTAAACTAATCCTGACCTTGAAGACTAAATTACTAGAGAAATAGTAGTGAATACTTCTAACTAATTGTAGTTTACAACATTCTATTCACTATTATTTCTCTAGTAGTTTTGTCTTCAAGATCTGTTGTGGCCTTGTTAGGGCCAGAAATAAAGACACAAAGAGAGGAATTGAGTTAAACAAATATAATAACAGAAACAGTAATACAAACATATACAAACAAGAGTGTTACAGCAAGAATGTTCGGTCCAACTGTCAGAGCTGACTGCTGGAAACTTCACCCTCCAAAAAGGCAATACCTGCTCCTATTTATAGCTGGGAAAGTCCATGTGTGTGTGGATAAATTACCTTAACAAGATCAAGATTAGTTTAGACTCTAGATGTATCAACTGCTATTTATATGGTGGAGATTTGCATATAAATGCAACAGCCCTCTAATGATTTTTGGCAAAACTGGTGAAGGTATGTAGGGATAACCCACAGTATATTGATATGGGGCAATAATTCAATTTTTCGAATCCTCTTTTGATAATAATTCATGAACTAATCTAACATTCTTTTCCTCCAAACTGAAACACTTCTTTTCTTCTTCTATGGACCATGTCCCTTCAGAATATGGGCGATCATGACTCTCCATCGCTTCTTACTTGTGACCCATAACAGCATTTCTCCCTCTGCTAAGCCTCCCACCCCAACCACCATTCTGCCATACACTCAGCCAAGATTGTCAGGTAGGTGGCCCACTGCCTTCCTCGATCTCTCTTGACCTGGATATGCCCTGTGAAGATCAAGTTCTCCAAGCCCTCTTTCCTCATTATGTGTCCAAGAAACTTTTTCTTTCTGATTCTATGAGAGTTGTTTTTGTTACCATTTTGTTTAAGAGTTCCTTCTGGTTACTCACTCAAATACATGGAATTCTCATCATTTTTCTTGTTGTAACCTAAGGAAGGTTACTGAATAGAATAATCAAGTGAAGGTTGGTAATGAATGATAATACTTAGGACAAGAACAACACATATGAAATTTGCCAGCAGCACATAGAAAAAGTAGTGAACTGTTAGAAGCGAGTCAAGTGAATTCCACAATGAACCTCCAACTGCAGACCAACATATATTATTTACTACTGCATTTATGTGAATGAGGACATACACATTATCATCCGTAGGTATGCTACAACACTTCTGTAGAAGCACAACACTGCCATGGTAATTTTCTCTCCATCTGTTGGAAGATTATCCAGCATTCATTGTCAAACAGGAGATTGATATCACATTGCAGTTCAGCACTCTTCTTTGTTTATAACAAAATTTCCATGTTTCTCAGTACATGTTTGGCTTGTGGAATGCCTCTTTTACTAATCCAATTCACTAATCCAATTTCCGTATCACATTTTCCATCCTCTGTTAATGTGAAACATTGGAATGAGGTTATTCTGAGATCAAAGATAGAAAAATATCGCATGAGAAATATAATTTCATGACTTTAAAAAGATTGGTTTCAGGATAATCACTTTGGCCAAATAATACATGAAACATCATTCATTTATATTTATCTTGTTTGGATAACATTATTACTTTGATGCAGTTGTCTTACAACTATGACAAGAAACATTTGCCAACAACCACATTTAAACTAGCTATCAATAGTTCATAGATAGATCATCATTGATAGATTTATATAATATATATGTGTGTGTGTGTGTGTGTGTGTGTGTGTGTGTGTGTGTGTGTGTGTGTGTGTATATAAATATGTAATGTACATATATATATATACTCATACACACACACACATGCATATATATATAAATATATATATATAAATATATATATATATATATATATACTTTATTATTCCATACACAAACCTATAGGCAAACACAAAAAATGCATGTATACACAATACACACATATACACATAATTAAAATATATACATATGTATGTGTATAAATAATTAAAAGAACATACATATATAGTCAAAACTATATATGTATGCATTTAAATAATTAAAAGGACATATATATATATGTATGTATATATACATATGTATGCATATATACAAATATATGCATATATATATATATTATACATATATATATATATATGCATATATATATATATGTACATACATATATATATCCATATATATATATGTGCATATATATGCGTACATATACATGTGCATATATATACATACGTATATATGTGCATATATATATATATACACATATATATACACATACATATATATATATATACATACATACATATATATACATACATGCATATATATATTCATATATGTACATACAGATATATATATATATATATATATATATATATATATATATATATATATATATTCATATATATAGATACATATATATATATGCATATATGTATATGCATACATATACATACACACACACACACACACACACACACACACACACACACATATATATATATAGTATGATAGATCCATGCTCATATTCTGATACATGGAAAGAAAGGGAGAAAATGAAAGCTATAAGTTTTACTCTATCAGTCTCTACCTCACTCTTTAACTTATTTTTTGAGAAGTTACTCTCCCTACTGATACTCACATACATGATACGCATGTATATGGATGTAAATTTGTTTGTCCATGTGTATGTATGCAGGTGTGAGAGGAGATCTGTTTGTCCACATATGCTCATGTCTATGTTCATGTGTTTTTCTGTGTATTTATATCCCCCGCTTTTGAACACTTCTGTCCCTATCTTCATTCACATCACTTCACATCGTATCCTCTCATAAGGAAGTAATGGTGCATTCTGAAATTATGCTGCAATTTGTAGCTCACAAAACTCACTCTGATGTCTCTCCAATAGAAAAAAGGTAACTTTGTTTTTTTATTTATTTTTATCAATTAAAAGAAATGTTATTTTAAGAATAAATTCAAGAAAAACTGTTCAAGTTTTGCTTGAATCCTGTTGCGAATATATTTTGCCTTAACCACAAAAAAGTCGGGGGATTGGTTTAATTCGCTGTATTTTTAAACAAAACTTTATTCTTCTTCTTCTTTACTTCTTTTTCTTATTTTTTTCTTCTTATTGTTTTCTTATTTTAATTCTTCTTATTTTTATTTTTATTCTTTTTTTCTTATTTTTCTTCTTCCTTTTCTTCTTCTTCTTTTTTCTTCTTCTTATTGTTTTCTTCTTTTTCTTCTTTTTCTTCTTCTGTTTCTTCTTTTTTCTTCTTTTTCTTCTTCCTTTTCTTCTTTTTTCTTCTTCTTTTTTCTTCTTTTTCTTATTGTTTACTTCTTTTTCTTCTTTTTCTTCTTCCTTTTCTTCTTTTTTCTTCTTCTTATTGTTTTCTTCTTTTTCTTCTTCTTTTTCTTCTTCTGTTTCTTCTTTTTTCTTCTTTTTCTTCTTTCTTCTTTTTCTTCACCTTTTTCTTTTTTCTTCTTCTTATTGTTTCCTTCATTTTTATTCTTCTTCTTCCTTCTCCTTTTTCTTCTTTCTTCTTCTTCTATGTGCCATTTCCCTTTATGACTTGAGCAATCCTACCTCTCCACAATTTCTTATCCTTTACAGATCTTAGTAACGTTTGTCATTTCATCATCACTCCCAGTCACTGTTCCACCATCCATTTACACAAGCCCGTTAGATAGGTTACTCACTGTTTCCCCTGTCTCATGTTTTCAATCTGTCTAGTGAGTGCCAAATTCTCCAAGCCATCTTTCCTCATTATGTGTCTCAGAGATTTCAATTGTATCTTTCTGATTTTAAGTATAAGCGTCTTTTTTGCTTCTATTTTCCTTAAAACTTTATCGTTACTCATGTTCAGTCCATGGTATTCTCAGCATCATTCTGTAGCCCAATGTTTCTGTTGCCTAAAGTCTCTTCTTCATCTGAGAGGTGATTCTCCAGCATTCACTGCCATATAGGATGACTGATATTACATAACAGTTTAGCACTCTTTTCTTTCTTTGTAATGAAACATTCTTGTTTTAATACTTTTTAGCTTTTTGAAGGCATATTCCCCTATTCCAATACACCTTTGGAACCAGATCGAAAATGCTCTTTTATATTTTTAGCTTTAAATCAAATTAAAAACATACTGTGTCATTTGCATTTGATTCATAAAAAAATAAATATTTTCAGTGTGAAATAATATTTGGAGATTTCTTCATACATAAAAATGTTTATATAAAGGGATTTATATGTAAAGGTACCATGTTTGTTAAGTACATAAATAAACATCACTTTTTAGATTTCAATAAAATTGCTTTACAACTGATAATGGTTTACAGAACATGGTTTAAAGCAATATCTACTTTGACTTCCAGCATTTTCTGACATTATGAAATGAACTTAACACTCACAAATACACACAGTGTGTGTGTGTGTGTTTGTGATTTCAAATATAACTAAAAATATATCTGTAAAAGAACAATATGAATAAATACAAAGATCTTATATTAGCTGGTGCATTTCATTGTCTGATGGAGTTCAGCAAGCCAATTTTAAGCATTTTATTTTGGAACAACTATTTGTAAACAAAAGTAAAAATGTTAGTTTTTCAAAATTTTTTAAAGTTAAGAAGTTCTCATAAACACTCATTGGACTAACTGAAAAGTTAAGGTAAATCATGGCGGATGTTAAGTGACATAATTTAATGTCTAATAAACAAAAGTGAGTAAATGATGTTGTTATTGAATTTTTTTAATGATGTAATCAATGTTTATATTATTTTTTATAATGTAATTAACATTTACATTATTTTAGTTTGGGATTAATCTTTACAATTGCCTTCCCTTGATGAAGTCCATCAAAGGACGAAACACTTTGGCTAACATAAGTTTTCCTTTTGTCTTTATTCATATATACACACATATATATATATATATATATATATATATCCAGGTAAAATGAGAATAAATAGAGTATAATTGCACTGTACATAACATTTAATTTAAAAGAGGACTCAATACAGAGTAGAGCTAAATAAAATAAAAATAATTATTTATAATATATATATATATATATATATATATATATATATATATATATATATATATATATATACACACATATTTTTTCTAAACATATTTTCCTTACGCCATTGTCTGGTTATCTTCTATAAGATATTCTGATATTTTTCTGTGAGTTTTCCTTGTAATTAAATATTTATTTCATTAAGAATTTTGGTAAATATTTTAGCAGATAATATTATTGCAACCTGTTATATGAGAAATATTGATCAAACATTACTGTTGATATTTATTTAATATGACACATGGCCACAAATGTGAGTCATCATCAGTCTTCGAGATTAGCTTTTGTGTCATTGATCAAAATTGAACTTCACTTTGTATAGTACAAGACCGCAAGAATAGTGTATCTACTATGAACCAAGCTACAGTAGCGATGTTCTTTGAAAGTAGCTCATTAACCATTGCTTATTACAAAGAGGCGTTATGTTTGATTTTTATTGTAATACTTTTTGACCTGATAAAAAAAGACTATAATGCTGCCATATTTATAAAATAAATTATTACAAGGTAGTATAATATAAACAATGTTATTTTTGTTCTTAGCTGAATTTTGTTAGCTTATTATTTGTATGTATACAGATGAATTTCTTCATCTCTGAATTCTTTTTTAGAGCATTTCAGCCATGTGCCCTCCAGCCTCCCTCAAGTTTTCTGTTGTGTTTTGGAATATTGTCAATGGATGTTTGTTCAGCAGCATTCCAGAACACAGCAAACATCAGAAGAAGTCTGATGAACACATTGCCAACATGTGAAAAAAACAAATGAAAAGAAATTATGGCAAGCCAGCTACATGCAACAGTTTATTTACTACAAACCTTTGAAAAATGTGTGTGTGTGTGTGTGTATGTCTGTGTGCACGTGTGTTTGTGTTTGTGTGATTCTTTCATAACAAATTTTTTACAGCCATGTAACTTTTCTCTTGCCATATCCACCGAAATTGGGGGAACAAAATATATTTTAATATTTTAACATGAAGAAAACATCAGATAAATGCTACACTTTGTCTACAGATACCCAAAATTATATCTTGATGCGTTAAATATATATTTTATATACCTACATAATCAGTTTTAAAATAATCATAATAAAAAATATTATTATTATTATTTTTATTTCCATTGATATCTGGCGTTTACACATTTCTTTCCGAGTCCCGCCCAGGGACCTAAGGTTAGAAATGGCATCATGACACTTTCCACTGCAAAAAAATAAAAATAAAATAAAATAAAAAAATAATTACATAGATAAAGCCCTTCATAAAGTGTGGGCTGTACTTGTCAGAACAATTTTTTGTATCTCTTTGAGGCATGGACTTCCAGAGATCCCTTCAATCAGCCTACTGAAATCTTTTCCAACCAGTCCAAGGGCTCCAACTACAACAGGAATTGTTGATGTTCCCATGTGCCACATTTTTGAGATTTCTATTTCAAGGTCCTTGTATTTTGACAGTTTTTCGAATATCTTCAAAGATATGATTATTATTATTATTATTATTATTATTAAATCCTCTCCAACTCTTAGATGTTATGGCCAGCACAAAACTTACCTCAATACATGAGCTGTTCCTGCACACTTGCAATGGTGTTAGGTATGCTCAAAACTTCTTGCAAGGCAGAGATATTCTTGAAGACAGTCCCAAGTGTACCAACCACAAAAGGAACAACTTTAGCTGCTGTTCGGCACATTACTCTGATCTACTCTGACAGGTCTTGCTATGTCTGTATTTTCACTTTCTCTGCCTTTTTTCTTATCCCAAGGTAGTATAATGTTTGAAAGGTCTCTTTTGAACAATTGTGATATCAAGGCAACTGCACTCCAAGCACTTATTATTATTATTATTATTATTATTATTATTATTAAATTTTCTTAAAAATTTAATAAAATAATAAAAATAACTGCAAACTATTAAATATGATACTCCTGTTTTTATTTAGAATCTGACTATTGGATTTCAAAACAGTATTATTGGAACTATCCATATATATATATATATATATATATATATATATATATAGTAATGATACAATATGGTAATCTGTATGGAATTTTCAGGAGGATACAGATCCAGGGAGAGCGCTATGTCAAAAGACAGAGCAAAATTATTATTAATTAAAGAATATCAAACACTTAATAATCCTATAGGTAATAATTTTTATTTCATGAGAGCTCTTAAAAAAAAAAGCAGCTCCCACTCTCTAAATAAGATAGCAATATCTCTTGATTACTCTCTGGAGTATTTTTTTCCATTTCATTTGTGATTTGTTTGTAGGTCTTGAAGATTGAAAGCTGTTTTTTTGGGAGCTCTCATGAAATAAAAATTATTACCTATGAGATTTTAAGTGTTTGATATTCTTTAATTAATAATATATATATATCTTAGGGAAAAAAACTATGATAAAGTAGAAAAGGTTTTGTGTGACATGTCTCTTCTTTCATTGGATAAAACATGTCAATAAATAAATTGGTAAGATTAAATAAATTGTCAGCTTATGATCATGACTTCTCCAATAATTGTTTTTATTGTTTACCTGTTTTTATATACCAATTATGTTGTTGTTTCAGTATATATATATATATATATATATATATTAACTGATTTAAATCAGTTAATTTATAATATTAATGCACTGTAAATTTACATTGAGCACTATTGTGTAAAAATAAAAATATCTATAAGAACACCAGATTATATATCTTACTGTGCTTTCTTTTTATTTATATATATATATATATATATATATATATATATACATACATATATATATATATATATATATATATATATATATATATATATATATGTATATATATAAATGAAGAAATATAGCCTTAAGGTGTGTTATATTTATGGGATAAAGTGCTCAATATCAGAGATAGAGTGTGTGTAAATACAAAAGTGAACATTGAAGTCAACACTTAGAGGCAACAGGCTGTTTCATGCTAGATACAATCATCTAGCATAAAACAGCCTGTCACCTCTAAGTGTTGACTTTAATGTTCACTTTTATATTTGTATATATATATATATATATATATATATATATATATATATTGAGACCTTCCCGATGCAGTCTCAACTTCGCTGGGCTGGTCATGTTGCAAGGATGAATGATGACAGAATACGTAAGGTCCTCATGTATAGCCATCTTGAAAGTGGACAAAGGACTGTTGTACGGCCATGGCACATGTATAAAGACAAGGTAAAGAGTAACCTCTAAGCTGTCAATGTGCGTTATACTAATTTCAAGTTAGTCGCCCTGAATAGAAATAACTGGAGATATTTGGGCCAGAGTGATATCAGAAATTTTGAAATTCATCGTATTGACTGGGTAAGAGACAAAAGACAATGGCAAAAAGTGTCAGCAAGTATTCCTGAGATTCTCACTGTTGCACAATATGTGGACTTGTATACAGGTCACTATCAGGACTGAAGTGTTGCATATGACACAAACATAAAAACTGAGTGAGGTTGTCGGATCCTCGTGTTGAAATAGATAGAAGAAGTCCATCATATATATATATATATATATATATATATATATATACTTAGTTGTATGGATGTGAGTTTGTAACCCAGGGTTCATGCTTTTGTGATCCTCAGATAGTTTATGAAACCCAGAGTTACAAACTCACATCCATACAACTCATAATTCAAAAATACGCTTTTAAGTAGGCGCCCGAGGGGGTCGTCAGTGATGTTTTGACTTGGTTCATCAGGAAGTTTCGGGTCTTTCAACATCATACTCCCCATCACCAAATCGACCCAATCAGGGGAGATCTAACCCTGATTCCCCCTCACTTTTAAAACGCTAACAGTTACTCTGGCCTTTTTAAAGAATTCTACGAAGAAAGACCACGTATTCCGCACATTCGATTGGCTGTTTGTACAACCAATCAGCTGCGCGAACTATTTTTAAATGGCCCTTTTTTTTTTCTTTGGTGGATAGCAGCTTCAATGGATAACCGAGGAGGTAATCTTAATAATCTTAATATTCCTAAGTTTAATCCCTTCCCTAAGTGTTGCATCGTTTAAATATTGCCGGTTGTATTTTATTTATTTTTTTGGGGGTGGGGGGGAATTAAACTCAACCCTACTATTACATTTATCGTTTAGCTCGATTCTTAAAATTTGTTACAGGTTAACTTTAACTGGATTGGTTTTATTCGCTATATTTAAATAATTGTCCATGAACATAGTCTATTTCTTTACACACAATAATAAAATTAGAAAGAAAATCGATAAAGTAAAGTAAGCAACATAATATTCCTTACCATTAAACTATTTACAAATTTAAGGTCGTTTAAATACAGTAGACTACGAAATGCTCCTGGAATATAATAATTATTATACTTCACATTATAAAACTACACACACACACATTATAAATACACACACACGCACACACACATGTATACATATATGAATTGCTTAAAAGTAAACCCTATAAACTAATAATATAGAATAGAAATAATATACAAACGATTTAAAACAAAAATCGAGAGAAAAACTCTATAAATACATTATGTACGTGTTGTAATTCCGATTAAAAAAAAAAAAAAAAAAAAACGCTTAAGGTAAATAGTAATTTAAACTACCGCGTATAAAAAGGGTTTAACATAAAAATATATTTACAAATAACACAATTTACCAATTGACATATATTTGTTGACTGTACCTGTACAAATAAAGTCATGTATTTAAATACATATATATATATATATATATATATATATACATATATATATATATATATATATATATACATATATATACATACACACATACATATATGAAAACGCTGTCAATATTATGTTACCATTATATAATAATTATTTACAGATTTAACTGGCTTAATAATTTTACTTTGTAGTCCAAGAGCTATCACGCTTAATCCATAACCATTTTGCTGTCCTTTCTGCTGTATTAGTTATGGTCCGAATGGCCTTTCTTTTGTTAGCACCTGCTAAGCCAATATCAGTTAGGGCTTTGCAAAGTGACCTTGCAGCAAAAAACTAAGTATATTAGCTCTATTGACTGCTTTCCAATAAGTGCCACACATATATAATATATAAATAACACACACACACACACATATATATATTGTTTAAAATTTACTATATTTATAGGGAAAGTGCTCAATATCAATGTGAGGATCTAGTTTAGAAATGATGGCAGAAAACATGGACAGAGTTATGTGCATATCACTGAGTAGAGACCCTGTTCTAGTGGAGAAATCAGTCAGACATACTCCAGATGAGTTGAGAGTGGGATTGAAAGAGAATTTCCAAGGAAATCACTCTGCTTTACCTGCAGTAGATGTCAACACTTCTAATTGATTGAAGAGAAAAGGTATTGAGGATTTTCTCATATTCAGTACACTCTTGCAGAGCCACCAGTAATCTCTAGAACCAAACTTGTGAGAGGCTATACTGTGCCTCATTCTATCAGCAAACAGTGACTTCACTGTTGAGGACACACTTGCACTCATTACAAGCAGTGACAAAGAGATGTCTGTTACAATTAGACATGTCACTCTGGTATAACAGGAAGAAGTGGTTTCTGTGCACTATAGCAGCTTAACAGGCAGGAGAGAACCAAGGAGAAATTTGGGATTTCACTTGGTATTTCTGTGGTGGCACAAAAGTTGTCTTTCAACCAGGAAGAGACCTCAGAGGTACATTTCTCAACAGGATGATTAAAAATATAATTCCATAGGACATCATGAAGAAAATCACAAGAATGAGTCCCAATGAGTGCATTGATATTAGAAAGATGTTCTGTTAATGGGGAATTCTTGCTTGATGGGAGAGTGGAATGAGATATCCATAGATGTTAATGCATGGTTGGTGTTGCCAAGGAGACGGAGCCGCAAAGCATAAATTAAGTCCAGTGGGAATGGTAAGGAAGAGATCTAGTAGAGAATTGTGTTTGTCAGAATTACACGGGAAACACATGGAATATATATATATATATATATATATATATATATATATATGATGAAAATCAGCAAATAACAAAGAAAAAATATACATAGGAGTAACTGAAGGAGCCTGGAACCAAAGAAACTATGCACACAAAATATCCTTTACAAATGGTAAATATGCAAATAGCACAACCCTTTCTAAGCATATATGGAAAATTAAAATGAAAAACATCATGTAAAATAAGAAAAACAGCATCAGCCTACAACAATAAATCCCAAAACTGTAAAGAAGATATCTGTAATCACTTTCCTGGACCAACACAAATTACTAAATTAACAATCAGAACTTATCTCAAAATGCAAACATGAAAACAAATTTGTAGTACATTACTTAAAAATCAATAGCTAGAAACAAATACTTTGTAAAATACCATCATGAAAAATGCAAATATGTGCACTATATCATGGCCTCCGACTGTATATGATGCAGATAATGCAACATAATTTAGACAAAACCAATATTTTAAACTAAACAAATAAGATTAAATAATCAATAACAAAGTAAAAATTTAACAAACATTACAAGATAGCGACAAATAATCATATTCAGATCCACAATCACTTCTACTCAATTGCAGAATAGAATAACTTGAAACAAAATCATTACTGCCTACCCAATTAGGATAAGACAAAGACCATAATGCACCATTGCCCAGCATATATAAATAGTTGAGCCTAAACAGAACACACATGGCCTGAAGATTGCATTCAAGCATGAAACAGACTGTCACCAATTGGTGTTAGTCTCAGTGCCCATTTTTATATATTTATATATATAGACAGAGAGAGACAGACAGACAGACAGACAGACAGAAATTTTAAATATATATATATATATATATATATATATATATATATAAAGAATTAATGGATTTTTTTAAATCAAACATTTTTATTAATTCAAACATTATCTCTTGTGGATACCCGTATTTGAAATAGATGCCCTGTTTTTGTTTTAAACCATGTATATTACATTTCCTGAAATCTTAATAAGATTTCTAGAGTGCAATAAACAGTGCTAGCTGTAATAAACATATATGATAAATAGGTGTAATAAACAGTGTGGATTACATCTATCAGTCTGCACATACAAGAAATCTTATTAAAATTCCTTGAGTATGCAGGCCAATAGATACAATACACACTGTTTAAAATAAATGTGAGGTGTCTATTTCAAATATTGGTATCCAATATATATATATATATATATATATATATAAGTGAACACTAAGGTCAAGAACAAGCGGTGATAGTCTATTTCATACTGATTACCACTTGGTGTTGACCTCAGAGTCCATTTTTATATTTACATACACTCTATCTCTGATACCCATAAATATATCATACCTTAAAACTTTATTTTTATCATATATATATATATATATATATATATATATATATATATATATATATATATATATATATAGATGTTATAAAGAGCATATGGTTGCAAAGGAAAGAACAAACAAGAATTAAAATTTCAGTTGTATTGATCAATTTTCAGAATATATAGATAGTTGTGTGAACAGCTGAGAAATTATTGCTATGTGTTTCTTTATTTGCCATTTGTATGAGAAGCGATTACGTATAGGAGTGTTGTTGTTAAGCCCAGGAGTTGAATGATTTGTTGGGCAGGTTGGATTTCAGGTAAAAAGTTTGGAGTGGATTAGTAAAGACATATGGCAGCATTAGTGGGGTATCATTGGTGGGGTTGATCTATCTATCTTCAGGGTTGAAATCAACATTGGTGAGGTGTGTAGATGGGCTGAAGTGTTGAGCCGAACTGTCTATTCTCTTTTTATATCTGTTGTTTAACAGATGCAGGCTCCCAGGCTCATTCTTTCTAAAAAGTTTTCAGCAGCAACATTCATCATTGGCTATTGTATTTTAGATTTTTGCAAAGATTTGTTTTTATGGACCAGATATGATGTTTCGAGCCCCTGTACATAAGATGACTTTTTATTTAGGGTTTTGCTTTCCTAGTGCTCACGTCCGACCAACATATCAAATGAAATGTATTTGTGAATCAGATAGTGATCTTGATTAATTATAGTATGACATAGAGAGGTAGAGAGAGAGAGACTGACTGCAGACATAGGAGTCAAAACTATATAGTAATTGTCAGTTTAACACCTCAAGCAATCTTCTTGTTCCGAAGAAAAGACAGTCATTACATGGTGCTAATTCTTATATCCACTATCTTTATATATATAAATGCTCAATCTCCAGTATTGAACACATTTTCTCATAAAATATATCAGATTTCAAAGAATATATCTATCTATCTATCTATGCATACACACACACGCACACACACACACATAGACATATATATATATATATATATATATATATATATATATAAAGGGTGTTTCATTAAGTTGCATTATATATAAGGGAGTTTCATTAAGACAGATCAAAGTTAGCAGTAAATAAATCAGTGTTATTGGTGACAAATTATTTATTTCTCTATTGGATCATATTATTTAAGTCATTTGTCATTATGTGTTGAAAATAATATTGCCCCAATGTCCACCAAATCTGAAAGAAAAAGAAAAAATCATTAGATGCTTAAACTTAATTCACATTTAAAATCAGTCGAAGTTATTGGAACAACCTATATATATATATATATATATATATATATATATATATATATATATATATATATATATATATATACACACAGGGTGCGATGGATAAATTGTCGTCTAACTTCCACAAAAATGATAATAGCACTGACATCTCATGTTAACAGATACATTTCCCAAAATTACACAAAAAATATCTTGAAATACTAAAGAGTAAATTTATTCAATAAAATTGCCATTGGCATCAAGACTTTGGAATCTCCTGCAACTTTTCTGGATGGTCCCTCGTTAAGTTGTTGAACGCTACCATAATCCTTGCTGTTATAATAAGCTTTTGGTTGCGAAAGGAAAGCAATAATGAGAATAAGGTTTTTTGAGCAGTGTGTAATTTTTTTAATATACAGATATCTTTCAGTGTTGACAGAAAATTGAGGCAATATCGATTTCTGCTACTGATCATCAGGATGGCAATTAGGCATAAGGGTAGCACCAGGAGTTGACTGATTTCTTGTGTTGGTTTGACAGAGGTCACAGGATATGGTCGTTCGATCAAGGTCGTAGTGGTGGGCCAATTCAAGGTAGGGTGCATTGGTTGTCAAGGTGACAAGAGATTGCCATAGTTGGTAGGCTTGTTCCATTAAACAGTGGTTGCATGAGTAGGTTGCATGCTGTTGGAGTCACTTGTTTGTGGAGTCGGAGTCACTTGCTTGCGGAGTTGAACTCACTGCTTGCTGGTAGGCTCATGTTTATAAAAAATGGTTGTAGCATGAGTGGGTTGCATGCTTGCAGAGTCAGAGTTGCTTGCTTGCAGAGTTGGTGTTGCTTGCTTTCAAAGTTGGATTTTCCAAGGTGACAGCATTGATGACAAACAATTCTTGTAGCTGGATGGTGACAACACTGAGATGATATCTTGCTGGATTCTGTATGTGAAGAGTCGGGTGTTTAGTCAAGCCTGGGCATGGTAACGGTCATTGAGAGTAGCATATCAGCAGGTGACCTGTGTTGCTTTCATTGTGACGACTCGTTCAGTAACCAGACATGTTGTTTGAAGCCTATGTATAAAAATTTTACTTTCTTACCAACTCCAAGTTCTTGTGCCAGACACAAAACTTAGTACGTAAAACAGCAATTCTCGAAAATTGGTGCAACTTAAGAAACAAGATGACCACTGCATAACATTTTAAAATGAAAAAACGCCTTTATTTTACAATTTACAAATATGGAAAGGTACAATACAAAAGCTACACAAAAATTTCCTTTTGTGCACCTATTTTGGTAGGATAACAATTTTTTAAGGTAACAAAAAAGGGATTACCCACAGAAACAAGAAAAAATATGTTACAATTTGCTTGATAAAGACACAGATTCAAAGACAAAAAATTAAACCTCTTTAAAAATAGAAAATGGGGAAAAAAATTAGAGAAAGCAATAACAAAATTGCACAAGGCGGAAATTTCAAAATTAAACTCACTTCAGTTCTTAACTGAATACTCAAACGGGACGTTTCAGCTTGAAGAGGTTTCATCTTTTCAAGTTGTTTTCTCGAGGGACTTTTGAACTATTTTGCCACAAAGTTATCTAGAGACTTCTTTTGGTTTAAATTCTTCTCAAGAAGGCACAGAAAGGAATTTCACTTCTGGGGTAGAAATCAGCCTTGAATATGTCTGCTCTTTCTTTTCCCATGTTTATTTATGACCTCCTTCAGCCGGACCAGTCCTCTTGAAAAATGGGCGCTAAATTTCTTCCTCCTCCTTCCTTAACTGCTTTCTTGTCAATGGCAAATTTTTTCTCTTCTGATCTTCTCTGCTCATAGCAGTCCTTTTTATTGAAAAGGCCGGGTCATGTCAGCTCCAGCCAGAATTTCACAAAGGCCCAAAGAACTCCTTTCTCATTGGCCAATATATATAAAATCCTTCTCCAAGTATTTAAAAAAAGGAATCCACAACAAATCAAATAATTTTGGCAGTATTAACCGCTTGAGCCTACAAGGCCATAAAAAATGCAACAATTTTCACACAAGTCATCTAACCTTCAGAAGAATACACTTCTTTCCAAAATGTACATTAAAAAAACAACCTAGATGATTTTACATTTTAACATTTTTTAAATATTGAAAATAAAATTTTTATATATCCACAGAAAATGACTTTTTTATTTTGTTTCCTGCCTTCAGAGCGTTCACATCTGGTTGGCTTGCAAAATTAATCAGAAAGAGATCTAATTGCAGCGGAGTATGATATTGCCTTCAGTTCATCTTTGGTATTACAAGGAGTTTTGTTGCTGTCTCACTCAACTGCACCCCACACATAATAATCAAGGGGGTTGAAGTCTGGGGAGTTATGTGGCCAGATGTAAGGGGTGATGTGGTCACAGAAAATGCCTGATAGCCAAGATGCAGAGTCCTGTTGCCAGACATAGAGTCTTCCAATAGACACCCTCATGATCCAGGACATCGCTACCTCCTCAAGGTAGGCCTCCATGTTGAGACTGAGGCTCTGTGGGAAGATGAATGGAGACATAATGATGCCATCACTAGTGATCACTCCAAACACCTTCATAATGACCATTAGGCTCATCCAACTCTTTCCAAATCCTCTGCACTGCCCTCAGATTGACACCCAAACACTCTGAAATGTTCATATTGGTGCTTCCAGCATGAATGCCAAGCACTACAACATGCCGCTTCCAAATTTCTGGTAGAGTGAATTGCATCATGATGCTCTTTTTTCTTACAGACGGTGCCCAACTGACCCTACTATACTGTGCAGTCAACAAAATCAAAAACAAACAATACACATGCACGAAATTAAAAATATAAAATGGCGTCGATTTCCCCATGTGTGTATGTGTATGTATATGTGTGTTTGTGTGTGTGTGTGTATGTATATATATATATATATATATATTATTTTTTATATATATATATATATATATATAGTGTATATTTGGGCAGCATCTTTTCTTTCAAATGTTTCGTTGAATATAAGGGAAATTTTAATTTTCTATTTAGTTTTTCTGATATTCTCTCTCTCTCTCTCTCTCTCTCTCTCTCTCTCTCTCTCTCTCTCTCTCTCGTGGGATGCAAAATCGGGTATACGGTAATTAAAAATAAAATATCCTTTTTTAACACATCCAACAAAAGCGATCCAGTGAGTTACTGTATACCTAATTTTGCACCCCCTCCCCCCCGAAGAGAGAGATTTGAGGGAGAAACCTGACCGTTTGAAAAGTATCTATCTATCTATCTACCTATCTACATACATATAGGTGTAAACACGTGCATGAGAAAAATAAATCAAAATAACGGAAATATTATTTTTTCAATTATTAGATAATAATAAAACTTTTATTTTGAAAATTTCACTGAGTTACTTCCCTTGTATTGTCATTGGAGTCAAGTTATTTTTCTTCGTTCTCATTTTCAATTATATACTATCATCGCCAATTATGACAGTTACAGGGTGCGTAAGGTATTTGAGAGCAGATTTGTGTTTATAGAAAAACAGATATATAATAACAGATAATAACTTTATTACTGATAATTGTTATAAGCATAAAAATTTCGCTGAAAAAAACAGCACAGGCTTAATAAAAACTTAAAAACAAAGTTTTATCGTCAAAATGTTTACGTTAAGAAGAGGAAAGACCAAATAAATGATGAAATCATTCGTCACTGGTGGAAAGGTTGGTTTTAGAATGATGAAATTGAAATATCATCATCATTCTGGATCATAACAAGATACTGGAAACTACCATTCCACCAAATTTACAAACCAATGTTTTAAAAAAATAAATCAACTTTATAATAAATATATGTGGGATGCAGAGCGGGCAATAATTGAACAGTAGTAAAAAAAATAAGAACAAGTCAAGATATCCATAGACATTGTGAAGAACAATCTACCAACGTAAATTAAATAAAGTATTCAGTTCAAAATCATTGAAGATTACTCAGATTGACAGAAAGGGTAGCTGAAGAGCCCAATAGTTGAAATGTTGTGATAATAATAACGGCTTTGGGTAGGACTAGGTGGGTAGGGGATAGGACTAGTATCTGGAAAAATTATTGTTATTTTCATAAAATTGTTACTGCAATATTCACTTTGAATCCATAGTTTTCATTCTCATAGACTGGTTCCCACCCAAGGCTATAGGACCTAGTCTGTTCTGCTATTTTACCCATAGCTAGAGGAGAAGAGATGGATTCACACTTGTAGCGGGCAGATGCTGAGACAAACATGTGCATCTCTTGAAATACACCACTACAAACATGGCAGACTCTCTGGGAGTATGAGCCTGCCAACAGAAATGTAAAAGGAAAAAGGTGAAGAAAACAAAAAAGACTGGTATATATATATATATATATATATATATATATATATATATATATATAGATATATAGATATATAGATATATATATACAAACAGGTATATGTGTATTGACATACAATAAGGGTTACAATTGACAAAGACAATAATTAGTGTGTATGAATGAACATAGAAAGTTTGTGGTCAAATTATGTGTAAGTGAATGTGAATCTTCGTACATACGCATGTGTGTAATGTCCATGCGTGTTTCCTGAAGGAAACGCATAGCCCCCACACACACACAAAGGTGAAAATGCAAATCTTCACGAGAGATTTATTTTGGGCCGTATCAGCTGAAAAATGAGAAGAAAAGAGTGCAGAGCAAGGTATTGACGAGTTTTTATAGTATATGATGAGTGTCCCCAAGTAGCGGTTTCAAAAATTAGGAAACTAAGGAGGAGGTAACTCCAAGAATACCTTTCCCAAGAGTATTAGCACATAAATGAATGTGATGAACTTGATTGGGATTCAAATTTGTCTCTCCAATTCCTAAATCCGAGCTGGTATTCATTACTCCACCAAGCCTCCTTTTTGATGCTCAGTCAGTTATGTGCCATGCATGATACACACTTAGGCGATCTTGTATCTTTTGATACATAACTGACGAGGCAGATTTTTTTTTTCCACAGTAGGTTGCTATTTCTTTCTGCAGTAGACCAGTTGCCATCCAAGGCTATAGAACCTGGTCTGTCCTGCTATTTACCCATAGCTATGGAGAGAAGAGGAGGATTCATACCTTTCCCAAGAGTATTAGCATGTAAGTGAATGTAATGGATTTGACTGGAATTAAAACTCAATTCTCTGATTCCTCAATCTGAGCCGCTATCCATTATTCCACTGTGCCTCCTTTTTGATGCTACAAGATTGTAAAGGAAGAAGTTGTTGATGGTCAATAGTGGGAGGAGTTACGACTTTGCTGATGAAGATGAAGACTTTTAGAACAAATGAATTCAACACTTTCAAAAGAAATTAATTCAAAACAGGGAAGAGTTTTATACACATATTTATGAACTGAAACCGAATGTGGATTCATTCTGACAGAATGCTAAAATAAGGAACAGATAGTGAAAGGTTTATAAATTTAACATCTTGTTTTTATTTATGCTTCATCAGGAATTTTTGAGAAACTTTTTTTTACAGTGGGGTTCACCCTGTACAGGGTAACATTAAGGGGTAATTTATATGGATAGGAGAGGAAGATTAACTTTAGACTTGAACAGGTTAATATTTTAGTGATTGGGAAAACATCCTCTTTGGAGTCAGTTTCACAGAGAAGAGGTTTGCAGGAAGCTGTTTGAGTAGAACCTACTTTGTAGAGTAGGCAGAAGTGAACAACATCAAATCAAAAGAGCAAATGACAAAATTACACACACCGTGCAAGGGTTCCGCACAGCCTTCCAGATTTCAAACATTCGTCAAATTTTCAATTGAATAAAAATAAATAGTCAGGCTCCCACCAGTAAATAAACATAGGATTCTGGAGCTTCTTACACAAGACCCCCAAAAAACTAACAAACATTCATTCAACTCAACAGAAGGACTTGTCGGAATTAGCTACTCCTTAATTCCCAAATTCCTCACTAGGGGTCATTCTCCCAATACTATAAATACTGGGAAATTTCTTGCCTTTTTCTCCTTTTTCCTTCAGGCCTCGTGCTGAATACCACCTCGCGTGGAGGTGAGGTAAATCTCTGTTTTTTCTTCATTTCAGAGACAAGATGTAAGCTCTTAGAAGATCAGCGTTTCCCATTTCTGGGAAAACACTATGAACATTACAAACATACACATACATAGGAACATTCACCAAAGAACAGACACAAATGTTCACGCACACACTCACACACATGTTAACTGTCTATGTGCTTTTTAATTTGTTGTTAATACATATATTTGTTTTTTATATATATATCAGTCTTGTTTGTCTTCTTTCATCTTCGGTTGGACACAACTAGAGTCCGCCATTTTTCTTGTAGTTGGACCTTTTAATATTCTACCAGGAGTTACACACGTGTTTCTAATACAACAACACGTAAATACACACACACGGTCCTCTACAGACTGACAGCGGTAAAGAGACACAAGTCCACCTTGGCATCTTGTCTTTCTCACCAAAGCAACAGTAGATTTTCTTTGATCTTGTCTACCAACTTCACTTTCTCTTTTCCTCACTGAAAGACTATTCATTTTCATTTCCTTATAGTCAAAGAGAAGAATTTTTCTAACTTTCATTTCATGATAAGTAATTACAGTTAAAATTTGTATATCCTACATTTACCATTTCATTTGCACATGCAACAATCTTTTCCCTTATTTTTTTATTCAAACAGTAACCCAAGGAATCTTTCTCCAACAACTTCTCATCGATGGAATATGGAGGTAATGTGGGTGATTTGCTACAATTTAAGTGGCATAGTGTGTCCTACCTGTGAAGGTTAGACCTGGCGGATCTATAGTAGGTATTTTGTCTGACTACTTTCCATGGAAGTAGTGACAGAGTAGAGAGAGGCTTGCCACATCCCGCCTGTGGGTAAATGGATTGTGAAAGAGAATGTTCTGGTACTTTAAATTCTGTGTTGTTTGTTTTTGATTGGTCAAGTAGATCACATGTGTCTCTGTCGTGTAGCATTAATGTATGTGTGTATGTGTGTGTGAAATCTAGTGGGTATTTCTGAGTATATCTGATGAAACTTAAATAAAAGCAAAACATGTTAAATTTATAAATGTATGTAATTATATAAATGATAACATAGCAAGAAGAAGAAAATTATATTTATATTTTATTAACAGTATTTTACTTCATGATGGCACATTTTTCTTTAATGTCTCAAATGTTCAGGCCAGTATACAAAATAAAATACTGTTTAAAAAAAACAAAAATGGAGTGTCTACTCAGATATAGATATCCACTAGAATTAACATTTAAAGTAATAAAAATTTGTCAGAGTTATAAATAAAAAAAGATCCATTACAGTGTGTGGTGGGTAAATTATCGCCATTTTATATTTTTAATTTCACGCATACGCATTGTTTATCTTTGGTTTTGATGACTCCACAGTATAGTAGGGTCAGTTGGGTAACATCTGTCAGATAAAGAGCACCATGATGCAATTCATTCTGCCTGAAATTTGGAAACGGCATGCTGTACTGCTTGGCATTCACGCCGGAAGATCCAATACAAACATTTCAGAGTGTTTGGGTATCAATCTGCAGACAGTACAAACAATTCGGAAAGAGTTGGATGAGTCTAATTGTGATTACAAAGGTACAGTAGCTCAAAAAACTTACTGATCATTCTGATAAGCAAAGAACTCCCAAATTTATTGATGGAGGCATACATTAAGTGCCTTGAGGAGGTAGTACTGCCTTGGGCCAAGAGAGTGGCTGCTGGGAGATCCTATGTCTGGCAAGAGTTGAATGAGTTTAATGGTAATTACGAAGGTGTTTGTAGTGATCATTAGTGTTGGTGATATTATGCTTCATTTCATCTTCACACAGGGGCTCAGACTCAACACAGAGGCCTGCATCAACTGCCTTGAGGAGGTAGTGCTTCCCTGGATCAAGATGGTGGCTGCTGGAAGACTCTATTTCTGGTAACAGGACTCTGCACTATCCCACACAAGCAAGAGAATCCAGTCATGTCTGCCAGACAATTTCTATGACCACATCACCTCTTACATCTAGCCACCTAACTTCCCAGACTACAAACCCCTTCATTATTATGTGTGGGGCACAGTTGAGTGAGAAACCAACAAAACTCATTGTAACACCAAAGACGAACTGAAGTCATGGATTATGGCAGAATTCACCAACTTAAACAAGGACACCATCCAGAAGATGGTGATTTTATTGAATAAATTTAATCTTTAATATTTCAAGATATTTTTGTGTAATTTTGGTAAATATATCTATTGAATGAGATGACAGTGTTATTTTCATTTCTGCATAATTTAGACGACAATTTATCCATCGCACCCTGTATTTCTTTAGAAATTACTTTGTTTACTTTTCGGATATGAAACTGAGCAGTTATGAACTTTTGAAAATTCTGAACAAGTGAAGTGTCCTTAACAGGCAAATAGAATCTTGGTCACAACACTCTTCATAGCCAATTGATTATAACCTGTCAGATCTAATGACAGTTTTTCCTGCAAAGAAGGATGCATGCTTGAATCCTGATGGTATACACATTTTTCATTAATAAGATTTCTTGAATGTTCAGACCAGCAGAAATAAAATACATTTTTAAAAATATGGGTATCCACTAAAAATAATGTTTAAAATATTAAAAATTTACATATATACAGATAACTAAAAAAAAATTAAGAAAAACATTTATATTCTTTAGCATATTTTGTGTGTGTGTGTGTGTGTGTGTGTGTGTGTGTGTGTGTGTGTGTGTGTGTGTGTGTGTGTGTGTGTGAGAGAGAGAGAGAGAAAGAGAGAGAGAGAGAGTGCACCCTGTGCTTGGATAAAATTAAGAAGTCAGCTTGTGCAGTGAGTGCCTTCACAGAGCAAAAGAGTCCTGTGTTATTGCTACTACATCCCAGAGTAAAAAGAGAAAAAGAAGAATTATATCCTTCCTTTTATAGTCCTGAATAGAATGACATCTACTGGGCTTCCTGGCAGACAAAGTGGGGTAATCTTCAGAATATTAATATAATTCCCCTGGAGATTTCTATCAACCAGCCAGAGATAGTATTGCTAGACTATATTTATTTTCCATATCACTTCAGCTACTTTACTCATGGCTGATTGAAAAATATGCTTTTAACATTAAAAAAAAAAAATCAATCCACTATTGATACTTGCTCAATTATTGATTCAGTCAATTTTAAATATGTATTGAATTTTTCTTTTTTCATTCATTGTTGCTGTATCCAATTTAGGTTATCATTTCATATTTTTCCTTTAAATGTTTTCTGTTTATAGTCATATTATCATTGATTATTATGTCTGAATCATAACTTTCTTTCTCTGCTGTAATCTGATCAACTTCCTTTTATAAAATTTTCTTCAATAATTGTCTGAGTAAAAAACATTTCATAGCTTTTTTTTTTCTGAATTTAGGAAAATAGTTCAGATACTAAATCAAGAACCAGGAGATATTTATACTGAATCAAGGTTTACTTGAGATAAACAAATTAATAAAAAGCCCTCCATCTTTTTCTTTCTCCTTAACTGGAGCTAATTCAAGAAGCCTTCAATGCTATTGCTTAATCTTTATGACACATTAGCTCAGTCCCATAACAGCAAAGGAAACTTAAGATCAGTCAGAAAAAATAAAAAAAACAATAAAGAAATTCTTTTGCAAAGATGATTTTATTAAATTGTAAACCATACAAGAGGAATTTTAAAGATTTATTGAATTGTCATTATTTTTGTCTTACTGGCACTCAACTTTTGGTCAAAAGTGGAGTACATGTTTCTCCTCATTTTCAATGGGAGAAGTCACCCAGTCCCTGAGTGTAGTGAGTTCAAAATAATAACTCCCTTCATCCACTCCCTTCAAATTCAGAGGACTGAGGAATTTGCAAGCCTATGTGAAATTTTCTTTGGACCAATGAAAAACTCACCTTAAAAGAAATTGATTGGTGAGCTGGAAAGGAATTCGCGAGCCTATATAAAATTGTTTTTGGACCAATGAAAACATTGCTTTCACATAAATTAGCCAGTCAGAAGAGAAGAAAAAAAAGAAAATATTGAGCCTATGCAAAAATCTTTCCGATATAAAATGAAAAGAAAAATTAAATTAATAAGAGAAGAGTATCTGAAGTCATGTGAAAGGTTTCAATTCAATTGCTTACGGCCAGAGTTGAAGTTCTCATCAGTATAAAATTACACACCAATTACAATATTAGCCTCTAACCAGCACGCAGGACTTCAAAGAATTTTCTCTCAACAATCTAAGAAAGCTAAGCATTTCAAACTATCTCTCTTCAACTACTTTTGAACATATGCTAAACATATATCCCTTATCTTTGCCTTAAACATTTTTGAATATTATTTTGTGTCAGATCATTTAATCTGTTGTATAAACATTTCCTCTTCATGATAATATGTTAAAATTATGAACTTTAAGAATTCTGATTTATTTTCCTGAAACGAGCTACAGACACTACTTCAAATGTGTAAATTTTTAAATGAATTACTTATCATATTTTGTTAAAATTACCCATGTGTTTCTGCATCATTATCATCCTTGATTAATCTTCTTGGTATGGGTTAAATCAACTAACCCCTAAGCCCCACTTCACAGGGATTCCAACTCTGCAGCATCACCTTACTCGTTGCAGTAAGAGAGGTAGGGTCAGTGTAATATCAATGCCAGTCTGACAGTGGTTGCAGGGACTGGGTAAAAATTTTGGCCTTGTTCCATATAAATACATATGTGTATGGTACTCCCCACATAAAAACAACTTTGTATCACATCTTAACTTAGAGGGGAGACCCGGTAAATATGACAAGTTTAAAAACCAAATTACATAATTTGTTACACTTCATTGGGAACATATTTTAAATTCTCTACTAGTTTAATTTGATAGTTTATTTTATTTTTATTTTTTGGAGTTAGCAGAATATAAAATGTTAAAAATGAGTAGTAAAAATGCACAAAAATGATTTGTAAGAATTAAACCTCCTTCCAAATAGGTTTGGTTTGGTTTGGTTTGGTTTGGTTTAGGTTTAACGACCCATCAACCATTATTCCAAACAGGTAATTATAAAAATATTTCTTGATAAAACTGGTTTACTAAGATTTTTATATAGACAAGAAGTAAAAACAAAATAGATTACCTATGCATTTTAAAGGATTTAAAAACATTTTTTTTTTTTTTGACTAATTCCTTTAAGTATGTTTGTAGTCTTTGCTCTCTCTAGATTTCTTTATTATCTGTGAACTGCAATGATTTCTTGGGAAAGATATTGGATATTGCATTCACAGTTTGGAATTTAAAGTTTTTGTATCTCTCAGCTGACTTCAGAACCAGGTTTACCTTGTTATTTAACCTCTAGCTAGGTTTTTTGTTTTGTGTTTTTTTTCATTTCACCCCAAGCAAGGCAGTGAATGCCACTTGTACACAGAGGGTTACAGGGAGTGAAAGTGAGAGAAAAGACTGAGAATAGGGAGGATTGAGGAAAGGACAAAAGATGAATGAGATTCAAGAAGATAGAAGATAGCAATTAACTTTGCATTTAAATTTTTGAAGATTGTGATTATCAGGAAAACAAGTGAACTGAAGGGAGTTCCACAGGTGGGAAGTGCAAGAAACTGTTGGAATAGAAGTGGCAGTTGCATTTAACTATTTCAACAGTAAAAGGGTGGGACCTAGCAGCACAATTAAATTCATGTAGTTGGGGCACCAAGAAAAAAAGCTTATCAGAGCAGTTGCCATGGAAATTTTTGTAGAAAAGACAGAAAAGCCATCCCACATTGGTGAGAAAGTGACTGAAGTCGAGATACCAAGTCAGGATAGACTATATTGCAGATCCTTCTTTGGATTTTGTCAAGAACCTCGAGATGAATAGCAGGAGCACCAGACCAGATATCACAACAGTATTCAATGCATGGACAAATGGTAGATTTGTAAATGTGAAAGATGGCTTCTGACAAGAAAGATTTCCTGCACAATACAGTGATCAAACTTTCCTTGCAATAGATGCAGCTATTGATTCAATGTAGTTGCTCCATTTCAAATCAGTTGAGGCTAAGAAGTCCAGTGTGTTGCTCTATAGAGATGGTTTCATGCCTTTTCTAAGAATATTTGTGTGAAAATAAATACCACAGATTAGCCAAGAATTTGAACTAAACTCCACTTTTCCTGTTGAAAACAGTTATGCTACCCACACAGCCTTTAAGAGCATTATTAGTGTTTCATAAAAATTGTTTGTGTGTTTGATAAAGCTATTTAAAATGATTGGATTTATTGGGTCCAATCTAGGTTGACAATAAGGGCAATAATTTTGTTGCTACTGACTGGCCAAGTTAGATTTATGAGAAAATAGTTTGTTCAAGAATTCAACCACTCTTTTTTCCATAAACTATCCTCGGTATACCAGTGGTCAGACATTTTAGTCAGATATCTTGTTATTGGGACAAAACACCAGGATAATAATGAGTAATGCCTTTTCCTAAATTATTAGTGAAAATAGAAAATAAACAGCTTCAACCAGAACTTGAATTTTGTTCTTTTCCTTGTCATTATACCACTCGGCTATTTTAACCCATACCTGGAGGTGGATAAAGGAAAAAAATGGATTCATGCCTTCCTTTAAGAGCATTAGTATAATAGTGAATGTAATAGAAAGTAAGGATTTGAACTCTGCTCACAGATTCCACTTTCTGCACTGATAACCTCTGTGCTATCTAATAAGCATTACACCACACTGCTATTTAAAATGCATCTTAATAGAAAATGAGTATGTGTGCTAATCTACTCTGTACATGTAGCTGTTTTTTTGGGGTTTTTTTTAAATTGACTACTGAATCACTTCTGTCTGCAAGAATCTTTGATGTCTTTATCCCGACCCATGTACAAGTGAAAACAAACCTGACTGGAATACTAAGTGTTCCAAGAAATAGGACTCATAATAAACTTTGCCAAAGCAGAAACTATGATCTAGAATTGGAATGAAAGTGGTGATGGTACATATTCTGAAACCATCATGAAAATTCAGATTGTGGAATTAGTAAATACTAAACCGTTCAAATACCTCAGTTTATTGATCAGTCATAACAAATTTAATATAGGAGAAAAGGAAATTGAACATGGAATAGGATGCACCAGCAGTAGTTTCACGCAATACTGCAAATTGCCACAAAAGCAAAACATCATCCTGAAAACTCAAGTCATGTTCTTAAATGACCTTGTCTGATCAAGATTTTCATATGGATATCATACAAGGCACCAAACCTGTTCAGAAATATCTAAACTGTCAGCTGTATACACCTGTTTTCTAAGATCAATGGTTAAAAAAGGCTTTGAGCAAACAAAACTTGAGAGTCTTAGCAAAGATCATCCTTCTTTGAACATTGAGAACTGGCAATACAGATTCAGAAACAAGCTGTACCAGATAACAGAAACCACATCACTTGAGGACTACCAACAGTGGCAACAGCTAAAATGGATAGCACATGTAACTTGAAGAGAAAATGACATAATCAAGATGTTGACATTCCAGATTACTTCAAATAAAAGGTTAGGAAGGAAATCCCCATCAATATTATCACCATTATACATCCATAGAAAGCTGAAGAAAACATTGCTGTGTTTTTATCACATATTGATAAAAAAAACATCATGAATGAGATTAATCTAAAATACTTGTGCAAGCATTAGATCAGACCAAAAATGAAGTATTGCTGCTACATCTGGGCTGGAGCTTCCCCATCCTCACTTTTCAGCCTTGACAGTGTTCAAAAGTGCGGCCTTGTGGGTGATGAATTGTTTTCAACCCTACAACCCCTTTCCCACAGAAAAATCATTGCTAACCTCTTGCTACTCTATCACTATCTTCATGGCAGATGTTCAGGTAAACTACAATCCTTGGTTCCTCCAGTTCAGACCATCACAGATAGTACACACCATGCCACCGTATACACTGAGTTGAATCATCCTCATTCCCTTCATATTACATTGTTGCAGAGGAAGTTCAATTCGGACAGCATCTTCCCTAGAATTTACATTATGGAATAGACACCAGAGATGATGCTTTCCCAATTCCTACAACCTTAAACACTTCAAGTTGAAAGTCAACAATTATCTATCCTACATATCCTCATAATAGGAACATTTTGCTCCTTCACTATATGGTCTTACAAGAACCTCATTTAGTTGCCCTCCACCTAGAGTGGCCTTGGCCTTGTATTGGGTGAACAATAGTAAAAACGAAAAAAAGCAACTTAAATCATTTATTACTTTTCAAATAATAAAATAAAAATGGAGACAGCAGCAAGAAAGTTATTGTTGCAAGAAAGCACTGTGATAAGAGATCAATATTTCATCTTGCTCAGTCCAAGACAATGACGATCAAAGATCAGTCGAACAGTCAAGCATAAGAATAGGATAGAAAGCTGTGTCTGGTCATGTCTCCATGTTTCTATTAATATATGCTCTGTTAATTCTTATAATCAGTGCCAGCAGATCTTAATTGGCCATCTTAATCCACTGACAAGATAATCATATGCCACTTGATGTAATTATTAGGCTTTATTTGCTGTACTAGTCAACAGAAAAACTTATCAATAGTTAGCATAGAAGTCAAATAATCTGAAGCTAATAAATTCAAGTTTAATATTTGGTATAAATATTATATAACACAAGATATATTTAATTGTAAAGATTGGTACCACACCAACATTCCAAGAACTAGTGATTTGGCACATCTTAGTCTGAACTAAATTACAAGTGTACTCTTGAAGCTTCCATGACTATGGACAAGTACCTTTTTTTCAATTTTATGAAATTATTGCTTGTTTTTATGGCACTATCATAATGTTCCAATCATAAAAAATAGGGAAAATTTTCTGGGGAAAAATAATTTTTGTCGATTACCATTCTTTACAATTTTGTAAGGTTCTCAGAATTCAAAAAGATATTCATTTTCTTATTGACTTAAAAGTGGGGTCCTACTTATAATATGGAAACAATGTCCTTAACTTTTACAGAGTTATTGGATTAAGTCACTTAGCTGTTATTTACAAATGACAAGTTTGAAACTGTGCTAACATGATTGATATCTGCATAATTTTTTTAATTTTCTGAATTTTTAAACTTCTTTTTAAAACTTTAAAAAAAATAATTTTAAAAACATTTTTTTGTATGGGATATTTTTCAGAATTACATGCATAAACATTTGGGTTAAGAATTATTTTCCTTAAGTAAGGAACAAATAAAAATGGAATTTTATTAATTTATGTAAGTTTTTATTCTTTAATTAAAATGCTATATATTTGCTCACTCATTTTTTATTTAAAAGAAATTATTTTCTAACCCCTCACTCTGCAAAAATAAATTCTGTTTTTGTACACAAAACAGTTTAGTCCAGTAACCCTGTAAAATCAGGGATTATTTAACACTGTATTGATATAATAAACGGGAACCCACTTCTAAATTAATAAAAAATAAAAATCAATATTTTTAAATTCCGACAGTATCAAAGGTTAATGCTAATCTACAAAAATCTTTTTAAAATATTCCTTATTTTTTGAGTGAACCAGTCTATTTAAGTAGTGCCATTTTTACTTAGGTAGTGGTTATTGGTGTGGAAAGTGGGTTTGGCATGCTAAGTATATTTGTTCAGTATCTAGAAACAGCCCAAGGTCATTTGCCTGTGAAAGCAAAAAACACTTCTCTCTCAAACAAGTCAGACTTCTTAAGTAGCCACAAATTGGCTCCAAATTGAACCCAAATGTGAAGGTTATATATACTTTCCCCATTAATTAAAAAATCACAAAATATATCTCTTTAAACCATGCCTGTTCACAAACTTTATTTTGGTGAGTTTTGAAACTACCAAACTTTTGTAAAAATTTTAAAAACTGTCATGCTTCATTTTGGCGTTTTTTCACAACATAAGATATATACAAATTTTCCATATCAAATTTTATTCAAGTCATTTTTTACTAATTGTCTAGCTTCATTTTAGCAGTTTCTATTTAAAGAAACCATATTAGTAATTTACTTCTATTAATAAATGTTTTTTAAGCACTACCCTCAAATGAAAGTGTAATAAACAAACCTCATCTAATTTTTTTATTTACCCTTTAATCATTTTTATATAATTTACATTTCTTTTTTATTATATACATTTTTATATACTAAAATAGTCACTCAGAAATGACTGGGTATGAAGTGAATATAGGAGTATCAATATACAGCAAGTAATACTGTATACTTTTTATTATCAAATATTCACAAATAGCCACCCATAGAGTATTAACTGTATAAGTGTTGCTTAACAAGTTTTTTTTATCTATAAAGCCATAAGCTGAGATTTGAGAATATTAACACAGCAGTATTAATGCCAATCAATAAAATGTTGAACCCCAAAGTAACTTCCTCATTTTTTTCTATAGTGGCAGTCAGATTGTACTTACATATATCCTCACCCCTTGCTGCTCCATTGAATGTCTTTCTCGATCTTACCTTTAGAAAGTGACAAAGAAGTATCATTATTGAACACATGCAATTTATGGCGATAATTGTTGCCAAGTAACAACTACAAGAAACCCTTATTTATTGGTTCTTGCAGTTCTGCTTCCCAGCATGCCCTTGTCTTGATTTAAGCTATAGAAGTCATTTTGTTATATTTCCTTGTTTTGTACAATTGATGTTGGGTCAAGATGAAAGAGACTGGAAATGTTCTGAGTCTAAGTCAATCTCTCTTTAAATCATTACATAATAAAGCTCTCACGGGACAAAAAGTTATCAACTGTAACACAATGTCATGTTCCTCACCAGCCAACTAGAATTTAGACACACTCTTTTTGTAATGACAATCATTATTTATTGATTTCTTTTTGTACTTCCTTCTACTTTTATAACATATTGAGGATCAAATCTGCAAAAGTAGCTATTGAATAGACAAGTTTTTATATTTTTGGCATCATATTCTTGGGCTTTTTTCAACATCACATATGATGTGAGCAATGCAAAAACAGTATTTATTCATTGACTTTTTCTTCTCCACATTTCTTGATGCTCAGATCTTCTATGTGCCGTGTCCGTTCAGAACATGTCTCCTGTCCTTTGTAGCTCTTAATAACTTTTGTCTTTTTGCCATCTCTCCCAAACCCCGGTCTGTTATCCATTCACTCAAGCTTGCCAGGTAGGTTGTGCATTGTTTTCCTCTGGCCCTTTTACCTTCACTCTGTCCTATGAGTATCAAATTTTCCAAGCCCTCTTTCCTCATTATGTAACCCATTTTTTAATATTTTTTAATAATGTTCACCCAACACAAGGCCCAAGGGTCACTCAAGGTAGAGGGTTACTATGTTGAGTTGTATTAGAGTAAGAAAGGGCAAGATAACAGAAAATTCTAGACTTGAAGAGGTCAAGATTTAATTAGTGAATAAAATTTCAGAGTTCAGACAGAGATGTTAGGAGTATAGAGTTGAAGTAAAATTTAGAAGGAACTGGAAATCTAATCCAAAAACAGGAAACCACTACTCCTGTTCAAAAACTCGGGTAGACGTATGAACCTGACAATAAATGAACCTAACTACTCCTGTTGGGGGATGAGAAAAAATATTGACCAACTTTGATCTTTAAAAAGTTAAATACAGTACCAATTGTTATCTTCTGTCTTCCTGTTGTATTGTTGTTCTCCCTCATTAATAATTTTTTTCTCATCTTCTCTCATTAACCTCTTGTGTCTTAGTGGCTTTATTACCTTGCTTAGAGTGAAAAGATTAAAAAAAATAATTTTATCTTTAAAGTTTCAATTTTAGTTCACATGTAACATCTATGAAACTCTCACACACACACACACACACACATGTACATGCACACACACAAACAAGCAAACACACACACAGTAACTATAATTATTATTTTGGATTTTGTTTTCTAGCTAAGGTCAAAGGTTAAAAAGTAAAAGTTAATGTTACCCAATGAGTTAATACATAACCATTAAGCAATTAAGAACTAAATTATCAACATTATTAAGAAGCTTTTTAGTATAAAATTACAGTTAACAGTTACCTTTGCCAAGAATGCAATTCTTGTTTGATATCATTTTTCTTTACAAGAAAATCAAAAATCTATTTTAACAACAGTTTATATTTTATGCAAATTTATCCCAGTACAGGATGGAGCATCTTCGTCCCTTCTTTGAAAATGACCATAAATGAATAAAAAAACAGTATAAGGAAGACTATGCAGACTTAGAACAAATGTTTTGAAATCAATGTGAAATCTTGGCAAAAATGGTGATGATAACAAATTTACTATTTCAGTGTAAAAAAAAACTCTATAAGAATTCATTTTTCATATAGTTGGACTATTTCACTTTTGAATAAGAGTAGAGAGAGGTTTGTTAATGAGTTTCTACTTAAAGCCATATTGAAATAATCATCATTCAATCAATCAATCAATCTTCTACAACAATTATCCGTGGGTGGAGGGGCTGCTGAAATTGAGAACTAAACAGAAGACTAAATTTGCCATCTTCACCTCAATCAATGACAATACTATGAGGCTGAACTGTATCATCTGTCTAAATTCATTACTGCCATTTTTTCAAAATAAATCAAATAATGAAGTTTTTTGATTTTTAGGTTTGTTTTTGGTTTTATTTTTTTCTGAAACATTAATATAAATCTTATAGATCTGATGTGCTTTTAACTGATTTGGACATGAAGGGCACCATCGATTAAGCAAGGTTGTATACTGCCTTTTAAGCATTTGTTTAGACTCTCAAATGTTCATAACTGCTCAGTTTTGTATCCAAAACATAAACAAAACAATTTCTAAAAAAATAATGGATATTTTTATTTATTAATCCCATATATTAAACATTATTTTTAGTGGGTACTCATTTTTAATGGGTACTCACTTTTAGTGAGTACTCATTTTTGAGTATACACTCTATTAAATTTTTTTAAGCAGTACTTTCTTTTATTTTCATCTACCAGGCAGAAAAGGACACATCCTGTTGGAGGGCACATAAGTTTTATATGCAAAAACTCTATTGCTCTCATTCCAGAAAATAAGCATACATGAAAAGCAACAGATATTGGGTATTCATAATCAAACCAAAAAGAATATTTTTAAAGTCAAATAAAAGAAATATAAATAAAATGTTTATTTTATGAGAGGATAATAAAAAAAAATGGAATCAAGAATCTTTAAAATGGAACATCTGGTTTAACCTCTACTACCAAACACCAATTTTAAGATCTGATTTAGGCTCCCACCCTTCACTTTTTATTTTATTGCACCCTTCTTGACCATGGACCAATCAGATACTGAGACTGAACTACGTGGTATAGGGATTAAACTCTCAATTACTATGCTACCAAATTCATGAACCAACATGTTTATCCCCTAGGCTATTAACTCAGAACAAGTAAAAAAGGAAGAATGCTAAAAAGAATAAGACGATATATTCCTAGATATGGACAGTGGAATGAAAACAATCTACCCCTGTAGGTTAGATTACATTATAATATATTTATTATTGCCTCATGGAAACAGGACAAACAATAACTGAACAGTACTAAAAAGAGTGAAAGATGATATATTCTTTCATGGAAATCTGTTCATCATGACTGGCAGTAGTTTTGGGCCTGATCGACAGTGATCGAATGCAACTAGTTTGGTTTTAGAAGAATTGAATGTTACCAGCCATTTTTTTTCCCCACTGGGAAGTTAATGCTAAATCAGAAGAGAGGTCAGCTGCAAATTTCTAATCATCAAGAGTCTTAGAGATGTGCCCGCATATTGTCATATCATTGGCATAGAGTATATTCTTGGGCAGATCATTTATGTAAATCAGAAAGAGGGTTGGTCCAAGAAGTGACCACTGGGAGACACCTGCATTAACTGCCAGGTGGACTGGCCATTAATAACTACCTGTTAGGAAGGATTTTATAATTGTGGAAACTCTTCCAGTGTTTCTATACCTGGAGAACTTGTGTAGAAAACCTTTGTGCCACACATTGTCAAAGGTCTTCGAGATATCTAATGCTATGGTCCTCGAGGTGTGTGTGTCAACAAGAGTCTCACTAAGTCTGTGTATAATGGTAGTTCGGACATCAGCTGTGGATCAGACTGATCAAAACATATACTGCTTGTTGCACAGAAGGTTGTTTGTATCTAGGCATTCAATGATCTTCTTGTTGATTAGAGTCTCAAAAAATTTACTGATGATACTGAGGAGATTGATGGGTCTATACTGGGAGAAGGAGGATCACCCACCCACATTCTTGAAGACCAGGCATCATAATATATTTATTATTACCTTTTAGTAACCCTCATTTTAATTTCAAACATTTTCTTGAATTTCATTGGTTGTTAAATATAAAATAAGCTTCGGGAAATTTCCATAACAAAACAGTCAAAATTTGTGCAAAAGTAGGTTCAGCTGATGTAAAAAAAATCTTTCTCAAATTCATCCCTTATTTAAATGTTTCAAGAAATCCTATTGGCTAAAAAATAAAAAATACAACATTTATCCACAGATTTCTCAGAAAGATTTGCGACAGCTACCAAGCCCCGTTGAGCCGATTTGGTTGTTAAAAAAACTATAAATAGAAACAGCAAGCAAATTTTTGTCACATTTGAGACTCACACACGCAAAAGATACACAAAGGAATTATGTGTCAAATAGCCGCCAAACGAATAAACTTTCTTCATGAGAGATTAGAAAAATTTACACAACAAACTTTTTTACTCAATATCTTTCATAGAAAAATCTTTTGTCTAAGTTAAATTCAACCTTTTTAATCAAAGGCAGACAACTTTTTAGACATTGAACATTTCTGAAACAGCAAAGAACGTTTTCTCTAAAATATACTTTTGCACACATCATTACAAACAAAGAAATTGTAAATTGTGTATATAAAATTTAATCTGTTGTTTCAAACATGTATTTTTTGTCGTGATTGAATATCATTACCATTTGGCTATTTCTTATAATTTATGCTTGTGGATATTGCATATTTTATTTGCAGCACAATCTTAAATATTCATGCAACCTTCTTAGATCCACTACAACCACATGGAAACTGGACAAGTAATAACTGAAGAGTACTAAAAAAGAGAGCAAGACAATATATTCCTAGATATGGACAGTGAAATGAGAACAAACTATCCCTGTAGGTTAAATAAAGGGTTCAGTTAAAAATTATTTGAAGGCTATCTGGATCGACAGACACATGAAGAAAGCCAGATGATGCAAGAGCTGAAATGTTATGATAAATAAACAAAGACGAAGACATTAGTCTGAATACAAATAATGTAAATAATATATACACTGCATCTCACATTGTTAATCACTTTGTGTTTTATCTGTATATAAAATAAAAACTTATTGAAAGTTTAAAAGGCGAAAACATCTATCAGCAAAGTTAGGATGAAAACTGATCTATTCTACATGGCTGCAAACAAACAGCAGCCATGAGATGTCCTCAATTTCAGAGTTTTTAAATTAACTTCAAGGAATCGTTGGAAGTGCCAGGTAACCTTGAAATATGTGAAAAGGATATTAGAATAATTCAGAACATACTGGTGGTAGCAAACCACCTGCATATAGATAGAAAATGAGGTTAGTAAATAATCAAATATAAAAAGATATGTAAAACTAGGATGCGTCTTCTCAGCAGACCTTTTCAACTTATACAGCAAGGCAATTCTGCAAGAATTAGAAGTCCTACCAGGATTCACTACTGGTGGCCACAACATAAGATATGGAGACAGCACAGTGTTGGCAGCAGACACAGAAAGGACAATATTTATAGAAAAGGGAAGCTACATTAAAGTTTTTGAAGATCAGAGGTAACTGAAAATCAAGAAGCAAGAAGAAAGTTCCACAAGCGAGAAGTGCAAGAGAAGGAACTGTTAGCATAGAACTTACAACTAGCCATTTCAACTGTCTTCCAATCTAGTACTGCACATAAATTCGTAAAGTTGTGGTACCAAAGAAGAAAGCTTGTCAGAATAATTACCATGAAAATATTTATAGAAAAGGTACAGGGAAAAACTAATTTTTATCAAGCTATGAAATCTTTATATATTGTGGCCTTGAGGAAGTGTCAAAAAAAACAAGATGGTGAGCTCTGACTCTAGTGGTGAAATGTGTGACATCAGTCACTAGGCTTCCCTTAAAAGACATCCATAAAGAAAATCAAATGGAATGGAGAATAATATATGAAAACTGATTTTTTCAATCATTCTTTTTACTGACAAATGTTATGCTTCTCTTAGTGGGCCAGACAGATAGATGAAAAGCTAAGTGGTTACTGACAAAAATCACCCTCACAGGACCAAGACATCAGCAAGGTGGCGGTGATATGATATTTTGGGGTAGGATTAAAGGTGCTAAAGTGATGGGCCTATAGCAAATTAATTGGTAGTAGGATGATAGCTCAGACATACATTGATTTTTTAAAAATATATATGAAACCAAGGTTCAAGAAAAAGACGATTCTCAGTAACAGCAAAGAAAAACTAATGAATATTTGAATAAAATGGGCTTCAAAGATGTTCCACTGGGCATGGCGAAATGATATATTATTTGAGACTGGCCACTGAACAGTTGAATCAACACCAAGATGACATGAGATGTAGTAAACTCAACAGCTTTATTCAAACATTGCCGCTTGAGCTGTTTTGCTCCCAGTAGTGGGGCCGGAAGTGCTTACAATCATCATCATAATCAACATTATTGTATTGTTAGAAACAAAAGACACTCATTTAATGTAGTTATCTGCTTGTTTTCCCAAACATAACCCTACTGAAGATTTGTGGAGCATTCTGAAAAGAAGTGTTTACATTGGTGGATGGCAATTTACCAGCAAATGTGAACATTAGAATGCTATTCTGGATATTGTACAGTTTTTTTATATAATTTTTAAAGATTTTTTTAATGATTGTCATATAATATATAGAAAATTGTTAGATTAATACTTGTGCATGTTCTTTGTTGCATCTGTATGTATGCTTCTCTCTTTCTATATATACAACCAGTGTATTGAGCACTTATATATATATATATATATATATATATATATATATATATATATATATATATATATATAGTCAAACCTAATGAGCCAGACACACCTACCAAGGTTTCACTTAGGCAGACCCTGACGATCTGCCTAAGTGAAACCTTGGTAGGTGTGTCTGGCTCATTAGGTTTGACTAGGTTTGCTCTATGCTTGTATTGAGCTCTTTACTTAGTTGTTTATTTGTATCGGGGTTTTTTCTTTGGGCCTTGAACCTGTATCTGTGCGATTATTTTTGACAGACTTTCATGTTCCTGGCTCTTTCTTTTTTTAAAACCTTTTTTTCCTTCGTGATTGATTTGGCTATTGTTAAATCAAGAGTTCGAAGGTTTTTCGACACGAGCATAGTTACCTATATTTATATATATATATATATATATATATATATATATATATATATATATATATATATATATATATAACCAGTGTATTGAGCACTTATATATATATAATATATATATATATATATATATATATATATATATATTTATATGTAAAAATAGACACAGGTTGCTTAATAAAACAAGGACAAGTGAAATGGTACCAATATAATCAATACAATAAACATTTATTAAATATTAACCATATGACAAATGAAGCACAGAGAGAAAGGTTTTATGTTCAGAACTTTTGAGCACACCTGTATCCTTCATCAATGGTCAGAGGAACAAACAGAGAAATATGAATTACTCACCAATAAATATTCTTGTAGATGGGGTATTTTCTAGTGGAAATCATATTATTAGCAAAAACCAGATCTCTGTCTGATTCCTCGATGTGAGAAACTTTTTGTGAAAAGAAACATAAATTTAAAATTTTGATCAGTGTAAAACTGTTAGGCAGGTCAATTGTTACTAGTGTGTCTCATGAGGGAGTGAACATTGATGAAGAGAGATATTAGTTGGGGAGGCGAAAATACGGCTTGTGTGTAGCAAGTTGTAGCAAAAATTGTTGGACCACATTAGCGAGTGTTGAAAGATGGGCTATGGTTAGAAATGATGTGATGAAAAGGAAGAAACAGAAAGAGAAAGAAAGAAAAAAAGAGGGGCAAAAAGGGAATATATAATAATAAAATATTATTAAATAAAATAAATTGGAAAGAAAAAGTGAAGGAACAAAAATATAGATAACTTGCAACACGTGAGCTGTCTTTCCCCTCCCCAACCTATAACTGTCTTCATCTATGTTTACAATCTCACTCACCTCACGACACGCACTAGTTATAATATATATAAAATATGGACACTGAGAAATATATATATATGTGTGTATATATATATATATATATATATATATATATATATATATATATATATATATATACAGGGTGTGATGGATAACTTGTTATCTAATTATGCAAAAAAAAATAACATTGACATCTCATTTTAACAGGTATATTGGCTTCAACCATAGACTCCAGATGACTTTGGAATTTCCTGCAAACCTCCTGAATGGTTCCTCTAAGTTGGTGAATGCTGCTATAATCCTTGCCTTCAGTTCATCTTTGATTTCACAAGGTCTCTCACTCAACTGTGCCTCACACATAATAATCAAGATGGTTGCAGTCTGGGGAGTTAAGTGGCCTGATGTAAGTGGTGATGTTGTCACAGAAATTGTCTGGAAGCCATGACTGGGTTCTCCTGCTTGTGTGGCTTGGTGCAGAATCCTGTTGCTGAACATAGAGTCTTCCAGCAGCCATTCTCTTGACGCAGACAGCATTACCTCCTGAAGGCACTTGATGTAAGCCTCCATGTTGAGTCTGAGGCTCTGTGGGAAGATGAATGGAGGCATAATAACACTATTACTCGTGATCACTCCAAACACCTTTGTAATCAACATTAGACTCATCCAACTCTTTCCAAATTCTCTGCACTATCCTTAGATTGACACTCAAACACTCTGAAATTTTTGTATTGGAGATTCCAGCATGAATGCAAGCAGTACAGCATGCCATTTCCAAATTCCTGGCAGATTGAATTGCATCATGCTGCACTTTTCTCACTGACGGTAGTTAACTAACTATACTGTGCAGTCAACAAAATCAAAAACAGGTGCATGTGTGATAATTAAAAATATAAAATTGCGACAATTTACCCATTTCACCATATATATATATATATATATATATATATATATAGACATCTGATTGCTTCAAGCTGGGATTGAAACCCAACCGATTTGGTATCAGTCAGAGATTCTACTCCTAGGCTATCATCGCACGGCAGACAGGAGGGGAAATTTTAATGTTCTCTATGCAAAATACATCAGTAGCCTGGAGAGCTCAATTCAATTCTGTTGAAGAGCAATGCATTAATAGCGGTATGAACCACTGTTTTAAAATTACCCTTTTTTCAAGAGAGCTCAACTGGAGCATATATATTGTCATCCATAGACAGTCTGTTTCACTGTATTACAGCTCTTCAGTGTGACTAGATGGCCAATTGTTTCAACCTGGGATGGAAACCTGACTGATTTGGTATCAGAGAAGAAAGGAAATTTTAACATTTTCTATGCAAAATATGTCAGAGCTCAATTCAATTCAGTTGAAGAGCAACGTGTATGTATGTGTATATATATATATATATATATATATATATATATATATATATATATATATATATATATATATATATATATGTGTGTGTGTGTGTGTGTGTGTGTGTATGTATGCATACTATAGCTGGGAATGATTTTTCATCTATGGAAATATAAAAATAAAGATTTTTAATGCAATCCTTTGAGGCTCGCTATTCTACCTCCCCATCTTGCATATTTAGCCTCAAGACTAATAGAGATACAACAAGAAGCATATCTGAAGTGGCTGAAAATTCACTCTGGTTAAGTTAATATTGATCCAGGAAACAGTCAATAATCAATAAACTGATCACAACAGAAACCTGAACCACAAAGGCTTAACTGATGGTAGCATCAGGTTTGAAGCAAATGATGTTGGTTTTATTATCTAAAGCTTTGTGATTGGATTAGAGGCTTCATACATCACAACCAATAGCTAAACCCCCTTGAAGTCATCATTACAAACAAGGAAAAAATGTAGGTGTATATTCTCTGTTTGTTGGCTTCCTTTATATCTTTGGCATAGCTTCAAATTTATTTTATTGCAATCTCCTCCTTACCCTACTTGATATTTTTTTATCCTGTGTTGCGTGAGAATGATTTTTATTGGTGATATTGTAAATAGTAACATAGCATCATTCCTTCTCCACAACATACACAATTTGCAAAGCATCTGCCATATAGTGATTAGTAAATCAATCAAAATAATTTGATCTCAGAATTGTGGCCTTAGGCCATGTTGATCTAATTTCAGTAAATATCTACCTGGTTGTGTCTGTTGCTAAAGCTTAGTAAAATCTATCTTTTACTTCTTCTTCATTTATGTGCAGTGTCCCTTCAAGATGTGGACAATCATGGCTCTCCACAACTTCCTATCCTTTTTAGCTCTTAGTAAGGTTTTTCATTTGACTATTCTTCCCACTCCTTGTTGTCATCCATTTACGCAAACTCGTCAGGTAGATGTTTCCCTCTGTCTTTCTTGTCTTCAATATATCCTGTGAGTGTCAAATTCTCCAAGCCTTCTTTTTCAATTATGTGTCCCGGAAATTTTAATTGTTGCTTTCTAATCCTAACTACACATGACTATTTTGTTTCCATTTTTCTTAAGACTTCCTTGTATCTCATATGTTCCGTGCATGGTATTCTCAGAAATCTTTCTTTAGAATCTTTTCTCCAATGCTTCAAGTTTTCTCTTCATCTGTATGTTGAAACACTAGGTCTCATACAATCACTAAAGTTAAGCAATGCTGAGCCTGGTCAGTACCTAGATGAGCAACCACTTTGGAATGCTAGGTGCTCTAAGCTTGGATGTGTGGGTGCTGTAATGGAAAATGATATGGAATTGGAAATCAGAGAGGCAAGTTCCAGTTCCAGTTCCAGTTTGGTTCATTATATTCACTTACATGCAAATACCCTTAGGAAAGGTATAAATCCAACTCTTCTGCCCCCAACTATGGGTTAATTAGTAGGACTTGTATCAGTAAATCATTATTATCTCTAAAAATTTCTTACCATCTAAAAATATTTTCTGGCTTTAAATAACCAGCAAGAGGTTGATAAATCATAAAAAACGAATCATCAATCAATCTCTTCATCTATGAGGAAATTGTCTAGTATTCACTTATAGTTCTCTTTGTATTGCCCCACTGTAAAGGTTAAATAAATCTAGTTACATTACACATCCTTGTCTTATGCTCTTTTCTATTTTTGTGTAATTCCTCAGTTCTTTTACTCCTGTTTCAATAGTAAGTCCGATTTGTTTGATAAGGTAAAATTGGCAGCTGATCTAAAAAATGACCTATGGTCTTTTGTTAACTGGGGCAAGGAATGGCTAGTTAATTTTAACACCCCCAAAATAAAACCTCTCTATCAATCAACATGGCTGATACTAACCTCCATGAAAGTGACTCGTTGCACCTTCTCGTGCTTACATTCATGGCTGACATGAAGTAGAAAGATTACCACACATTTCCATGTAAGGCAACCTATAGATAAGATGGGACCCAAAATCTAAGTAAAATTTTGTGATTTTTTTCTGATATCTGTTGTATGACTGAAAATGTAGTCTAACCTCCATATCTTACACTGCCAGTAACAGTTAGGCTTATTATAATGATTCATACGAGTATAAAATAAAGCTGTTATTAAAAATTTTGTTTTACTTACCTTTATTATAATCAAATCAAAAAGAATAAAATAATATAAAGTATTAACATGAATCTTTATGAAAATAACAATTTCATTTTTAAAATTTATATGAATGAAAACAAAAGTTGTGTATTCTATAATGAGAAATAAAAATTGTATCTTAAATGTTTTGTTGCTTAACACTGGAAAAAAATACCATATAATGTGTGTTATTGAAAATATAGTTTGCATGATATACTAAATGTTGATAATGAATTTTAGTTAGAAATATAGATTGTATGTTATCCTAAATGTTGTTAATTAACCCTACTTAGAAAAATAATGATTGGTGTGAACACGCTCATAGCTCTACAAATTAAGAATGAAAGGTTTGTTTATTTTAGTTGTTACTTGTGCATGTTCTTCAAATTGTTGTGTAATTGTCTCTTGAATATTGCATTTTAATGGGAAATCAATCTCTTGAATATTGCATTTTAATGGGAAATCAAGATGTAAAAGTAGTTTTATTACATTTATAACTGTAGTACAGCATTATAATGTGAATTGTTTCAACTTGAAATATTTACATCAGTAAATTTACATCAGTAAATACCGAGGCAGTTATTAGCCGACCACGATTCATGGTGCAAGCATACTTACCAGTGCTGATACACGATAAAATTTATGGTTAGCTTTTTGTAACTGTTGTATTAGATGACTCCCCTATTTGAGGGGGGGGGTGAAGATTTAAAAGTTAATTTTTATGCAGAAATAAAAGGTATATTGAATCCATTGATAAGAAAGTTGGTTCACTCTGTCATGCTAGACAATTTTTCTCCCCTGAATCTATCTTACTTATTTATAAGTCTACCATTCATCCCTGCTCTGAATAGTGTTGCCATGTGTGGTTTGGTGCTCCTGCTGTATATTTAGAGATTCTTGATAAAATCTAAAGAAGAATCAGCAATATTATTTGTCCTGACCTGGTATCTCGGTTTCAGTCACTTTCCCACTACTGTAATGTAGCTTCCCTGTGCCTTTTCTATAAATACTTTCATGGTAACTATTTAGATGAACTCTTTGCTATGAATTTAGACTATGAATTTACTATGGTTGGTGGCAAGGTATCATCAATTCACAGTTGTGTAGGCTAGACATAATCATAAGTTATATGCTAACAGTTTCTTTTCTCACATTTCTTGCTTGAGGAACTGCCTTCTGGCACCATCCTTTCCAACCAATTTGATCTTCAAAAATTTAAATGCAATGTCAATCATTACCTACTGTTTTCTTGATTACTCTTCTATTTTCTCACTCTTTAATAATGTTTCTCTTTTTTATTATTTTTTCACATTCAGTAACCCCTTGTGTCTTAGTGGCTTTACTGCCTTGTATGGGTGATATGATTAAAAAAATAAAAATCTGAATGAAGGTGGTTTGCTCCAACAAAATTTTTTGTATTATTCTAATATCTTTCTCTAATAAATCAAGTCTTCCCAGCTGAGTTATCCTATAAATATGGTTAGTTTAATTACATAAGTATATGCCATTTTTTTTTTCTGTTCTTTGTACTTATTTTTCTGTGGTTTAGTAGATAAAAATGTTAGTCTTACATGTATTAGGTTCTTTCAATGACTCTTAGTTGTGAGTCATGAGTTCTACCATTTTGGATGGTGTCACAGATAACTGAAAAAAAATGAATTAATTAACCCATTAATGCTAACTATTCCATTTTTGGAATGGTGAGAATTAATATGTTATAGCTAGAAAACTATAATTAATATTAGATTTTGAAACGTTTAATTCATAGCAGACTTTTTAGAAGCCTGTAATCACATTTTATTTTAATTTCTGAAAATTAATACTGGATTTATAATAAGTGTTAGTGGCTTAAGCAGTGATGTGTAGAGATTTGGTGATGCCCCAGGGCCAACTCCCATTGTATGCTCCCATAAGACTCAAGTGGTGGTTGCTACCCTGGCCTTGCTTATCAAAATATGGATCCACATTCACACCAGCTTGTGGCACTGTAGGGTGTTTGTACAATGAAGTTAACAGAGACAATTTCAAATTTCAAAAACAAAATTTTTATTTCAAGCTTTGATTGGATGCCCTCTCAATATAGATGCCTAGCAATGTCACACCTTCTGCCCCCACTTCTGTATGCCACTAGTTTTAAGATACTAGTATATCTTGAGAAAAGTGGAAACAGAAAAGAAAATCTTCACTGAAGATGTCCAAAAAAGCTGAAAGTACTTGGAGTGATTACATAAGGAAATTCATCTCTAATCTTGAACCACCAGTAATGCACCTGTAGGAAAACAAGAAAACTTAACATCTGTCTATATTTCTGTGATAAGGTATTGTAACTATTTATGATATTTATATTGTTTGGAATGTTGTCTTCATCTTTATTGCCATATTCACAATGTTTCGGACATTGTATACTCTGGACTTCTTCAGGTGATATTTTCCCAAAGACACATGGTCCAGTGGATAAAGGCGTTGATTGATTGATTCAAATTTGACTTGACCCAAAAAGTTGTGAGTTCAATACCTAGCCACACCAGAGGGAACAAAAACTTGGAGAGTTATCAAGGATAATTAACTGAAACTGAGATATCCAAAGGTATGGCTTGTGGAACAATCTACCCCCGTGAACCAAATAAAGGGTTGTTTGAAATTCCAAGAAATATCACCTGAAGAAGGCCAGAGTGTACAGTGGTTGAAACATTATAAATATGGCAATAAAGATGAGGACAACAGTCCAAACAATGTAAATAGTGTAAAAAGAAAACTTAAATAAAAAACTTCTTAAAAGAAATATTTACATAGTTTTATAGAGAATTTGCTGGCAAAATACACAGTACACACACACACACACACACACACACACACACACACACACACACACATACATACATACATACATGTATATCCCATTCTTAAAACAGTGGCCAAGAGGTTATAACATTAGCATTCCAACCATGAAACCCAGGTTCAAATCTCACCATGGTCAACTTGTCAATGAGGTTACTTCTTGGTTAAATCAGCTTGGGGAGAATATACTAGCATGCGGCATTGTTGGGAAGTAACTGAAAACTAAACAATAGTTTGACCCAAGCCTTATGAGTGAAACAGAAATTGGGTAGATAAAATTGTTCAGAAGCCATTGATGGTTGTGCTAGCACAAAGTCATAAGTCACCATGACTGAGGGTTTGAGTGTACTGGCCTTGTTCAACTGTTGATCATGCCAGGTTATGACTTCTCTCCCAGAAACTGTAACAATGGTCCACTTAGCATAGTTGCAATATAAACCACAGGTTGGCTCCATGGGTATTAAAGAAAAACAAATGTGCCTTAGCAGGTGTCTGCAACAGGGACTGACTACCACTTTAGCTGATGAGTATACTTGGAAAACAAGTAACCAACCATTATTATTATATCACATTACACTGAACCAACTTACAAATTTTGAACTTTATCTCATGATTGCAATGAACATTCTGTAGTTATCAAACTTTCAAATTTTATTTTTCATGGGTAACCAATGCCATGTAAGCCTGACAACACTGTATAGTATTTCACCAATTCTTGGCTAAAGTAGCAGCATTGACTCAGCTTTCATTCTCACTATCGATTGGGAGTGTTAACATCTCACAATGTTTCAAATCATATCATACAGTGTTTTTTCTTATCATATTTTCAAAACCCATTACTCTGTCTGCTAAACACCCAAGTACATCTCCTGCCTGCAATTAAAAGAAGTCGGGGGAAAGCAATTACTTTGGAAGAGAAACTCTAGGGAAATTTATGACTTATAACATTTTCACTTTATGATGGGCTCATTGGAATATAAGCCCATAGGGACAGCTGTTGCTATATATATATATATATATATATATATATATATATATATATACACATTTTTTCTCATTATTCAGATGTCAAATTTTAGTGGATACACATGATTGTGTAGATACCGTGTTATTTTTAGGCAAATTGTGAATTACATGTAACAGTTTGTGCATTTGAGGATCTCAATAAAAAAATTTGCCCTCTGTTTGGGTAGAAACCAATATTTTCTTTATTAAGATTCTCAAAGCACAGAGTGGTAAAGGTAATTCACACTTTAAAAAAAAATTAAACCAGGGTGTCTATACAAACATGTGCATCCCCACTAAAATGTGACATTTGTGTAATAAAAAATAATGTCAATCCATTAATTCTTTAGAATATTTTTTACAATAATGGTCACTCTGTACAAGGCCCAAGAGCCACTCGAGGTAGAAGGTTACAGAGTAAGTGGTAAGAGGTACAGTTAATGAGGCTATGTGGAGAAGATAACTGTTATGAAATGTGATTTCCTTCATATTTTTTAGTCCAGTGGTAGTTGCTAATCATATTCTACTCCACCCGTTAATGCTTGGGAACTTATATAAGTCTTTGTGCCTTAGCTATGCTAATTAGGCAGTAATTTACATATCACTACAATAATAGTTAACCCTAGACTTGAGCAGGTTAGGTTAAAATTATAGTGATTGTGGAAGCATCCTTTGGGGAGATGCTTCCACAAAGTAAAAAAAAACCCTGTTTGAATTGAACTTACATCTCACCAATGAAATATGAAGGGGATGAGGGTAGTTCATTACAATGTGCATGGCAGGGAAGCTATTAGCTGTGAAGTTTTGAAGTGGTATATATATATATATATATATATATATATTGTGTATATTTTAGCAGAATGTTTCATTAAGACATGTCTCATTAAGCAATTTACACAAGCTTTGTCTACTTATTCTTAATAGGATCCTCTCGTATTTTTGGACGAGTTTCTTAGCATCCTTATTAAAGGAAGAAAACAAATTCCTGTGTTGATGTATAATAAGGATACCAAGAAACTTGTCCAGAAATATGAGAGGATCCTATTAATAATAAGTAGACAAAACTTGTCTAAATTGTTTAATGAGACATGTCTTTATATATATATCTATATATATATATATATATGAAAGTAAGGATTTTTTTATATATCCTACATGGGTAAAAATATAGGAAAAAGAAGTTGAAAGTGCAACTGGAGTCTTTAAGAATATTTATTTAGAGTAACTATACAGTAACAGATATGAAACATATCTGCACATCTTTCCATCTCATTTTAACTTCTGAAATCATAGAACTGTGAAACTGGTAAAGTTACTCTAAATAAATATTCTTAAAAACTCCAGTTACATTTTCAACTTCTTTTTCTTATATATATATATATATATATATATATATATATATATATATATATATATATATATATATATATATCGATATAGACACGGATAGACAAATTTTTTGTGCATCTAGTTGCAGTAAAAGAGATTAATGTTTTGTTGTACTATAGTTTTAGTGTTTTTGCATTTTGTACAAAACATTAATATTTTTTACTGAAACTAGATGCACAAAAACTATAAACAAGATAAACTTGCTATGCAACACATCTTTAAATAATGTATGTATGTGTGTGTGTGTATGCGTGTACGTGCATCTGTGTGTATATATTTGTGCATGCATACATGTGTGTGTGTGTGTGTGTGTGTGTGTGTGTGTGTGTGTGTATATATATATATATATATATATATATATACAGCAATGGTAATATTAACTGTTTCCTTATAAGGAAACATTTGGCCAAGCAACTAGTGCAACTATTGGTTGAAATTTAAAAAATATTTCTCTCAAAATAACTTTTCAAGGAAATAAGTTTCTCAAGTCCAGTAACAGTTATCACTCATTCCAATATTGATGGGGGGGTTTCCTTCCTTGCCTTTTGTTTGAAGTAGTATGAAAGTTCAGCATCATAATTTGAGTTACATGTGCTATCCGTTTTAGCTGTTGCTGCTATTGAAAGCCCTCAATTAATGTGATTTCTGTTATTTCGTACAGTTCTTTGTAATTCTATAGTGCCAGTCTACAAGGTTCAAAAAAGTATGGTCTTCACTAAGACCTACATGCTTCACTTACTCAGTCATTTTTAACTGTTGATCTGAGAAAGTGGTTGCATACAGATTATAGTTTCAATATTTCTGAACAGGTTTGGTGCCATGCATGGCATCCACTTGAAAGTTTCAATCTGACAAGACTATTTAAAAAAGAGAAAATAGAAGAAGTGCATGTTTTGGGAGTATGAAGGATAGATAATGGCTGACCCTAGACTTGAAGAGGTTAAGTGATCTGGGAAGCATCCTCTCAGGAGATTGTTCCACAATTCAACTAATGAAGAAACTGTCTGGGTGGAACTTCCTCCTTACTAATGGAATATGATGTGAACGAGGATGAGTCAACTCTGTGTACATAGAATTCAGTCTTCTGTGAAAGTTTTTTAAGCAGTTGAACTGTGTACTTTTTTAACCAATACTTGCGATAATAAAAAAAATGCTTTGAATTAAGAAATTTGGGTGGGGAATTGATTTGTCTTCATTGCAGTCTTGGAAAACTGTTAATTTTCCATGCTCAAGAATCAGGCTCTTGTGCAGTGTCTCATATGGCTGTAAAGTCCAATGTGTGAGAGACAGACACAATCAGTGATGTTGCATGTACCAGCTAGTCTCAACAGTATTGTTAAAGTGGTGGTGTCCTCCTGCTGTTTCTACATCTTATTTGTTTTTTTGTTTTTTACCTATGTGTGATGAGTCAAGGTGGTTACATATCCCAACAGCTTAACATTGCAGCTTTCAGCTTTTGAGATTCTTGATAAAATCCAATGAATGTTACTTGTCCTGACCTGTCATCTCACCTTCAGTCACTTTCCCACCACCATAAAGTAGCTTCCCTGTGCCTTTTCTATAAATTACTTTCATGGTAACTATTCTGAAAAATTTCCTCTGTAGTACCTAGACTTTATGAATTTAAGTGCAGTACTAGATTTTTACAGTTGAAATGACTAGATGTACCATAACCATAAGTTCTATGCTAATAGTTTCTTCTATTGCACTTCTCACTTGTGGAATTCTCTTCTGGCTTCTAGCTTCCCAATCAACTTTGATCTTCAAAAATATAAATGCAATGTCAGTCATTATCGACTGTCTTAATTCTTGTTCTTTTAATGTTCTCTCTCCTTAATAGTGTCACTCAGTAAATTCTTGCCTCTTAGTGGCTTTATTGCCTTTATATGTTTGGTAGCAAGAGAAAGGAATAATGAGTATTGGTAGACTTGTTGTATTGAACTGGAGTGACATCAGGTTGATGTGGTTTTGGTAAGCCTGTTCTGTGAAATGGAGGTTGTGGTGTTGACTGTGAAAGGAATACCTTGTCAACAAGTTGAGGTAGGCTGAGGTATTAGTTTTTTATTGGCGGGGGTTGGTAGACCTGTTCTATGGAAGGGAGGTCTCTGATCAAGGTCACAGTGGAGGGTCTATTTCTGTTGAATGATATTTGCCAAGGTGACAGTGTAGTAGACAATGAAGGCTTGTAGCTGGGAGGCTAGATGGTCAGCGACTTATGGCTGGTGTTTGCTGAGGTTGGTGAGGTTGGTGTCAATGAAGGCTTGTAGCTGGGAGGCTAGATGGTCAGCGACTTATGGCTGGTGTTTGCTGAGGTTGGTGAGGTTGGTGTCAATGAAGGCTTGTAGCTGGGAGGAGTCGAGGATGAGATGCTTTCAAATCGAAGCTGGATAGCTGAGGTGGTTGGTCAAGCCTGGGAGTGGTAACAGTCATTGAGAGGTGCAGTCATGTTAGTGGTGGCAATGAAGGTGGCAGCGACTGCAACAGCAGCGCCCCACATGATGGCCGGCAGCCATGCCAGGCTGCAACTGCTTGTAATGTTCTTAGAGACCTGCTTTTAAGTGGTTTTAGTAGTCCTCAGGGACATCTCTTTTACCAGTGTGAACGTTTGCGATTGGCCACTGCCAGAGCTCACTTTCTAGACTGGATGTGATGCGTGGAGCCTAATGTGTTGAAAACAATTTTTTTTTATTTTGTTCTCTGCCTTTGTGGCATTCACATCTAGTCAGCATGCAGAACGAATCAGAAGGAGATCTAATTATGACAGAGTATAACACTTGCTTGGGGTGAAATGATGAAAAAAAAACCAATAAAAATTCAGACCTGTATATGCAACAAGATAAATGTGAGCTTTCCTCTTTGGTACCAAGAATTTAAGTGCAGTACTAGATTGGTAGATAGGTCTCACTGGCTATTTCCTGACTCCATTCTTCTTTCCTTGAAGATGAACAATGATGATTGCAAGTATTTGAAACAGTATACACAAATTTGGCAAGTTTCTAATTTTACAAGTTTCCACCTGACATCAAATGACTTATTCAGCTCCACAAGAAACTTTCCAAAATGCTTAAAAGACATTCCATCTCCTTTCTATTTAATAAAACATATTTAAAGAATCTGAAGTAATTGGCCATAGTTAAGTGTAATTAGATAAATGCTCAAAAAATGGAACTGACATAGTTCTCAATAAACAATATGAAATGGAAGAAAAAACAGGACAAAATAATACTAAGCAAACAATATATATGCAAGTAAAAACGAGCTAGGGCAACAGTGATAATGCAAAAAAGTTCACAAAGTAAGAATTGTGTTCACCCACAAAAAGGATACGGTCAAGTAATTATATCATTCTGACTTCAAGCCAAGAAAGAACAAAAATATGAGAGATGAGACTAAGAATTGGTTCATTTTTATTGGTTAGGAAGACATTCTAGTATGCATCTGTAGGATTTCTTTATAAATTTGCAGAGGGGATGTTTTTAGCTTTCATTGCAATACAACTGGAATCAACAAATAACTATATATATCGGTATGTGTGTGTACATATTTCTATTTGTGAGAATGTGTACATGTGCATATATGTCTTTGTGTGCAAGAATGCATGTGAATGTGTGTGTGTATGTTCACAAATAGGCAAATATAATATAAACTGATGTACACATAAATAACCTATAAATATATATAGGTACAACATTTATATCATTACCTGCATAAAAAGTACAAAAAAGGAAGAAATGCTAATACAATATTTATACAACTCAACATACTTCCCCATTTTTTTTAACCTACATTCATGTATTACCTCATAAAAAAATTGAATATTTTTTGCACAATGAATACATATATAGGTTAATGCATGGATATATTTGTATATTCTTTCTTTTTCTGTTTATATTAAATTGATTTATTTACTATTCACAAAATTTTCTATTATCATGTTCAATAAAAAGAAACATATTTTTTTCTACCAAAACAGATATTGCTACTAATACAAATAATAATATAATTATAACATATTTATAATTAGAAACAATAATATAAAAACATATAAGTAAGTATTCCCATTTGTAAAAAAATATAAAATAATTACAGTAAAGAATTACATCTACATTCTTGTACCTAATACAAGCGCCAACATGATTAAATGATTTCCTTCAATCAGTGGTGGACTGGCCCACCAGGATACTGGGAAATTTCCCCATGGGCCCCAAAGTGATGGTCCATCATTTTCAAAATAACCCAAAAATGTAAAACTTAGAAGAAAAAAGAAAAATGTTGTATAGATGCTGGGAAGATTTAACCTTAAACACTCTTTAGGCAACTTCAGTCACAAAGGAAAGCATTTATCCTGCCAATAAGCAAATAACAGTATATTTAAATTTCACAACTGTGTTGTCACATCCTGCTATAGGAACAGAAAAGAACAGCCTTGACTTAAATTGTGATCAAGGCTACTGCAGTTTTGTATTTGAGGATATATATAATGGAAGCGAGGTAGTAATGTAGGGTGCTAAAGAATAAATAAGGATTTTTTGATGCTATAATTTCTTTTGTTAGATAATAGATATCTTCAGTTCCTTGTTTAATGAAGCTTGTCTTTCATTTTTAAGGATATTTTTTAATTTTGTTTTGGTTAACATATAAAATATATTTGTTTAACATAAATAAATAAAACAATATTGAATAGTTGTAACATTTTATTTGCCTAAAACCTTTACTTTTATTTGATTCCTTTGACTATGTTATAGGATTAAGTGGGTTCTTTTGACTGGACACTTTTACAAGTTTTCCTAGTAGAAATTTTCAACCCAGTCCACCACTGCTTTCAGTTCCCCGCCCACTACTGAAGTAGGTGAAATATAAAACCTTTATTTTTAGTACTTTAAAAATGTTAGTCTTGAATAAATGTTTAATCATTTAAGTTGTTTTTTTCAGTATATGTTCTTTTGAGAGAAGTTTATTTTTATGAAGGCCAGACAGTGTGTGTAAAAAATTGTTACATTTATATATCACTTTTGGTTCAGCAGTTAAAAACCAACAAAATTATGAAGAATCTAATTCCAGTTTATGGAAAATTATTTTTTCTTATATACTGACCAATGAGAGACGTGGTATCAAGCTCTACTAAGAATATGACTGTGGGACTTCTGTGAGCCTATTTTATATAATAAATAGAAATGAGGTCAGTCGATGAGAGGAGAAAACTTTTTGACAACAAGGGGACAAGGCAAAATTCAAGGAGCAGAAGGTATTTGACATCAAGGAGAGAGCATCAAGAAGGCACAAGGTTACAAGCCAGCCAGAGAGCCTAGAAGTTCACAAGTGATAATTCTCCTGCCATTGGACAATAAAGAATGAAAAGAATTTAAAGAAATTTTCCCAAGCATGAACAGTATAAATTTAAAAGGGACTTTTCTAAAATAGCTATATGTCCCACAGACACTCATGGAGAAAGTAAAAGTAGGTGTTTTCATTTTCTTCTGAAAGGTGGTTTCACCTTTGTTTTTCTGCCTTCTTGAATTTTCTTTTTTTGTCATTGAATCTGAGAGCCTTTTCCCAAATTGTAACCACCGTTTTTTCCATTTTTCGATGGTAATCCTTTTTAGCAGAAATTTGTTATCCTACCTTAATAAGCATACAAAAGGAATTTTTGCACAAACTTTGTATTTGTATCCTTTTGCCTTTACTTGTACAGTGTAAACCGGATATAAGAGAGTTGTTGGGACGGAGACGAAGTATCTTATATCCGGGTTTCTCTTATATCCGGGTTTGGTATATTATATATACATTAACACAGGCTCTAATTTGGGACCAGAGAAAATCTCTCTTATATCCGGGTTACACTGTATAATAAATGATTTTCCTTTAAAGTTTGACACAGGGTTTGAGTCTTATTTCTGATTTGTGCCTAGCACATGTTCTCTTTTCCATTTCTATTCCTTCTAACTAGGTTTTTGTGCTTGGCACAAGATTAGATTTAGTAGGGAGTTAAAATTTTTATAGAAAAGGATAATTTCATTCTCAAGATCACTCCAAATCCAACGTACTTGTCTTTTGAATTCAAAAGACTTCAGTTCTCACCAAGGCTCAGCAAAACATGGAGTACTATCTCTCAAGATCTCTGTCCTCAAATTTCTCTATGCTTTCCCCTTGACCAACTCTTTGTCAGTTGTTCTAAGCTTGGATGCCCAACCTTTTCATACTGGAAGATATATTCAACTGACTTCAGTTCTCACCAAGGCTCAGCAAAACATGGAGTATCATCTCTCAAGATCTCTGTCCTCAAATTTCTCTATGCTTTCCCCTTGGCCAACTCTTTGTCAGTTGTTCTAAGCTTGGATGCCCAACCTTTTCATGCTGGAAAAAGAATTCAAGTGACTTCAGTTCCCACCAAGACTCAGCAAAATATGGAGTATCATCTCTGGAATGAGGAGTTATCATTATTTAGATTATTTACATTTGGACTAATATCCTCAACTTTGTTGTTATTATCACTTTCTAAATTTTTGGAATGGGGAGTTATCATTGTAGTATTGTTGTTAAAATAGATACTGCTATAAAAGCAGAATGCCACAGTGAATGTCAATCAAGCGACCATCTGTTGACAACTTCTATTCCAGAGAGTACTCTACTTCATAACAATATGGCTGATAGGATCCCTAACTGCATAGGATGAACTCGAGCATGTAGAAATTTGGATTAGATGTTTCGCAGTGTTGGCAAGGGTAAAGAAACTGAAAGACAAGAAAGCTTCCGGAGGGGAGAATGAAATTACTGATTTATTTTTGGCTTCAGCAGGATGTGAAGCCATAAGGAAAATATCCGTTATTGTGTACCCCAAAATACTGGAAGACTTAACATATGGTGAAATTTCAACAATTATAAAAAGAAACATCCAACAAAAAAAAAAAGCTGGTTATTGCAGAGAGAACAAAATTTCTGGAAAATAGACAGAACCCAGATGAAACCGTAATGCAATATTTACACAGATTGAAAGAAGCATCAAGATATTGCGAATTTGAAAAACTGAGTTCAAAAGATATATCTATAGAAGACGAATTGATCCTTCTAACATTAATTGAAGGCATGTATGATCTTACATATAAACATAAGATCCTAAAATGGCTACAAGAGAATAATATGAATTTAGAAGCAAGTGTAGAATTCTTGCAGCAATTAGAATTAATTAATGAATTTAATAATTCTAAAAACAATGTGGAAGCATACAACACAAAAACTGAAATCCTAATTAAGTGCAAATATTGTGACAAAGAACATGAAATAAACAAAAAAAAGTTCAGCCTTAGGAAAATTATATTTAAACTGTAAAAGAAAAGACCATTCCCCATCTGTTTGCAGATACAAAAAGAGGATAGAAAGGGTAGAAAGTATGAATCCTCATATGAAAAATACAGAAGTATATTTGATAAGAACATCTGGAAAAAGTAGAGAGACAGTAAAACTGAATTACATAACTTTTCCTATGCAGATTGACATGGGGATCAATTTTACCTTGATCCCAAGAAATTAATACCCTGATAGGCTCACTAAGATGGACTCATCTTCCATTTGGAGTTAAGACTTCAAGCCTTATTTTTCAAAAAGCAATTGAAAAAGTTCTATTGGAGGGGGTAAAAAATATAATCATATATCAAGACAATATGGGCATAGGAGCTTACAGTAAAGAGAAATTAAAAAAATAACTGAACAAGTTTTAAACAAATTAAAAAATGCTGGTATGATGATAAATATCAGTAAATGTGAGTTAAATTGAGAGAAAATATTATATTTGGGATACCAAATATCTAAAAGAAGGAATTTCACCAGACAATAAACTGATAAATAAAATATCAGAAGTATCTACACAAAAAAAAAAAAAATAGAATTAGAATCCTTTTTGCAGAATGACCAGTTTTTATAGCAAATATCTAGCTAGATACAGCAACATAATAGAACCATTTGCAGAATTATGGAAAAAGAATACAGAATTTAAATGGACTCATGCAAAATATAGCTTTTGAAAGCTTAAAAAAGGCACTAATAAGAAAACTGATTGCAAAAATCTTTGATCCAAAAAAAGGTAATGACATTGACTACAGATGCAAGAAACCATGCTATAGCCACAATTTTATCTCAAGAAGGTAATCCAATAATGTATTTGTCGAGAAAATTAACACCAGCTGAAGCTAACTACTCAAATATTTAGAAAGAAGCATTAGTATAGAGCACAGAAAGAGCTCAAAATATTTTGTTAGGATGAAAAGTTTTTGTTAAAGTCAGATCATAATAGTTTATATTTAACCCTAGAAAGGAATTACCAGAAGTCACATCTAGAATCATAAGATGGGCTAAAAAAATCATGGCCTTTGATTTTGACATCATATACATAAAGGAGAACACTATTCCATACATGGATGCACTATCCAGATTAAATTTTGACAGTGAAAAATTAGAAACGTCTGAAAATACAGAAGATAAAATACTGCACTTGGTTGAAATGGATGTACTACCCCTAAATCATCTCAGAATGGAAACCATACAAGATCCAGTGTTAAGTAGAATTTCAGACAGAATAAAACGAAACACATGGAGCAATTGTTCAATGGCAGAAAAACCCTACAAAGAATCAAGACATAAGTTAACTGTAGAGAAAGGCATAATATGCAATGGAGACATTATAATACTCCCACAAATTTTAAGAAAAGAAGTACTAAAAGGTGTACAAGTTGATGTAGATTGTGGAAAAGCCACCACCTTAAAACAAATATTAAGAATGATACTTACAAGGAATGTGGTGCCTAAAACTTTGGTCCCAGATAACGTACCAGAATCTTGTGAGGAAAGGTTGTGCTCATGGCTAAAGAGTATTGGATGTGCCCCATATAAAACACCACCCTACCACCCACAATCAAATGGAATTGCAGAAAGAATGGTGCGGACGGTGAAAATGGGACTAAAAGCATTTTCCCCATCTAATGAGAATACAGAGAGTTACTTACTAAGATTACTGTTAAGCTATAGGACGTTTCCACATGCTGGCAGACTACAAAGTCCCTCTGCATTAATGGGTAGACAGATTAAAGCTTCCATAACAATGTCATTTTCAACAAGTGAAAGTGTATGGTATAAAAAAACAAAGAATCTAATCCAGTGATGGCAACCTTTTTAGTACAGAAAGGAGCAATACTAATGAAAAATGGACAAAATGTACTGGCCTATGTGGATTAATTCAGAAGCAGAATGAAATCTAAGGATATAGAAATGGACAAAGAATCTGAAGGTGAAGAACATGAAGGGGAGGAAGGGACTAATGAATCCAGTAGTGAAACTGAACAATCTATGGATGCTAATGACCAGAAATCTGACAATGAGTCAGAAGAGGAAAATGAACTCAGACCTAGGTCCCTTATAAGAAGAAAACAAGATACACACCAAAAAAGACAGTTTAGATTTTCAAGAATAATTAGAAGTCAAAGATCAACGAAGGGCATAAGGTTATTCCAGTTCAGGGACGTGTAGTATGGTATGTAAATGAGATACTTCATCTTTGATGCTATTATCACAATGTTTTGACCATTTTGCCTTCCTCAGCTGCTTGTTAATCCAGGTAACGTGATATCACTAGACATTGTCAGCAGAATGAAAACAATCTACCCTCATAGATTAAATAAAGGTTCAATTCAAAAGTAGCTGATGGTTACTGTTATATTCCGTGCTAATAGGAATATATACTTGACAAACATGGTGGATAAAATAAGTAAAGGTTTATTGTAAAAACCAGTACAATAAGAAATAAGGTAACAGTTATGCACAAGGTCATTGCAAGTCAATTCAGCAGTGAGTGCTACTATTGGAAGGTTGGTAGTTCTCGCGTAAGTCTGAGTTGTACTCAACAGATCCCAGCTAGTCTCTGTAGTTCATTGACTTACAGATATTTATAGGTATTTACTACCTATAGTGTAGTCACTCATGGGGGTGACAGGTTATTCCATTACATCAGTTACCTAGTTTAACAAGCACCTGATGAAGGCTGAAGGACACAATGACTGAAATGTTTTGATAATAATAACAAAGATGAGGACAATAGTCCACATATAAATAAAGTAAATAATAGTAATGTTAACTGTTTGGTCAATGAATATTAAATGTTTCTTGTATGTAAACGGTTAATTACTATTACAATTACCAACCTAAAAGACATCATAATATATTTTGTTTTGGGTATTAGAATATTTTTTTAGTTACAGCTATTTTTTTATTTGTAAAATGTCTTAATAATCTTTTTTATTAATTTGTTATGTTGTGCCAAAAATATATCAAAGAACACATTCTTTCCTCTGTTGTTATATATGAAGTTATTTTTTTCTCTGGGCAGTGCCGGATATCCCTGCTAGTAACAAATACCACTTCTCTATCAAACTTTTGAAGAAGCTGCAAATATGTTGTCAGTAGTCTGATAAAGGAATAAAAATAAACGTTCGTATTGTGATTTATATTGTGAAAAGAAATCTTTAAGCCTGGCAAATGTATTTACAATCATAAAGATGTTATTCACAATAAATAAATCAATAAAATGACTTTTCTTTCTTTTTGGACTTTTTTTCATCTTGCTCTCTGATAATTTTGTTTTGAAATGGAAACTTATTGAAAATCATTACAGCATCAATGTAAAATTGAACTACTTTAAGAATTGACTTATTGAAAATCTAAAATTTAATATTTTTGGTCAATACATGGATATATCATATTTGAATGTACCATATATGCCAACATATAAAATTGCACATTTCAGTGAAGAAAAAAATATAAATATTACATATATATGAATATAGCACTTACATCTTATTTTAACATTGCTAGGTCAGCTTCTTAAGAAAGTTGGTTCACATATCTATGTTTACCATTCATCTATGCTTAGAATATTGCTGCCGCATATGGTCTGGTGCACCTGCTATATATCTAGAGATCCTTGATAAAATCTAAAGAAGAATCTGCAATTTTATTGGTCCTGATCTGGCGTCTTGGCTTCAGATACTTTCCCACTGCTGTAAAGTTGCTTTTTCGATAAATACTTTTATAGTAATCGTTTGAATTAACTCTTTGCTATAGTACCTAGACTTTATGAATTTAAGTGACGTATTAAACTGGTAACGAGGTCTCATCAATTTACAGTTAAGTTGATTAGATGTAACTGTAAGTTTTATGCTAACTGTTTCTTTTCTCACACTTCTTGCTTGTGGAATTCCTTTCTGGTTACATGCTTTTCAGTCAACTTTAATCTTCAAAAATTTAAATGCAATGTCAGTCGTTATCTACTGTTCTGATTACTCTTCTTTTGTTCTTGCTCTTTTATTCCTGTTTTCTAATACTTCCACACCCAGTGACCCTTTGTGTCCTTTACTGCCTTGCTTATAGTTTCCCTGTATACAAACTTCATTGATTTGTTAACAGATATTTATTTTTAAATTTTATTAACTGTTAAAATTTTTCAAATTAACACTGTGTTTCTAACTTGCAGTCTTGCCATAGTAATGATTTGTCATAGTAATGATTTGTCATAGTAATGATTTGTCATAGCAATGATTTTTCCTTAGATTGTGTCATTTTTTTAGATAATGCTTGTTCAGAGTGAAAAAATAAAAATTTCAACATCCAACTGATTTTCACATATTCCATCTTACATACTTTGTTTGGCCATTTCATATCAATTGTTTATTATTAAAAACCTACAAATGTCAACCATATTTAGATATATATTGTCCAAGTCCATAGGTTAAGTTCATTCAACATGTGGTTCCTATCTTTTCTGCTAAAATCTAACAACTGCCAAGGGCAGGTAATTCCTCCTTTATCCAAGAAGGAAAAATATCAACTGATATGGTGATTCTGTGCTTTTTCTCAGCAAATTAAATAACTGTTCAAATCATTAGCATAGCTAGTGGGAAGCAGTCCATCTCAGACAACACTTTTATGGGGGCGGCACTTTTGGGTCTGCTGTATAAGCCTGTATTGAAATAAAAGTGGTTTTAATGTCGGGAAACTACTTACAGTTTTAGGACCTTTTTGATTTTGAGTAACAAACTATGGCATATGTATTTAAGTTATTATCTTGGTCAAACAATAAACATTATGCAGTGATGTATTTAGGGCTGGTTTATCATTGTTGACAATATGAGACCTGTGAACAGACTCAGGATGGATTCTTTTAAGGCTGCAGCACCACTGTGTATAGGAGACACATCTTGGTTGTTAGCATATAAATTTCAGTTATTTTCCTTCACAGAAGTTTGAGGATTTGTGTTGCTCTATTTTCCATTTTTGGGTCTGTTTGTTAATTGTTAATATATATATATATATATATATATATATATATATATATATATATTAAAAGGGTGTCACTACACAATATATATTTTATGAGGGTTGGGGGTAGAGGAAGGGGCAGCAGACTCAAGAGTGGCACACACTGCATGAAGAATTCTTTTATGTCCCTGAATCCTACAGTCAATCTATATATTGTTTTTGAAACATCATATAGTGTAAATATCTACAAATAGAAATCATTTTTTGAAGTATTTTTAATTAATCATTTGAAGAGTAATTCAGATTGTAGTGGACGCTTATATATACCATGCCCACAAATCACTCAACAGTCATTGGACAGAAAATAAACATTACTTTCTTTAAAGACAATTTATGCATTGCACGAACCACATAAAATTTTCTCATGTTTTACCTTACCAAACTTGTTATAGAAAAAAATCAGCAATTGGTTGATTTTTGACCAATCACATAAATTGACATTTCTTTCAATATTTCCCCCGCTCTCATCCCTGGAGCCTATGTTATGTGTATATATAGCAGAAATTAGGGAAAAAACATTAGTAGACTATTCAATTTCAGAGCCTTAACCAAGTACGTGTATTCTCAATCTTCTACTCAAACACACACACAGACACAAATTACATACACACAACACTGTGAACTGTCTGTTTCAAAAGCCAAGTGAACTATTCAAGACTTTATCATCCTCTTGCACAACATTCTCACTTTCAAACTCATATATCAAATATTCTTGAACTCTAAACAAATTTAAACAAGAAAAGTTCTTACAACACACATTTGTATTCCCACACGATACAAGGGGAACTACTTTTTACATCTCAAACTTTATTGTCACTAACACAATTGTGTATTTACTTGTTTTCAATACATGTTTTTCTTGTTGGCATTCAATGATCTCTTGTCATTCTTTTTCGTGTTTCTTTGCAAATAAAATGTGGTGTGCTAATTTCAAAACACAACCTTCATCAAAAACCTTCTGATACATTTCTTACCAAACCTCATTAGCACCCCACAAGATTGTTATCTGATATTTTAAATAATTTTGAAGAAGAAAACTCTCATAAAATTATTAAAAAGTGTCACAATTTAGCACCAACTGAAGATTGATCATATTGATTTCTATGTTATTTCTGTATTTGCTTTTATATAAAAAATGTTTATATGCATTCTAGCATTATTTTAATATGATCATATTTTTTTATGTAAAAAATCAGTTAAGAATTAATTTAAAAATGGTTATTTTCCAATATGGTATATTATTTGTATGGAGAATTATCTATTTTGGACATATTGTGATTTGATGTTTATTATTATGAGGTGAAAACCTTACAAAAGTTATTATAAATTATCAAATAATTATTTTTTAGCAATAAATCTTTGTAATTTATTCATGCTTATTTATAATTTCCTTTAAAAAGTTATAAATGCAAAGAAATATTAAAAAAATATCTTACACATTTTTCACTAAAACCTGCTTTTCACAATATTTAAAAAAACAGCCTTTTACTATATAAAACCAAAAGAATTTAGATGTGCTTATTAGACATTTTGTGTGATTTGGATATTGAAAAGCCTCAAAAGGCCATAATTTTTTTTTTTATGTTTGCAATATGGTACATAAAGAATAATTCAACCATTACTGATTGTCAGATCACTGAAAAAGCTTTAATGCATGAAAAGATTTATAAAAGCATAATTAAGTTGATCCTTTTATATGATTCCAAATATTGATCTGTTTATACTGGGGAAATCTCAAAGGATATTATTTCCTGTATTGATTTATAGTTCTGGTAATTGATTTGTATTCTCAAAGCAGTTTTTTTTAATATCATTTATGAATGAGTACTGGGAAATTCTAGGCTTGAACAAAAAGCCCCTAAAAAAAATTAAAATGAGATGTTTGGTCATATTTCCAGAAAACTTTTTAACACCCATCTCATATTTTCTTTATTTATTTTTGATGTTTTTATTACATTTTATAAAATGCATCTCGATGCATCTCATGGTAACATAAACAAATCTGGCACCAGATGATTTCCTTAGATATACATGCAGCTTACTGTAATATAAAGTATTCAAAATCATTATCCATTATACAGGGTTGCTCAGTTCTTTTGAAGGCATGTCTTTTAATAGCTCTAACTTTTTTCTAACTTGTTCTGATTATCATTTCTTTTCAGATAAATTATGACAAACATCACACTAACTCAGCAAATGAAAAAGCATGCTGTAACTCTTGCCTTTAGGTCAAAGCATAGTGATTTAGAGATTGCTTACTTTCTGAAAATTGGGCAGTCATTGTTGCCAAAGTTCACAAAGAGCTAGAAGTCACTGACAGGGTTTCTACAGCAGTAGCCAAATATAAAATGCCTGCTTAGGGGCCTAATATCATCAGAACACTCAAATTTGCACAAAAGGTGCAGAAAATTATTAATAATGGACCCCAGAAATTCAATTAACATGATTGCTAAAGAGATCAAGGTTTCATGGTATTGCATCAGAAAAATTGTGCATGAGGACCTTCGATAAAAGTTATATGTGATTTGAAGAGGCCACTTCATGTCTGCAAAGACAAAAGATAACTGTCTCATCCATAAAAACATTTTTTGAGTAATTTAAGACATCAAGAGCCTAGAATGCTTTGGTTTTTCTCTGATAAGAAAGTCTTTGATCAGGACCAAAAGGTCAACTAAAGGAATGATAGATGATTATGCAGAGTCTCTAAGGATGTTCCAATTGTCTTGCACACAAAAGTTTTCAGCATCTGCGATGAGAGTCATGAACAATGAAGGAAATGTCATGCTTCTTCACTTCTTTCTTTAGGGATTAAGGGTCAACGCTGCTAACTATAAGGAGGTGTTGGAAAGAGTTGTGAGGCCTTGGATAGAGAGCATAAGCAAAATGAAGAATGTGCACCAACCAACAAGACACTGTGTCATCTCATAAGGTCAAGACAAGTTAGGAAGGGATAATCAAGTCACCCCAAGCATATGGCCTCATAGAGCTCTCCAGACTTGAATCTACATATCCTTATAATCTACAATTCTTACATTCATAAAACAACCCCATTCAGTAACCTTCTGCCTTGAGTGGCTCTTAGGTCTTTTATTGGAAGAATAATAGCTTAAAACATATTAATCTTACATAGATACATCAATAAGTCTGTAGCCTGACAGTGAAGAAAACAGTTATTTTGCACAAAAATATTTATTTTTTAACGTTATCTCTTTCTTTGACAATTAGTTTAGTGGTGAATATTAATCACAGAGATTGAATATCATACAATTAAAATTTCAGATCAAAATTCAATTAATATGTTTAAGGCTATGAACTTATCCACTTTCATAGATCTGAACGAAATAATGAGTGAGGGTTATTGGATAAAACAGACACCTGAAAGTCTAATGTTACAATGGTAGAAAGATGATAAAAATAATCAAGATGAGGATGTCAGTCCATAAGTATCATTGTATAAAATAACTACTCTCTTTCAGCAATATTAGTTTTCTTTTTTTTCTGTCAGTGTTTGTTGATATTTTTTCTTCCTTCTGTATTATTTTCATTCATTATCTTTCATTCCTTATCTTATTTCAGTATTTATCTTTATTTTTTTCATTTTTACCTTTTCTTTCAGTTTTATTTCTTTCTTTATCTTTCATTATAATTATGTTTTCTTTCTTTTCTCTTTGTGATTTTGTTTTATTCTATAGGGAGACAGGTGCTACATAATTGCAATTGCTGAGGTTGCTGTGTATTATGGAGGATTGTTTTGTGGGCATATATGGGAGAAAATGAGAGGGAGAAAATAAATGTATATGTTTATATATGTATGTAGGAAAATGTAGTAGCTGCTGCTTGACAATGTGGGTGAAGGAAGGTATGTCTATTTTAAAATGTATCAGCAAGCTGCTTGAAAGTGTAAAGAAAGAAAGGGTTTATGTTTTTCAATGTAGTAGGATGGTTTATCACATATAGGCTCTGGTTATCTTACAGTGACCACAACATCAATGAATGGGAAAGATTATTTATCAATTCTGGTTTTGGTTGATTTTCAGTCTGGTCATATACACATATATAAATCTAACGATCCATTTCAAAAAGGCTACTCTGCTTCTCATTGGCTCATGGCTTTATATCCTGGTAATGAAATCTTTCTGATTAGTTGGTCAGACTATGGCTTTGTGGCCTGGCAATTTTAAATATACATCTATTTTTAGAGATGGTGAAATTTTGGTCTCCTTGTTATTATTTAGTTATTTCTTTTATTTCCTCGTTGTGAAAGCTTTCTCTGATTGGTTGGTTGAAATATGACTTTGTTGCCTGGCGATTCTGATTATCCATCTATTTTTAGAGACAGTAAAATTTTGGTCTTTTTGTTATTATATATTTTTATTTATTTATTTCTCTTTCACTACAGCAACACCAGTTTTTAGTAGGAGGAGTTAGATCTTATCGCTGTTGAGGATGAAGACTTTCAAAGTAAATAAATTCACCATTTTCAAAAGAAATTCATTCAACATCTTCAAAAAAATCAATTCAACACATGGAGGATTTTTATACATATATTATTATGGGGAAATAATACATAAATTTTTATATATTGAGAACAATTTTAGGGAAAAACTATGACAAAGTGGAAAAAGTTTAACATTTTTTTTTAATTTTTAATTTAAATTTAAAATTCTCAGCATCCCCTTTCCTTTGTGTGCATATGTAGTCACATTAATGTAATGAAATCCAATGAAATCCTAAAGGACGAAATGCGTCCCATGAAAACTTTTTCCACTTTGTCATAGTTTTTTCCTAAAATATATTATTATATAATGAACAACAGAGATCACAAAAGAAGAGAAACAGAAAATTATATTTGTGTATAGCTAGAGTTCATAAAAATAAAATAAAAACACTCATTGTTGTGCATGTGATATCTATGTGGTTTTTCTGAAATATATCTACTGCCGACTGTGTCCTGTTTCTGAGTAATCCAAAAGAGAAAGAAGCGTGTTTATGTCCTTCCTTTTATAGTCCTGAATAGAATGACACCTAGAAGGTTTCCTGGCAGACAAGGTGGTGAGATCCCTACAATTCTTTTTATTTTTGTAGTTTTTCCATTTACAATTGTTAGCATTTTTCTCTTTTATGTCTGTCATCTTTATTTCTAGTTGCATTAAACCAATCTTTTTCTTCAGTCATTTTTCTTTAATTTTCCTCCATTATTTTCTGCTTTAATTCTTATATCAATTTTATTCTTTCTTTTTTCCTTCTCTTTGAATTGTTTTCATTTTAAATATTTTTGCAACATTTTTAATTTTAATTTTTTTTCCACCTATTTTTTTCTTTTTCTTATCATTTAGACTCTCTTATTTACTTTTCTTTGTTGTTTTGTATCTATTTTCTTTTTACTCTCTTTTTTCTTTAAATGCAGTGCAAATCAGATGAAATAAGAAACAGACTTATCAATAGATGGATGATTAAACAAAGTAAATTATATGGTTTGAATTATTTTTCTTTCATATTTTTTTACTATTTCCTTTGCTCTTTTTTTTCAATTTTTCTTTGTTCTTCTTTTGCTTGTCCTTCATTTTTTTCTTTTTTTCTTCATTTTCCATCTGTTTTTATTCTTTCATTTCCTATTTTTTGATTGCTTCATGCTTCTTTCTATTATATTCCCCTTAAATTGTTCTTATATTTAAGAACTCTGCACCATTTGTAGAGCAACTGTTTGTTCAAAGGAATTTTCTATGCTAAATCACTGAACAGACTGGAAAGTATGTCTCATCTTATTTGTGTACAGTGCCAAGTGGTTCCATTTTTGGCATCTTCTCTTATTGCATTTTTATCTTAAAGCATTCAAAACCTTTATGTCAACAAATGCACTGGCCTCAGAGATTGTTTGAATCATAAAATTATCTGTTGACTAGCCATATGCTGATCTTTTTATTTTTTTATCACTGTCTCAATCTCATTCTCTTTAGACCAGTGTTTCTCAAGCCATTTTTTAACTTCAGGGCTCATATGTAGAATAACTAAAAACTTTAAATTTTAATAATGAAAAATTATTCATAAACAAATTTCGTGAAATAGGCATTTTTAAGACATTACATTGTATATTTAAGCAGTACAATTTTCATTTAAAGGAATTTATAAAGAATCTGTTATTTGTTTTTTTTAGAGAGGCCAATAATGACTGATTTAAATCCCTTGAGGAAAAGGGAAAGGATTATTCACTCCTCTTTAAAGTTTAAGGAATTTAGCATCCAGTTTAAATTAAACATATCAAAGATTATTTTCTGGATGAAAAGTAGAAGCAGAACATCAGTTGAAACTTTTATATATTCTTTTCAGAAATATACCATAGCAATAAAATGTTCAATTTTCCTTGTTTGTTTTATAAAGTAATTAAGTGTTCTTAGATGGTGTGAAATGTGTGGACAGACTTACTTTATGACATTGTGAGTTCATAGACAAATGCTTAGTAGGTGGTTGCTGATTAATACCTTCTATTGTGTGCGTGGACGAGGCCTTAGTCAGCAGCTACTAGCTCTCTCTTCCATTATGTGTATGAGTATAAGTGCATGTAGATCAAACTGGTCCCCAAAATTGTTTTGAGCTTTGAGAAGCAGTATGTTTCTATTTTTATATCTGTAAGGGGATTCAGAATTTAATTTCACATAGAGGTGTGAACTTTTTGAATACAAGGTTTTAATTGGTTAGAAAATAATTTCACACTGGCTCACAAAAATCTTTTTCTCAAATTTGCAGGAGCGGTGAAAGGAGTTATTATTGTTATTTTCTAAATGGTCCAAAATTAACATGTGGTAGGTCTACAACTATGTCCAAAAGTATTTTGTCAGTATTTGCCCTTATAATGATTGTTTATCCAACAAACCTTCTGATAGGATTTTATTGGTTGAAAAATATACAGAGAATTTAATTCCTGTAATATCACATTTGTTTAGATTTTGTGTGTTTTTTTTAACAGTAAACTAAACTAAAATTCAACTTATAAAAAATAACTCATAAAGGAATTTTTTGTTTTTTGAATAAAAATATCATAAAGAAAAATATTAAATTAACTTAGGACATATGACAGCCACTTAATGACATCACTCCATACAGTGACGAAAGTGCCAGTCAATTTCATTTCATTTGCAACAGCCAAAGTGACAGGTTGCTTTCTTTAGCCTGGGCCTCCCCTGCCAGCTTACAAGTCCATGGTGCTATTTCCCTTTGGGAATATATCTTTCCCAGATATAGAATAAAATTCTAGCTTGCAGTCCTCAATTTGGGAAAACCCGAGACTTGCTGTTTGTGGAATATGCCCTTGCCGGGGACATATATGAATCCAGCCCATTTGAATCTGGAGCCCTAAAAATGGCTTCTCCAGATACAGGAATATCTTCATATTATATGTAAGACCTTTGCCTTTTGTTTCTCCTTACACTCTGCTTTGCTGTGTAGATATATGTGATATATTATTCTCTGTGTGGGACATGTGTATATATGTATATATAATTTTGTGTTATGTCTTTGAAGGATTAAAGTCTCTCTGAGAACAAAACAAGCTTGTCGTTCTTTTTCTTTTCAACCATTCTGTTCTGTCCATAAAATATCAGTGTTATATCAAATGGGAGAATAAATCTTTTTTCCAAGTGCTCTCATTACAGGACAATTGTAGAAGTAAATTCAGTTTAGAACAAATCTAAAAGAAATAAATTCTGTTAAGAATAAATCTCACAGAAGTAAATTCACTTAAGAAATAAGTTCAGTTAAAAAAAATTTATGGTAATGATAAAAAACTTTTAAACCAATTAATGAAAATTATAAGCCTTCCAACTTTATCTAAAGTTTTATTCTTTCTGCATTATAAAAAGATGTGAATTACTTTGAACATTTTTCTAAAATTATAAAATTTTACCTAATTACTAAAAGTAGATAAAAGTACATATAAATATAAGTTTTCTTGAATTTAAATATTAACTACAGAGAAGGATTATTATTTGCTTGACAGAATGACATATGAAAAATAGTCATGTAGCCAAACCTACCATTTTCTTGTAAGTAAATATGCAAGCTTCCCTTATAATAATAATAATAATAATAATAATAATAATAATAACTTGGACTGGTTGGAAAAGATTCCAGTAGGCTGATTGAAGGGATCCCTGGAAGTCCATGCCTCAAAGAGATACAAAAAATTGTTCTGACAAGTACAGCCCACACTTTACGAAGGGCTTTATCTATGTAATTATTTTTTTTTTTTTTTTTTGCAGTGGAAAGTGTCATGACGCCATTTCTAACCTTAGGTCCCTGGGCGGGACCTGGAAAGAAATGTGTAAACGCCAGATATCAAAGGAAATAAAAATAATAATAATAATATCTTTTATATTATTATGTTCATTCACAACACAAAAACTAGTGGTATGACAGTAGACTTGAAAGGCTGAACCTTTCTACCGATAACTCATATATTTTGTTTTGTTAGGAATAGGAACTGAGCAGCATTCTAGCAAAAGTGCATCTGACATGGAAGTGTTGTATGAAGCAGAAGTATGTGATGTAATTCATCTATGCAGAAAAAGTTTCACCAAATGATATTTATCAGGGGTTACTGACCATTTATTGAGACCAAACAGTGGATGTGAGTAAAGTGATGTGGTGATCAATGTGTTTGGGACATCAATGTGTTTGGGACATCAATGTGAAAAGTCACATTCTGAGGGGTCCTGTTAAACTTCACCTCCTTGCAGTGTTCATGGTTGATAAAAAGTTATACCCAGCAGTTGTGACTGTGAAATAATATAGTATCTTGAGGCTAAAAAACTTGTTCTATCCAACAGTGTTGTTGTGATTTACGCATTTGTTGTAGAAAACAAATTAGGAGGCATTACTTTTGGAGCACCTCCTCTGATTTAATTTGCACTGCAAAATACAAAATGCTGATGAAACTATATTTTGTTAATATGCTGAACGAGTTCAATTATTTTTTCTGTTTCTTATTGAATGCTTTATCTGTAAAAATGTTAATTTACTTGCATAATTATTTGTTAGTATAACTACTAACAAATAATTATGCAAGTAAATTAAAAATCTTTAATCTTTGATTGCTGCTGATACCATGTAAACCAGTACTACTTGCTGTATGTTTTGGTCATTGGCAAATCTAGTTTTCCCCACCAGGCTTTTCTGGTGAGGACGGTGATTAGACACTAAGCAGAATAAAAAAGCAAGACCTATCAAAGGTTCTATTTCTTGTAGGTTCAACAGCTGTCTACCACAATGGAGTAAACTAGGCTCCACAGCTATCTATACAGCAAGTGCGGTGATGACACACTGATGGATGGATGGCTTTCTAGACTGAAGTCAACAGCTGTGTCTGTAACCAAGGTGAGCCTTCAAGTGTGGAACATCAGCTATGGTTTAACCAGGAGAAGAATGAGCTCTATCAGGTCTATGCATGAATGTAAACCTCTCTGGCTTTCAATTGTAGACATGTGAAGGAAACTGACCAGCTGTGCACTGTGCAGTGACCCTATAACTGCACAGGGTCATGGGGCTGTTGATGAATAACTGATGATAAAATATTTGTTAATGACTAAAAATAGAATGTTCCAGTTTCCATTCTGTGTTGTATGTGTAAATGTGTTTGATAACATTATTTTTAACAGCTTCTTCCCATGAACCACTGCTTCGTGGAATCAACTCCCAAGAGGATACTTTCCCAATCACTACAATCTTAACCTGGGCAAGTCTGAGGTTAAATGTTATATTCCTCACATATCCTCATAAACTGTTTCTTATGTTGTTACCCTCTACCTTGAGTGGCTATTGATCCCTGTACAGGATGAACATCATTGTTGTAAAAAAAAATTGTGAATATTCTATTTCCTATTTTATTCATTGAATTGAGGTTTTAGATTTGAGATATTGGCCTGTTTTATCAATGGTACAAGTAGCTTTGATGATATTTGGGTAGAATTACTTTATTTGCATTCCTGTATAAAATGCTTGGATAGGTACAGGCACTATATATATATATGATATATATATATATATATATATATATATATATATATATATATAAATATAAAAGTGGACATGGAAGTCAGCACTTAGAGGCGACAGTCTGTTTCATGCTAGTGCAATCGTCAGGAGTCGCCTGACGATTGCACTAGCATGAAACAGACTGTCGCCTCTAAGTGCTGACTTCCATGTCCACTTTTATATTTACACACGCTCTATCTCTGATATTGAGCACTTTATCCCATAAATATAGCACACTTTAAGACTATATTTCTGTATATATATATATATATATATATATAGTTATCCACAAACAGACTGTTTCATTGTATCACAGCTCATCAATGTGGCTAGACATCTGATTGCTTCAAGCCAGGATCGAAATCCAACCAATTTGGTATCAGTCAGAGATTCTACCCCCAAGCTATTGTCGTATAGCAGAGTGGAAGGGAAATTTTAATGTTTTTACTGTGTGAAAGATGTCAGTAGCTAGGAGAGCTCAATTCAGTTGTTGTTTGGTTAACAAAGTTAAGCAGTGATGGGCATGACATCAAAATCCCAGAACATTTTTCCTCCTTTAATAGCCACTTATGCTTGGTTTAGTTTGTAATGTATATAAATGTAGGTAGAAAAACGCCAATGTTTATAACAGGGGTTGGCAACCCCCAGCCTATGGGCCACATCTGACTTGCAAAGGATTTTTGCCTGGCCGCCCAACTGGACTGTAGTAAGGAAATTGCATTTTCGTTGATTGCATTAGTTGTTATCCTGTTATTCCTTCAGTAAAATAAGGGACCTTGTTTAAATAATATAACATTAACATCATTCATTTTCTTTAAACTTCCAGGCAGCCTTCTGAATGCAGTGGTCTGAGGTTGAGACAATTTATTATAGTGCATTTGATATCATGGCCCTCCTTCAAGACACTGAATAGCTATCTGGCCCGAGCTCTCCAAAAGTTGCTTACTTTTGGTTTATAAGATAGCAAGGATCACAAAGCACTGCCTGGGGTCCCCAATCAGGTTGTCACCCTGGTCAGGGGGGATTTGGAGGTAGTATGTCCACTCCATAGATTAAATGTAGAGTTCAGTCCTCACTTTTCAGCCATGGCACAGTTCCAAAGCATCTATATAGCTTTGTGAGTAATTAATTATTTTCCAATTTACAACCCGTTTCCTACAGATGAAACATCACAGAAGAAGATGATATGTTCTTCATCATGGAGAGAAGAATAAGAACAATCTAACCATTTAGATGAAATAAAAGTTTACATTCAAAATTCCCTGAAGTTTACCTGAAATTCAGAGTTGTCCTTCTCCTAGACCAGTTGCCATCCAAGGCTATAGAACCCAGTCTGTCCTGCTATTTACCCATAGTTGGAGGGAGAAGAAGAGGATTCACACCTTTCCCAAGGGTATTAGTACGTAAGTGAATGTAATGGAATCGACTGGAATTTGAACTCGGCTCTCCGATTCCTCAATATATATATATATATATATATATATATATATATATATATATATATATATATATATATATCATAACAAAAGATGGAATGTAACAAGGGGCACTGGCATGTTGGCTGAACAAAAACTGTTCAAATATAATCTTATGATTTTTTCTGTGCATTTTCACTATTGCTGTGCTCAACTAATCTTAGTAAATGTTAATCAACATCCTCTACACATGATGATAAAATACATCTCACAGCAAAGCCTCTGATCAGGAGATTGGAGGTTTTGAGGAACATGGGTCCACCTCTGATTGCTGTTGTTTTCAGCTCCAGCCTAACCAGTGGTAACACCTGTTAGGGCCCCAAATATGGAGAAGTAGTGAACCCCCAAACAAACAAAAAAACACTGTGAAAGTATAAAAATACATTTTTATTGTAAAAATACAAACAATACAGTTTTGTATTAAAAAAATACCAACAATATATTATATAGCAAAATGACCAACAATACATTTTCTCTGTAGTTGAAGGCATACAATTGCGTTCAAAATATTCAGATTTCAGCATTAAATAACCGATAGAGGTTGGTAAGCCGTTAAACAAAATCAATCAACCAAATATTCCAAGAAATAGGGCTCAAGATAAACTTTTCAAAAACAGAAACTGTTATCTGGAATTGGAATGAAAGCAGTGATAGTACCTACCCTGGATCCATCATAAAAGTTCACAATCTCAAATTAGTAAATTCAAAACACTTAAAATACCTTGGTGCATGGATGAGTTATAACAAATTTAGTATAGGGGATAAAGAAATTGAACATAGAATAGGCTGCGCTAGAGGTAGTTTCAGCTAACATCACAAATTGCTCTAAAACCAAAACATTAACCTGAAAACTATAGTCATATTCTTAAATAGCTTTTCTCAAACTGAGACTTTCATATGGATACCATCCATGGCACCAAACCTGTTCAGAAACTGTCAGCTGTAAGCGACCACTTTCTAATATCAATCATTAAAAATGGCTTTGAATGAGTGCAGACTATAAAGACTATGGGTCTTGTGGAAGACGCTCCATTTTCAAACCTCATGTTATAAAATCACAAAGAACTGTGCCAAATAACAGAAACCACATGACCTGAGGACTTTCAAAAGCAGCAACAACTAAAATGAATATCATATGTAACTTGAAGAGAAAATAATGATTTAATCAAAATGTGGATATTCCACACTACTTAGAATAAGAGGTTAGGAAGAAAGACTCCATCAATATTGGATAGAGTGATAAGAGCTACTGGACTTGAAAAAACGATTCAAGAAATTCATGTATCCTTTTCTAATGAAGCCTAGAAAGGTGAAACGCATAATCAAATCTAGTTTCAATAAATGATTTCTATTTATCAAATTTCTTCAAAACTTTGTCAGGATTCTATATCCTATTTTATAAACTTATTGTTGACACAGAAAATACATGGACAGATGTATAAACATATAGATCTTTTATTTTCAACTCATTCTGAAAAATTGGATATGGATTTAACTTAAATTCATTTTTAGAAAAGGCTATATGTATCTCTCTCTCTCTCTATATATATATACATATGTATATAGGATCAGAACAAAAGTTCATAGCATTTTTTAAGTAAATTCAAAGAAAGCATTTAGATATTTGTAAACAGACTTATTCAATTATCTTTCACCATTTTATAAGAAAGACATCTTGGTTGGTTGGGTCAATAACTTTTCAGCACCCTAAATAAAATAGTTTTTTTCTATCCTCTTTCAAAATAAATGCCTGCATTTTAAAATACAAAACACTAGATGAACATAAGTTAATTCAAAAACAATTATAAATGTTATTAAAGTCTATTAAATCTTTTGAAAAATATAAGTTTATATTTTTTATACACAGACCTTTAAGTAAGGGGAGGCCTTTAAGTAAGGAGCAGCCTTAAAGTAAGAGTACAGCTTTTAAGTAAGAGGGTGGTCTTTAAGTAAGGGAGCAGCCATTAAGTAAAGGGGCAGCCTTTACGTAAGGGAGTGGCCTTTAAGTAAGGAGCAGCCTTTAAGTAAGGGTGCGGCCTTTAAGTAAGGGAGGACACAAGTAACAATTAGTTTGCATCATTTTCACAGGGAGGGAGCAAATGATTTTCTGGTGGCGGAGAGGCAGCCCCCAGATCTCAAGTTGGTGACAAGCCTTTTTATACAAAATGTTACTGTACATCTGGACGTATCACTTAACACTGATTATAGAATTATCATAAAATCAGTGCTATAAAACCTCAGCAGTTTTTATTTTATAATTTATAATTTTTCACTGATTAAAATCTTTTTCTCTTCATTAAAGATAGTATGTTGCACAATGCATCAGAAACAGTTGAAAGATTTTGATACCTCATGTTTTTGGGTCCTCAAATAAAATGTCATCTTATATTTTTTTTTTAATTTCACCCCAGCAAAGGCAATAAAGCCACTAAGACACAAAGGCTTACTGAGAGTGAAAGAATATGAGAAAAATCATTATTAAGGAAAGAGGACAATAAAATAACAGAATTCAAGGAGATAGATGATAATTGACATTACATTTAAATTTTTGAAGATCAAAGCTGACTGGAAAGCAAGAAGATGGAAGAGAGTTCCACAAGTGAGAAATGAGAGAGAAGAAAATCTTAGCATAGAACTGTGGTTTATATCTAGCCATTTCAACTTTAAACTGATGTAACCTCGCTGCCAAGTCTTATAAAATCAAAATGATGTTATTGAAAAGAATATAAGATCTACTTGTTGACAGTGGACACTAATGTATTCTTCAATGGTTAATGAAATGTTTTGCTTTTTTTTAAGTGCTTTGCATTGTCTTTACCAAAAGTGAAAGATGAATTAATGATTCTTAAGAAAGAATTGGTGAAGCAAATTTGAATTTTGGTTGAAACTGCTTATATAACTTTTACAATCGTGCCCTCCTTGTGTTGTCTCACTGCTGGGATCAAAGTCAGTTCTGTCACTGGCATCCACACTGGTAGACAGTTCAAATCTGGGATATTTTTCTTATTAATAATACAATATAACACAGTACAATCTGTTGCCTGATAAATGGAAAGGAAACAGTCACCACCAAGTAATTCTCCTTACCTGCTTAAATGCTTTGAAAGACAGGATATCAGACCCTGATAGCTTACCGTATGACACCTCAACAATCACTATCAGTTATAAGATGAACCAGTTATCATCATCACACTCCAGCATGTATGTGAAACAAGGCACTAAAAACTGTGTGGAGGTATAGGAAGAGTTTACAAGGAGAATTTAATACTTGTCTCTCTTTTGGAATATACAACAGTTGTCTAATAGAGCAGGAAATCCTACTAAAACAAGGCATAGATAAAAATACTAGATAAAGCTGACTGTTGTACATATTTAATAGAGTTTTTCTTCTCAGGCATCAAAATCATTCTAGACATTATATTTATCAAAATAATAAACATATAATAATTTTCATAAAAATCTTTGATATCAAAAATAACTAAAATAAGATTATTTAACCATGACCACTCGGTAATAGATAAGAGTGGACTAATGACCTTATCTTTGTTGCTGAACACCATCCTCTGCTAAATTTCAGAGAAATCTTTGCGCTGTCTTTTAAGCTTATCCAATTCTCTATTGCTTGTATAAACAACTGTATTATTTACAAGCTGTAAGAAAATTTGACATGAAAATGATTTTTTCATAAATTTACCAATTGGACTAATATTTGGACGTTGGTCATTGCGCTCTCTGGTCTTCTTCTGATTTCTGTCAGTTCAGGTAAACTTCAGGGAATTTTGAATGTAAACTTTTATTCCATCTAAATGGTTAGATTGTTCTTATTCTTCTCTCCATGATGAAGAACATATCATCTTCTTCTGTGATGTTTCATCTGTAGGAAACGGGTTGTAAATTGGAAAATAATTAATTACTCACAAAGCTATATAGATGCTTTGGAACTGTGCCATGGCTGAAAAGTGAGGACTGAACTCTACATTTAATCTATGGAGTGGACATACTACCTCCAAATCCCCCCTGACCAGGGTGACAACCTGATTGGGGACCCCAGGCAGTGCTTTGTGATCCTTGCTATCTTATAAACCAAAAGTAAGCAACTTTTGGAGAGCTCGGGCCAGACAGCTATTCAGTGTCTTGAAGGAGGGCCATGATATCAAATGCACTATAATAAATTGTCTCAACCTCAGACCACTGCATTCAGAAGGCTGCCTGGAAGTTTAAAGAAAATGAATGATGTTAATGTTATATTATTTAAACAAGGTCCCTTATTTTACTGAAGGAATAACAGGATAACAACTAATGCAATCAACGAAAATGCAATTTCCTTACTACAGTCCAGTTGGGCGGCCAGGCAAAAATCCTTTGCAAGTCAGATGTGGCCCATAGGCTGGGGGTTGCCAACCCCTGTTATAAACATTGGCGTTTTTCTACCTACATTTATATACATTACAAACTAAACCAAGCATAAGTGGCTATTAAAGGAGGAAAAATGTTCATGGATTTTGATGTCATGCCCATCACTGCTTAACTTTGTTAACCAAACAACAACTTGTGTTTCAGTGCAATTTTACTAAAGGCATATATATATATATATATATATATATATATATATATATATATATATATATATATATATATATAATACATAAAAGATTAATGGTCAGAGTTGAATCAGACCAGGAAACAGTAGTATTAAACAGTGTTCAATATGTGAATATATATATATATATATATATATATATATATATATATATATATATATATATAGGTTACCGTGTGACTGAACAGGAAATAAAAATCTGTCTATATTTCTGAGATGAGGTATTATGTACATTATTTACATTATTCAGACTATTGTCCTCATCTTTGTCACTATATTTATTACAACATTGTAATAAATATGGTGACAAAGATGAGGACAATAGTCCGAATAATGTGAATAAGGAAATAAAAAATTACTTATCTTTTGATGAATAATTAAAAATCCAATGGGTTGATTTGTATAGGCATGCAGTGTGTATATAGTGAAAGGCAGAAAATGAATCTAGCTGTTTTTTCTTCTTTCTTATTCTTTCGATGTGTATCTTTTATACATATGTTGCAAGGGTGTAATTTTAAACATCTGACAAGCCAGAAGAAGGTAATTTTAGTTGCTAAATGTGTTAATTGAAATGTCTTTTTTCTTATTGCTCATGTTCCCTCAGGATGTAGATGATCATGGCTCTCCACAATTTCCTGTCTCTTGTAGTTTTTGTCTTTTTGTCATTTCTCATAAAACCTGTTCTGCTATCTATTTACTTAAGTTCATCATGTATGTTATGCACTGTTTTCCTCTGTCCCTCTTGTCCTTAAACTGTCCTGTGACTATCAGATTTTTCAAGCCCTCCTTCCTCATTATGTCCCCCAGAAATTTCACCTGTCTCTTCCTGATGTTAAGTATGTTTTCCCGTCATTGCTCACATGTTCAGTCCATGGTATCCTCAGCATTCTTCTGTAGAGCCATATTTCTGTTGCTTCAAGTCTCTTCTTCATCTTTGAGGAGATTGTTCAGCATTCACTGCCATATAGGACAGATATTGTGTAACAGTTCAGTCATCTGTTTTTCTGTTTCTAAATACTCTGCTTAGCTTTTGGGAATTCATCTTTAGTTATCCCAATGCATCTTTAAATTTTCAGTGTCACACTTTCCATTCTTTGTTAGAACACTTCCCAGATATTTAAATTTTTGTATTTTTGTGATTTTGGTATCTCGGATTTGTAATTTGCATTTTGGGCTCATCCTTTTGCTAACAACCATGCATTCTGTCTTCTTGCATTTCATGCTTAATGCTTTCTTCTAGTTTTCTTTCTCTACCTTCTGTAGGAACTTTTGTAGTTTACTTTGTATGTCTGCTATCAACACTGTGTTGTTATCTGCATATCTTATGTTGTTAATATAGTGGCTGCCAATAATGAATCCTGACAGGACATCTAATTCTCTAAGAATCCCCTTGCTTTATAGGTTGAACAAGTCCGGTGAGAAGACACATCCTTGTCTTACACACTTTTCTATTTTTGTATATCTGCTGAACGCTCATATTCCATTCATATGCAGGTCATTTGCTGCCAGTATAAGTTCTGGATTATTCTAATTTCCTTCCCAACTATGTCAAGGTTACTGGGCAGTTCGAACAGATCTTTGTAGTGTACTTTATTAGACACCTTTGTGTAATGTATTGAACTTATAAAGTTATGACATGTTTGAATGATGAAACATTGCAACATGACAATTTGATATATAAGTTTTAAACAGTGTGTAGATTTTATCTTTTTATATAAATTGTAAATTGAGTAAATTATGCTTTAAGTTAATCATATTTAATAAAATTAAGTTTTATTTTGTTTGAAATTATCCAGCTTATAAAATATGTTTTAACAATGTGTCTGTTTTTAATTTGAGAGTATAGAACTTATTTTTTCAAATTTTAATTTATATAGATTTTCATAATTATTCATGATGCACATGTAATAATCAGTTAACTCTCATTAGGACTGTTGTATTAGTAACAATACAGCGAGGGCCAGTGTGTACTACCCCCGAACCTCTCAACCTTATTTAAAATAGAATGATCTATTATGACAGCTCTAATAATTTTTATTTAGATGCATTGTATTTATTTTCATTTTTTCTAGTTGAATTGTTCACCTATATTGCATATGATCTATTATTGTATATAATTAGGTTACAATAAAATTTGGATTTTATATGAATACTACCTTATGAAAATTGAGATGTATTAGAGTGGGAGGCCCCATATCTCAGATTCGTTGGTGGGTTGCCCTGTATCATACATTTGGTGGCGGGCCCACAAGACTCTTGCACTGGCCTTGAGTATAGTGATGGTTTATCATTGAATTTATCAAGTTGAATACAACTCCTTTGCTAAAGAACCTTATTATTATTCTCATCTTGAAATTAGAATTACCTTTCCCAATTAATTTAACAGACATACATCTCATTGTCTTCAGGTTATAATTTGAGTAATCTATAAATAAGAAAAATTAATAAACTAGAATACTGGAGATAGATATTTTTTTAATCATTTCATCCCAAGCAAGGATGCAAAGGGGTTACTGGAAGTGAAAGAGAATGAAAAGAATTAAGTGAGGGGAAAGGACAATAGAAGAACAAGATTCCGGAAGACATATGATGATGATTGGCATTGCATTTAAATTTTTGAAGATTGTAGGTGGCAGAGAAACATGAGATCAGAAGTGAGTTCCACAGCATGAGGTATGAGAAAAGAAATCATTAGAATAGAACATATGGTTGCATCTAGATATTTTAACAGTAAAACAGTGAGACCTAGTTGTTAATCTAGTAGCACACTTAAATTCATGCAATCAAGGCATTGAGGAGTAAAGCTCATCAGAACAATTACCATGAAAATATTTGTAGAAAAGAGAGAGGGAAGCCATGCCATGTCAGTAAGAAAGTGACTGAAGTTGAGATGCCAGGTCAGGATCGATTATATTACAGACCGTACTTTTAATTCTGTCAAGAATCTTGAGATATATAGTTGGAGCACTGAATAAGATATGGCAGCAATTTTCAATGCATGGACAAATGGTAAATTTATAAATGTGCAAGATGGATTCTGATGAGAAAAATTATCTGGAATGACATAGTGAACCAATTTTACAATCAGTAGACCGAGCAATCGACTTAATATATTCCCTCCACTTCATGTCAGTGGAAAATGCGTGCCTCAGAAAGCACAAAAGTTGATTTCATGGAGGTTAGCATCATTCGTGTTGATAGAAGGCAGAAAAAGTTCTCCATGGTGATTAAATGAAATCAGTTTTATTTTGGAAACATTAAAATTTACAAGCCTGTAGCAGGGTTATAAGTTGGGTGTTGTAGTATTATTTTCCCCATTGTTATTATATGTTGTCTGTAACGGGGTTGATATTAATGACATGAAATTAAAATGCATAAAATGTAAAATGATAACAACAATAAAAACTTGAGACACATGTTGACATAAGTAAGAAGAATTTGTATTTTCTTTTTGTGATGTGAATTATAAAATATTGGTATGGTGTGTGTGTGTGTAAAGTGTTCTCAGTGTCACTTTTGTTTAAAAGTCAGTGCTTAGTTGGTTTGGTTCCAAGAATTTTGTTTGTGTGGATGCGTTTGAAATTGTCTGTTTTCAATCTTCACGGAGCGCATGCTAGACATGTGTTTCTGTACTGCTACTTGTGTACTGGTCCCTCCACGTGGTGGAAAGGTCGTTTTTATAATCATGAGAATGATGAAATATCCTTCTTTTCTATCATGACAAGGTTATTGTTAGAATGAAGAAATATCCTTATTTTTTTATCATCATTGATAGCAAGGTTATTTTTAGAATGATGAAATATCCTTATTTTTTATCATCATTGATAGCAAGGTTATTTTTAGAATGATGAAATATCCTTATTTTTTATCATCATTGATAGCAAGGTTATTTTTAGAATGATGAAATATCCTTATTTTTTATCATCATTGATAGCAAGGTTATTTTTAGAATGATAAAATATGCTTATTTTTTATCATCATTGATAGCAAGGTTATTGTTAGAATGAAGAAATATCCTTATTTTTTTATCATCATTGATAGCAAGGTTATTTTTAGAATGATGAAATATCCTTATTTTTTTATTATCATTTATAGCAAGGTTATTTTTAGAATGATGAAATATCCTTATTTTTTTATTATCATTGATAGTAAGGTTATTTTTAGAATGATGAAATATTCTTATTTTTTTATCATTACTGATGGCAAGGTTATTTTTAGAATGATGAAATATGAAATATCATCATCATTCTGGACCATAAAAAAGTATTCTTTACCCCTGTTAACCACTGATTGGAGGTCTTTCCAAGAGCAATTGCCAGTTTTACTTTGTCTGACTGGTTGGACCTGTCATACTTGCTACTAAGACAGGAGTAAATAGTTGTGTCATCAGCATAGAGTTGGGAACTGATGACATCAGGGAGGTCATTGAAGAAAATAAGAAACAACTTGCAGAAATTAATAATCCTATGCAATGTTAAGAAAAACTTTTGAAATTTTTTGTTTACAATGGTGGCTATGTCCAGGTTACAGAAAACAAATAACAAAGAATAGATTTTATAACAATTCTACTACTTTAACTGATAGTTTTTGACTTTAAATTAGTGTTAAAACAATGTTTATTATTATACTCTTCTGTAATTAGATCCCTTTCTGATTCCCTCTACATGCTGGCCAGATGTGAGCACTATGAAAGCAAAACTCAAAATAAAAATAAAAAATGTCGTCTTCTATGCAAGGGCTCTGAGCATCACAAAACAATTCCCCACAAAAATCTAAAATCTGAAAAACCAATCTTGAACATTGCTACCAAAAAGAAAGATGATCCTGGAAGCCAACAGATTTGTTTAAAAGAAAGTCCCTCATAAATGATTGACACAGTATATAGTTGATAGACCAGCTGTCGACAATGGTTTCAGCTCTCATCATCACCACCATGAATCTGTTTTTTTTTAAAAATCTCCCAATTGACCAGAATCCAACACAGACATTCTGCTTGATCAAGCTTCATAAACCAAATTCAGGCCTTTCTTCTCCAGGCCTTTCTTGTGACCTTATTGCCAGCAATATCCCACTCATACTTTGGGCCTCTCTTGTCATTACCAACATCATGACCTCGCCTGTTACCCACACCCAGCCTTACTGATAGCACCCTTACACCCAATCGCTTCCCCTACCAACAGCAACTAAAGAACCACATATCAACAATTTTATCACTTTTTCACATAATTCTGAAAAATGATCAATACATGCTGTTGAAATTTTAATCCAAATTTGTTCTTTTTCCTTTGAAACAATACACTCATTATAACATTATATAGGAAGTAAACCCTATTTCCAACACAATTGGATAACCACATACATACCATATTAAAACACAGCCAAACTTTATTTTCTACCTAATAATAGACAATATTACATACATGCCAAAAATATTCCACAATACAACACACATTGTTTAAATCAAAGTGTCTATTGGTTAGAAATTAACATCACAATGTGAAATATTTGACCAATCAGAGAAAACTAAAACCTTATTTTTCTCAAGCCTACTTTTATGAAAAATTTTAAAAATGTACAGATAATTTTCTCCATGAAAGTCAAACTTTCATGGAGCAGAGATGTGACTGTCTCCAAGCCAAAGAGAAGATGTGGTTACATAGCTTTTTCCTTCCTTGACAGTGCATGCTGAAAGAAACATGTGTTGGGGACTACAAATGTATCATCTCCAACAACAACAACAAGAGTGAATATTTGCTCATGATAAAAGTCTTTTCTAAACTTCAATTTTTTCTGTGAACCAACTACCCAAAGATTTGTTTTACTCCTTTTTAACTCTTTTGAATTCATGTACATATGTTTCTAAATACAAATGATTTATTTAACAGGCATAACCATGTTTTCTTTATTTTTTTTATTTTATTATTGTTTGGAATTTGAACATTTGAATTTTTAACATATAAAAAACCTGGATGACTGATTTTCTTACACCTACCTTTAAAAAATTCTTTAATTACTATTTCTAATATACATAACCTTACAGAGTAAAATTTAAGTCAAATGCTGGAACTGAATTTTACATTTTTGCAGAGATAAAAAAATTACAGTAATATTAATTTAGAGTAATTCTTAAAACAAAGATGAAAACTATTTGCAAAGAAATGTTTATTTACAAAGTTTATTGGATTTTTTAAAAAAAATCTTCATAATCTTTTAGAAAAATGATCCATCATGGCTTTTCTTGCAAGAGTGTAATTAATAACAGAAAATAATACTTTCTTTGTGTTAGTTTATTTATTCAGATTATTTAATTTTGAAATTCAAAGAATATAATTTCTGAAAATTAATTTAAACATTTAATGTGTAAAATTTCTATGCCCTGAATAATTTTTACTGCTTGCAAAGATGTAAAGAATATGTTGATGATAAATATTTAGAAAAAATAAAATCAGCAAATTATTTTATTTTAATCTATTGTAGGATCTTTGATTTTACATTAAAAACTCCTGTATATTTACATTTCAGTTTTTTTTTGTTTCACTGACTGTTGAGTTTAGTTATTTTTACTGGGGATGTTTTTGTTATTATCATTTCACTTTTTAACACAAATATTTCATAATAGAAAATGTACCTATTATATTCATTAAAAAATGTAATAAATGAAAGTCATTTAATTCTATTGTATTTTCATCTTAAGAAAGAAAGAGAGAGAAAAAAGAGAAAGAGACAGAAAACGGAGAAAGAAAGAAAGAAAGAAAGAAAGAAAGAAAGAAAGAAAGCGCACGAGGGAGAGAAAAGAGTGAAAGAAAGCGAGACAGAAAATAAATAAAGAAAGAAAGAAAGAAAAGGAAATAGAAAAGGAAAAAAGAAAAGAAAAGAACATGAAACCATGAAGCAGGATATTTTTCACCCAATCAGAAAGCCGCTTACAAACACTACCGCCATATTTATATCACGGCCCAGACAAGAAGGTAATGTTGGAAATGTGTGAATACTGGCGCAGATGTTTTTTTAAGTCGACTAGTTGGAATTCCCGACGAAAAACTGAGCGAATCTAGGTAAGTGCAGCTTATGGCAACGCTACAGATTTCTCTCTGGTTCATGGCTGTAAGGTCATAATTTAATTTTCTCCCCGTTTTCTTCTTTCGTGTGGTATTATGAAAAATAAATAAATAAATAAAAATATACACATCGGAAAGAAAACGAAGCTCACATTATGGTGCACTGCTGTATTTCTTTTCTCTTGACTTTTAATAGCGAAATAAACGTTTATTACATTCACCAAGTCTAAAAGAATAAGGAAAAAGTGTACACCGCTCTTTTTTTTTTTTAATTAAGAAAAGAAAGAACAACAAACCTTCATCACTGGGTAATTAACAAAATTTAAAAAAATGTCATATTTCAAGTTGCTTAAGGGAAAAGACATAGCATCGTTTTTTGTTTTTGTTTCTTAGAAAACTTTATTTTTGCTTTAGACAACAAAAGAAGTGATTTTTCTTTTTGATGTTTTTTTTTTTTTTTTTAAATTTTAGCTTGATGGATTTGATTATTATTTTAGTAATTTATTTACCCTTCTTTAACCTAGCAAAAATAATGTTGAATGGGTTCTTTTAACTTTCTAGTTTCTTGGTTAAACTTAAAACATAAATTTTTCTTTATTCTTATTCTTGAAATCTAAGTGTAGTAGTGAAATGATTACTTACTAAGTATTATACTTATATTTTATTTTAGTCCGCCTGTTTTTTTCCCCGTATTTATTAATCGAAAGTCGGGCATTCAAATTATTTGTGTTGTGATGAATTCGCACTTTTTTTTTTTTTTTTTTACAAATAAATTAAAATGTTGTTTTGTAATTTACCTGTTATTTCATTAATTGCAAGATCATTGTAAAAAACATCGACAAAAAATATTTTGCCCCGCGAAGACTTTTCTTGCTTGCCTACAGAACATTTTACGAATTGATCATATGATCATAGACCTTGTTTAATGCCGATTTCTCAACGAAAGAGAAATGTGGCTATCGTAAAGTTAAAATGACATGTATTTTCCGGTTATATGAAATTACTTTTCTTTACACTTTTAGTTCAATTAAGAAAATGCTATTACTTTTTAAAAGCGTGTGATTGTCAATTTCATACGGACAGCTAAAAATCACAATTTATAAGCAAAATGTTTTTTTTTTGTTTTTTTCTTAATTTTATTACGAAGGTCTTCTCCCTTTTCTCTTGAAGGAACAGCTTCCACGTTCATTCAACAAACTGGAGTCTCACTAAATCTGGTTTGTTGTTAATGTTAAGTTTCATCCATTCAAAAATCCGTTTTACGTTGTCGACATCTTGATAAGATTTCATAGTAAAACTGGATCTTGCGCTTAAAAAAAACAAGTCTTCGCATTCTTCTCTTTTAATTTGAGAACCTTTTATTTTCATATCTAATACCTTAAAAAATAAATGTAACTTATTTTAATCATTGTTTATTAGTTCATATAATTACGAGAGTTTTTTTTTTTTTTTTTACTACAACGCGCATGTCAACTCATTCTTAAAAAAAACAAATGTTTTCTTTATGTACAGTTGTACACAATATAAAACTTTGTTTTTTAAATATAGAAAATAATGTTTTAGTGATGAATATTATTAAGTTATTTGATACAAACAAGTACTAAACTATTCACGTGAGTATGTTCTTAAAAAATATTCTTTTTATTTTAGCCTAAAAAAAATTTAGCAACGTCGATTAAAAAAAAATTCACTTATAGCTTTTAGTTTTATTTTATTATTTTTATAGCATTTTGCACTTGCGATGAACCAAGGACATGATTTTAAAACTGAATGAAAATTACGTGGGTGACATGGTTGTGGTGTAGTTGAAATTTAGTATTACTATTGTGTAGGTGGAGAAAGACAAATTCTTTTTTTTTTAAGTCAAGTCATGCGTATGCTTTTTTGTCCTCAACAACTTAGTTAAATGTTGGTTTCATTATCTTTTCTTTACTACTATTTTATTTTATTTAGTATGTAGATTTTATAATCTATAACAGTTTTGTTTGGAAATAGAACTAAAAATCAAAATCTCATTAAAAGGAAAAAGTTGACAAAAAACTATTAGTTTTTGATTTTTGTTTGTGTGTGTGATCTCAAAAAAGGGTAAAAAAAAAAAAATTAAATGATCGTTTATTTAAAATATGATGCTGAGAGTGGAAATGAGCCAAAAATTTTACACAATTCGAATGAATACCTATCTAAAAAAAAAGTTTGTGGGTGTCTCCTTTAAATTGCGTATGATTTGAAATTATGTCAACGTCAAGTAAACGCAGAATTGGAAGATAAGGATAAAAAGTAATTTGAATCTGCCGCCTCTTTTATTGTTTTATTCACACCAATATGACTTAAACATTTTGGCAGCGCGAATAATAGTATATTTTCAACATTTAAGCAAATTTAAGGAAATCCGAAGATTTTTAATAAGAACGACGGAAAACGACTTTGTAACCTCACTCACAGAAAGGTGATTTCCCTGCTTCTCACGTGACCAGAAATCATATTTGTTTTACACGACCTCGGAAAAATGCTGCTGTCAAGTTTCTTTGTATTATTCGCAATATGAGAGGACGAATAAATGAAATGTCTGTAGAATAGAGAACTGGAAGATTTCTTGCGTTTTGTATTTTTACATAACCTGCAAATTGTGTTCCGCATCGGTGCTGTAACTGACCACCAACTGGGTTTGATATTGCCGGCCGGAGAGAATATTTTGTCAGCTGGACTACTCTCATTTTTTTTATCTCATCTTTCTTGTTCTTGTTTAACCACTTCCCCCGCCTTTAAAGACACTTTCATTAGCATAGCCAAACTGTTTCCTCTCTAGAGAGCCCTACGACAAACGTAATCTTCTTATTTTATTTTTTCTTAAAGAGCCTTAGTTTTCTTTTTCCATTCTTTCAAAACTGGTCTATTGAAATATAAACAGCTGGGAAGAGAATTGTAATATTGATTCTTTTGCCGAATTAATTGACACGATCGATTATGTAAGGTTGAGTTTTTATGCATTAGATTCATTTGTCTGTGTTTGTTATATATATATATATATATATATATTCTTTTGTATAGTCTTGCTTGGCTTTTTACCAAATTTGATATGTTATCGATTTAGCAAATAAGTTGGCTTTTGTAGGCAAAAAAACAAAGTTTTTAAAACTAGAAAGCAATGACGTCTTTATTTTTTAGTATTTTTTTCCAGTTATAAATAAATACAGCTTTTATTTGACAATTAAATTCTGGATTTGTGTATTAAAATTTAAAAAATTGAATACTAAAACCACTCTATTTTCGCTGAACCTTCAACTTACCTGGAGAAAAAGGTCTCTGAATAGTGAATGTCCCTTTCTTTTCTGTACAAGTTTTACACTTTATTAAACTTTTCAGTGAAGTAATTTATTATTTTTAATTTTAAATCTTCTTAATGTATTTTGGAATTTCCTTTTCTTTATTTCAGGATTTTAAAAAAAAAGTTTGATTTCTTTATAAAGTGTTACGTTTGAATATAATCGGTTTGTTACTAAATTGATTGGCAATTGGCATCATCTGTATGACTATCTTTGCTCAAGAGTCAGTTCAACTCCGATTATGATAGCGAATGATCTTGAGTAAAAGAAAAAGGAAGTGTCGGGTGTCTGCAAGTATACATTATGCCTCTTTAAAGGTGAATGTGAACTGGTTAATGTGCTAGCCATGAACAATAATATGCAGATAGTCAAGTAGGTTAGACTGGCGCTCGTCCCACACTGGACCCCCGCCCTGCATTTCGTCGGAAACCACCTCCACCTTCAGTGGCCATAGCAGACAGCGCCCACTCGTCATACAGCCAAACTTTTCAGCCATGACCGATTTGCTACTATCACTACTATTACGTGTTCTCTGAGATATCTTATTTTTTTTTATTTATTTTTTTTATCACACAAGTTGTAGTTTTACTAAACTCTGACCTCATGACCTCAACACTGCAACAAGGACATGCATGTGTTTAAAATGTGTATACCTTTTTTTGTTGAGTACACATTGTTGTAGGTGTACCTGACTAATAATTAATATCCATATGATCCTACTGAGTAACAATTACAATCGAGTTGGACAGAAATAGATTTTTTTTTTTTTTTAATTATTTTTATTTCAAGTATCAATTAATAGGTGGGATATTACCTCTTCCCTATTTCAATGTTATATCTTATTCCATTCCATCTTCATTTCACTTACTGTGCAATGTCTTCCTCAGGATGTAGACGGTCATGGCTCTTCACAAATTCGTTTTTTGTAGTTCTTAATAAATTTTGGCTTTCTGTTATTTCTCTTAAACCCTGTTCTGCCCTCTGTTTACCAAAGCTCACCAAGTATGTTATGCCTTGTTTTCCTCTGCCCCTCTTGCCTTCAATCTGTCCTTGTGAGTACTAGATTTTCCAAGCTCTCCTTCCTCATTATGTGCTCTCGAAATTTCAACTGATCTAAAAGCGGAAATATTTGCTTGATTCCTTTCTTATTCCACTGAAACAATTTAAAAAAGAAAATAGATTGAAAAATTGTTAATTAGGTGTTCAGTTGAATGATAAATTACACCATCACATATTTATTTTTAAAGTGATTCACATCAACTGATTCTGGAAGATTTCCTTTTCTCTTTATTTTTACTTCACATATTAAATGAAAAATAT
>OZ038494.1:45952090-46032090 GCA_964036315.1 Acanthosepion esculentum
AAAGTTTTAAGTGTGTGCATAGTATTGATCATTTTATTATTTATATATGAAGCCGAGTTGGCAGAACCCTTTATTTTTGTAAGTTTGAAAATTCTGTGCCATGTCCCCTCAGGATGTGGGTGATCATGGCTCTTCACAATTTCCTGCTCTCTGTAAAGTTCATCTTTTTGCCATCTCTCCTAATCCCTGTTCTGCCAACCATTTACACACTAGGTAGGTCATGCACTGCTTTCCACTATCCCTCTTGCTTTTGATGTCTTGTGAGTGTCACATTCTCCAAAACTCTTTCCTTATTAAATGCCCTAGAAATTTCAACTATTTCTGATGCTACATTTAAGTTTTTTGTTTGTTATTTCCAAAACTTTGTTGCTCAGGTATTCGGTCCATGGTATTCATGGCATCCTTCTGTAGAACCACCATGTTTCTGTTGTCTCTAGTTTCTTCATCTCTTCTCTATTCATAGTGAAGTACATGGCTTTTTTTTTTTTTTTTTTTCCTCTCCATAAGAAAACTTTTATTATTGTAGCAGTTTTAAAGTCTATTTTTTAAAATTCTACTTGTTAATGCTATTAATTTTAAAAGAAAATGGTTACAACCTACAGGAACATAGCTATTAACCTACACATCAAAAAATTGATTTAACATTAAAATGATTTTAAACTGGAGCTGAAGTAGTACTAATGGATTTTGGTTTTACACCTTCAAATGCTACTAGTTTTTATGTCTTACACAAATCTACCTCTTGCAGAGCCACCATAAAAAAAACAGTAAATAAAAACAGTTTGCATGGTTATCTTTAACAATAAAATGATTGATGTTAGAAAATATCAAATATAAAGTGATCTTCATTTAGTTTCTTTTTTTTTTTTTTAATAATCTACTGAGGTCTCTAGTTAAGGATTTGTTTCAGGTTAAACTAGATTAATTTCTGTATTTTAACAAATATCACTTTGGATATATTGAAGATCATAACATTTATAGAGTTTAGCTTTTTACAATTCTGCAAGATTTCATATTTCTGTGTGTGGGGGTGAGCATTTATTTGGTTTGAGGCTTTAATTCTCTTCTAAATTTTTTATTTTAATCTTTTTTCCATTAAAATTAGAATTCTAAATAACTTGTCAGATTCAATATTATAATCAGTAATCTGTTTGAACAGATTAAAGTATTTTTTGTAACTCTTTATATAGGTACCTCCAAAAATTTTCTGGGAAAAGGCCCCAATCTTGGTAAACAAAATATTTTAAATTTGTTAATCCTTTCTAGCATGTTTGAAATTTTGGTTAAAAATCTTGTTTTTCTTGTGTCGGTGGGTGGGCCGAAGATTAGTATTGGAAATTTTAGCATCTTTTTGTTTTCTTTTAAAACATTTAATTAGAAAAGCTTTTAAATACTTTTAAAAAATAAGATATTAAATACACTTTTCTCTTAAAATAAATTTTTTTTGATGAATAATGAATTTTATATGAATTGTTCATCCTGGGTATGACTGTAAACTACATCTGTCAATAAAGCCTCTGATTGGTAGGCTTCGAGGAACGTGGAACCACTTATTGCTGTTGTTCCCAGATCCACCTTAACCTGGGGTGGTAGCATTTGTCTTAGCCATGGGTAAATAGTTACTCACAAACTGAGGTCAAAACATGAAAGTATAATAGATTTTTATTGTAAAAATACCAGCAATAAATTTTTTTTAAAGTAATTTGCCAACAATACATTTGAGTCTCGATAAAAACCTCTTTTCAAAAATGTCAATGAAACCTGATCTACAAACTGATTTCTTATAAAGACTACATATTCTATTCATACAAATCTACTGTAAAAATTTTGTCTGCATTAAATAACCCATTGAGGTTGATATGCCATCAAACAAAATAAATCAAACCAAGAATTCTTTCCTTTTTTTTTTTTTTTTTTTTTTTTTTTTATTTATTACAATTAAGTAAAAACTATATTTACAAATTAAACGGGATGATTTTTCTAGATATGAATGCCCATACACAACATTTATCAGAAAATAAAAGCAAATCTACAGTAATTTTAAAGCCAACATTTCTAAAATTCAATAAAACATTAGATTATAGAGAATATTTTCCTAAATTTTAAAGATTACTGAGTACTTAAGTTATATATAAAGGTGCTCATGTCATATTCCTCAATTATGTTTTACAGATAAAGTCCCCTGTAGAAAATTAGATCTATCATACTGTCAGCACACCTTAAATAAACAGCTAGTCTGTTTAAAATAAATGCTTTTCTCTGATATTTTAAACTTGAAGTAAATAATATTTGTTTCAAATCAGATTAATTATTCTTTAAATCGGCTAATATTCCTCAATTAAAGTTTCAGAAAAGTATATTTTATTTTTTGTAAGATTTTTTTTTTTTTTTTTTTTTTTAATAAAGAGAATTACATTGCAATAAACAGGGGTTAATTAAATTTTTTTTATTTTTAGCACCCCACTAAAAAAAAAAAAAAAATCTCAATTTAAATTAGTTTTGAATTAGACCGAAATATGGAAATATTAAATTTAATCTATTAACTTGAATTTAAAACCAAAATAAGTTTCAAGAAAGACTTTTCATTTTTAAAAATTCATTTTAAACTTTAGGTATCATAAATTAGTGGATGTACCTAGATATGAACACTTCAAATATTTTGGAAATATTTTATTTTTTGGTTAAACTTCATACTAAAATTTACTTCTAAACAGGCTGGGTAGGAATTCAGCTGTTTAAGTATTAGTTTTCTTCATTAATGCACAAATAAACTGTTTTGCAATTTTCCCTAGTTCTATATTTTCTTAGATTAAATACTTGACCTTTTATACCCTTTTTCCAAAAGGTTAGTGGTAACTTTTTAAGTCTCAATACTACAAAAACTTGTTTTGAATGATAAAAATTCAAAATAGCACAAAGCACATAATTGTGCCATAGCTTTGTTGCTAAACAAGACTGAAGTGTGTGTGTGTGTGAGGGGGTTGGATACACTGGGTAAGTATATGACAATTATGTAATTGTATTATAACTCAACTATACCAGTTTTAATGTAAATAAGTCCTTTGTTAAAGAGAGCTTACCACATTAAAAATGTTGAATGTTGTTTTGTGGATATTTTGCAATAATTTATCTAGCATTTATCAGACATGTGATTTTACATTTGAAATGAAATATGTTACTTTATACAGTTCATGACTTTATTTTTGTTTTAATTGCCTACTTTTTATTTCCCAAAGAAAGAATAAAATTCTTAAGATAACACTTGATGCAACAGGGTTTGTCTTATGCCAGAAAATAGTTTGTTATAAGTGATTATTCAAAAATGACAGTAGTTCATTATTTGCATAGCATAGAAATGAATTTTTTTTTCTTGTAACCATATAAATTTTAACTTTTTTTTTTTTTTTTTTTTTCATTGAATAATCACTTCAAATTGTTAAAATTGACCAGTTTTCAATAATTTTTTTTAGTATAATCAGTGGATATTATTCAAGAAATGGGTATGCTATATATAAATGCTTTAAGTTGTTTTCTAATAATCATACCAGAACAGATCTTGAAAGATTAACGCATACTGGTAATACTAAAAGCTGGGATTTTTTTTTTTAATTAATATACTAACAGTTCATCCAATACAAAGGCCAATCAAATTTGAGGGTTAGTGAGTGAAATAGTAAGGGAGGGAAAAATAAGAGTATACTGAGGATGAGTAGGATAGATAGTGGTTGGCCCTAGACATAGAAAGACCAAGACAGTAGTTGTCAGGGAAGCACTCATCTGGTAATTTTCACAAAATTCTGGGGAAGATGATGATTGTGGAACTTGCTCCTTTTATCAAAGGAACACTAAGGGAATGAGGGTGGTTTACCACCATAAACACAGCATGGTGGTTCCTAGCTGTGAAGGCTTATGGCCATATCACATTGAAATGCCAGTTCCTGTACAGTCACTAAAGTTAACTAATATCAAGACTAGTCATTACCTGGTGGGCAACTGCTTGGGAATACAAGGTCCTGTAAGCTTGGATGTGTGGGTGGTGTAATGGATAATGGCTCAGAAATATATTAATTGGAGAACTGAGTTGAAAATTCCCATTGGATTTGCTATGTTCACTTATGTGCAAATACCTTTGGGAAAGGTATGAATTCACATCTTCTTCCTCTCCAGCTATGGGTTAATTAGTACTGGTATCACTAAATCCTTATCTCCCCCAAAAACTTCTTACAATCTTAAAAAATATTTTCTAGCTCTAAATAACCTGCAATGGGTTAGCTGTAGAAAATAAATTGATCAACTAGCTGTGAAGGCCTGAGCTGGTGGCACTAAGGAATTTAACTCGTTTGGTACATCATTAGATTCAAATACAACTCTGATATTGTTTTCAAGACTATAGTATCACAGAACTTGACATTTACTTAATATACCAGTCTTCCAATAATACTTGAACTGCTTTAAGATAAGAATGTTGATACATAATAAATCAAATAATCTTACTCTGTAGTATTTATGTCACCTTGAGCTGCACTTTACAATTAGTATATAATCCATAAAATTTATATACTATTAATCAGTTTTTACTTTTGGAAACCAAGGAAAATTGTAAAGAAAAATATTCATCTAATGATTTAATAAGCTTGTAATTTGTCTCTGGTAAAAATGACGACAAAGCTTTATATTTCCAGGCATTAAGACTCCTTCCTATAAAGATTATTGATTTGAAAGTATTTTGTGTAGGATATGAGTAGTATAACTGTTCAGCATGGAAAGTGGAATTAGTGTACTGAGTTCAAATTCTGATCAAGTCTGGTTTTGTTCACTTTGCATTTATGCACATGGCAAAAAGGCATGAATCCATCTTGCTCCAGTTATGGATTAAATAGCAAGGCAGACTGGGTTCTCTCAGACTGGGTGGCAGCCAATATAGGGAAAGAAAACTCGATTCAAACTGTTGTAAATAGGGAAGACTGTGCTCTTTGGTCATGGGAGGATATTAGTCCAGGAGAAAGACTATTTTAAATTCAGAACTTGCCTGAAGAGAGATAGACTACATCGTGCTAACTTTACACGCTGCTACTGTTACAGTACATATAGTGCTCTTATAATCTTAATGCGTTATAGGACTGTTGATAGATTTTGTTTTAAATTTTTTTCATAAAAAAAAGGATATTGTTTTATATTATGGAATGACTAAACTTTTTTTTTCTGATCTTCAATTTTCAATCAGTTATTTTACGTATCTATAACAAAACATACTTGTACACAATTATATGCATGCAATTATATACAAATGCATGTTTTTTTTGTTTATTTTTTTTTTTTTTAGAACAAAAACATTTTAAAAAGGAAAAAAATAGTATATTACTTTGATCAGTTTTCCTTTTCAAACTTTTTTTTTTCCTTAAAAAACAATATTAAAAATATTTATAACCATGTACAGACTTCAAAACAATGTTTTGTTTTTTGTTTGCTTAAATGCAAGCTTTTCTCAAAATGAGAAAAAAAAAAGCTAGAAAGCCAGCATTGAAAGAATATTTTTAATACATAGCATTTTTTCCTCCTTTTGGTTAATCTCTTTTCACTTAGAATGGCAAAGTGCTGGAGGCCCATATTGACTGAAAAAGTAAATTTTTTACATTGAGTTTGTTAATTGATTTGTTAAGAAACAATTATGTATTGGTTATAAAATCAGGTTTTATTTATACAAAATAAAATGAGCTATCACACATCAAGGTCCCTCCAGGAGGAACAACTGTGCCTTGAAAGACTGTTAGGCTTCAAATCCACACCTGACCTCATACACATGATCCATTGCTAAGGATGCAGGTAAATGGTCAGTTCTCTGTACTACTCCAGTAAGTACCTGACTCCTGCTATCCTCTAACTTTACAAGTGACAGATCAGGCCCAAAATGGAGTACTGTTATGTTTTGGTGGGAGCTGCCCAGACCACACTCTTCAGTCTTGCTAGAGTTCAAAAGCATCTCTGAGCCCTTGTGGGTGATAAATTATTCTCCACCCTTCAATCTCTCTCCTACAGGTGGGATGTGGTTAGCCTCTTGCTGTTCTATCACTACTTGCTTGGACAAACTACATTCCTTGGGTCTGCCAAGCCAAACGTTCACAGCAAGAACATGCCATGCCACTTACATAGTAGCAAACCACTCACATTCCCTCTGTATTCCATCAGTGAGAAGTAAGTTCCTCTTAAGCAGCTTCTTCCTGCAAATCACTGCCCTGTGGAACCAACTCTAAACAAGATGTTTCTCTGAACACTACAGACTTAACAGTTAAGCCTAGCCTTGAATAGGCTATCTTCCACGCCTATACACACAAATGGCCTCCTAACATAAACCTCTACCTCGACTGGCCTCTGGGTCTTGTAAAGGCTGAACCTTACTGTATAATATATATATATATATATATATAGTGAATTTTGCCATTTCTACAGTGACTATATTAGACTTTTGTGGCACTAAGGTCCAGCTTTTTGTATTATCACTGTTCTCAAGGACATAACGTTTTTTAGGAAATTCCTAATGGAAATGCTTGGACATTATGCATAATGAGAAGTTTGGGTTAAAAGTACTTTTTGAGTCTCATTGATTTTTTTTTTTTTTTTTTTTTTTTAATTAAATTAGAAATAATTCTATTATGTGAAACACTACCTCCATACTGAAACGGTTTTTGATTCCATTTCAAATACCAAGTTGAAGCTTGTACTGTAAATTGTCTTTATAAAAATAAAATCAAAGACAAACCTCTGAATTAGTAGTCTGATTTGAATTTTTCTCTCTCTCAAAGATGTGACAAATTGAATACCAAACATCAAGCCATTATTAAGGTTATCTTGATTTTCAAATTTGAAATAGATTGCATTAAAGAAAATTAAAGGATTAAAGAAAAATTTAATAACCTTTGTCTAAAAATAAGATTTAGTATATATTGAAGACTTTAAATATACCTGTTTACTAAGTGTAGCTTAGATGTAGCACAAGGCTGAAAGTATGGAGGAACTGCATCTCCTGGTTCCACTAGGTCTGACTTTCATGGCTAGGACCCACCACTTACATGGCCACTTACATAGTAGCAAACCACCCCCTATTCCCTCTGTATTCCATCAGTGAGAAGTAAGTTCCACTCAAACAGCTTCTTTCCACGAACCACTGCCTTGTAAAACAGATGACCTAGAGTATGTTTCCCCCACTCACTACAATCTTAACCCGTTCAAGTCAAGAGTCAACTGTTGTCTCCCCGCCCCTGCCCATATAAACAATCCCTTATTGTAACCCTCTACCTCAAGTGTCTCCCCCCTCTGTAAAAAAGTGTGTGTGTATGTATATATATATATATATATATATATATATATATAGCGCTTTCCCATATATCCCAGTCTGGCTGGGGCTGTTCTGGTATATACACCATCAGTGTATGTAGGGTGAGTTTTTTTTTCTTTCTCTAACTATACAATAACCTAAACTAATAAAGTGGAAACTGTCCTGGTTTGAAGCTTGAAAATTATGGGGAGCCATATTAAATATGAAAATAAAATTAGCTGTTTGAAATATGAAAGTGGGAAAACTAAGTTGTTTCTTTATCTTTTGTCTTTGTTTGTATGCTGATTTGATAAGTCAGTGGGCGTAAATTTCCTTTTAACCTTCCAAAATGAGTGTCCCTACTACCCATCCAACAGAACCTGTGCTTACTGATGATTTAACTAATAAAGGCATGTTGGCCTTTTTATTTGTCATTTGAATTGTTTTTTGTTTTTTTGCTTACAGAATGCTTTCCAATTTGTGAATCTGATTAAATGGTACTTAACTCTAATCTAGTGTGATTTAGCATTTAGTGTATTTTATTTATTTTAAAGCTCTTTTCCTAACAACTTTTTCTATTTGTACCATCCTGTTTTGTGTCTTTATTCATAGCTGGACAGATCTGATCAATATACCAGACTGGTTCCATGTGTGAACTGTAAGTAAATGATATTTCTACAACTAAGAAATGTGTATCCATTTTGTATTTTAGGCTCTTGTATAATTATTTTGCTTGTTTAGAATGCATTTATTTTGAATAGTCCTAAATTCAACCCCCCAAATTACTTGAGGTTAATTATTGAAGGATATGATAATTGTAAATAATGGTACCTTGTTTATAAAATCCAATACCTTAATTTTATATATTCTAATATCTACTTGTGTATAGTTAAAAGGGAAAGTTAGTGAGGATAAGCATTACCATTTTATTCTGCCATGTTCATTGTTATGAGCTGATTTATTTTTTATTTCTCAATCAATAGATAGGCTATAACAGCTTGTATTTTTTAAGACATTCTTTCTTATATTTAATGTTTGCTTCTTGAGTGCCAATTTGATTTGTTTGAAGTTGAATTCTACTTTGCTTTCTTGCTTGCAACCATGTTCTGCATTAATCTTTTTGTTCATTTTACTGTGTATAAATCTTTTCAATGTCACATATGCATTGAAAGTTGATATTGTCTTTATTTGAGCCTAAACAATATTGTATTTTAATGGAATACATACATCAAAGGCAACATCTAAAATACTCCACCAAAGCTATCATCTATATACAACTGTCTTCTCAGACCACTGAATAAAAATGATTAACAGATCTTGTAAAAGACAATTCTTCATCACTCTACATACAGACTGGTACTACAAAATCACATAACTTAAATATTTCCAAAAGTAAAAAAAAAAAAAAAAAAAATGGTAGCACATTAATGGGGAGAACATATAATAAGTGTTAATGTTCCACACTACCAAAAGCAAGTTTTGGAAGGAAATTTCCATCAATACAAGAGTGATGAAAGACTTGAAAATTCTAATTTTCTGAAATCATTTTTAAGAGATTTTACAAATTTCAACTGACAGTAACACTAAAAGATAGGTCAATGAAAGTTGAATGTTTCCTGTATGGAAATAGATAATCTCATCATTTACAATTTAGTTTTCATTAGACTGTATAAATTTTGATAATGTTAGGCACATGCATTGTGAGCTATTTGTGTTGATCTATATTCTTTATTTGAGCCTAAATAAAACTATATTTTAATGGAATAAAATATAGCATTTTTAGTATATTTTCCACCACCATAGCATAGCTTCCTTGTGCTTTTTCTATAAATATTTTCATGGTAATTGTTCTGATGAGCTTTGGTACCTTGACTTTACGAATTTTAGTGCATTACTTTATTGGCAACAAGGTCATCTCATTTTGCAGTTGAAATGGCTAGATGTAACCATAAGTTCTGCTCTGTTAACATTCTTCTCTTGCACTTTTTGATGGTCTTTCTTTTCAAGTCAAGTTTGCATTTAAATTTTTGAAGATCAATGTCAGTCATTGTCTGTCATAATTCCATTCCTGTTCGTTTATTGTTCATAATGTTTTTCTTAGTTTCTTTCACGTAGAAACCCTTTGCATCTTAGTGACTTTATTGCCTTGTTTAGAGCAAATTATTTATTTTTTATTTTTTAAAAATCATGTTCAAGGGAGTAAAAGTGGTTACTGTGTGTGAAAGAAGAAAAAATATTAAGGAGTGAACAATATAAGAGTAATCAAGACAATAGATAATGATCAAAGTTGGCTGGAAGGCATGGAGTGGGAAGAGTCCCACAAGCAATAAACGTGAGAAAAGAAACTATTAGTATAGAACTTGGTTACATCTAGCCAATTCAAAGGTGACTTGATGAGACGTTGCCACCACTCTAGTACTGTGCTTAAATTCAGTCTAGGTGCCATAGTAAAAAAAAAAAATTAATCTGAACAGTTACTATGTAACTATTTATACAAGTCACAGGTGGGAAAGTGGCTGAAGCCGAGATGAGAGGACCAATAATATTGCTGATTTTTCTTTGGATTTTATCAAGAATCTCTAGATATACAGCAGGAGCACTGGACCATATGTGGCAGCAATATTCAAAGCATGGATGAATGGTAGACTTTAAATATGTAAAATAGATTCAGAGGAGTAAAATTATGTAGCATGACACAGTGAACCAACTTACTTAGCAAAAGACCTAGCAATGGATTCAGTATAATCTTTCCACTTCATGTCAGCTGAGAATGTAAGCCAAGAAAGTGCAGCAAGTCACTTTCATGGAGGTTAGTACTGGTTATGCTGATGGGAGACAGGAAGGGGTCTTTCAGGTGATTGAGAGATAGAAGCTTCGTTTTGGAGTTTGTTAAAACTAACAAACCATTCCTTGCACCAGTTCAATTTGACCTTATTGACCTGATCACTTAGTATTGAGACTGGAGTAAATGGGTGTTATCAGCATTGATATCATGTTGATAATGGATGTCACCAGGAAGGTCATTGATGAAAATTTAAGAACAAAGTAGTTCTGGGGGGACACCTACATTAGGACAAAAAGATCTAGAAGAGTGGCCATTCAGGACTTTTTTATTTTTATTTGATAAGACTGAATTGGTTTAAAATTTAAAAAAGAAAATGGAATGCCTATATCACCAAATAGTTCTAAAACATCCTGTCAGAGACTACTACTAATAGTCCATTATGCATGCTTGTTATAGATGACTGATAAGGAAATCTATATGCACAAATAATGTTCTAGACAGATGTTAAGATTTGTGAGAACAGAGTTGTGGGGGATGTAAGAATCATCTGAAGTATTTGCAACCGGTAAAAAATGTATTGGTTATCTTGTCCAAGAAATAACTAAAAAAGATATCCCCCACACATGGAATGAGAGCATTCAACCCCTGTAGATTTGAGTTCAATTTGAAATTCCCTGAAGGTTGCTTGGGTCAAGAATCTGGCAAAGACTGGAGGACACAATGGCTGAAACATTTTGATAACGAAGATGGGGATAATAGTTCATGTATAAATAATGTAAATAACCAAATTATATTGGCACAATTCTCAGAATATGCTATATTTATACTAGCAATAAGAATTAGAAGTTTCAGTATTTTAAATATCAATTTATTTAAAAAAATTGACAATTTGCCGAGTTTAAAGTTTTATTAAGCAAATAAACTTGGTGCAAAATAAATTTTATTTACAAATAAATTCAAAAGATGCAAACTATAGAAACATTTGATTAGCATAATATCTAATAAACTGGAATAAATTATTTTATTTTGCATATTGGAATAGTATTTGGAGAGGCCAATGTCTATTCCATTAATTTGTTTTCTTTGACACCTTTTTTTGACAAGGTGGTCAATAGTCAGTTTTGTAGAATGTGAAGCTTTTTAGAATGATTTATACCACTCAAAAATATCTTGTTTAAATACTTAAAATAATTCCTGGCATTTATCTTCAATCCAAGTTGAAGGAATCTGTAATTTTATTACCCGTAATGCTAGCCCAAAACATTACTCCAATTCCCTTTGTTGTATTCCAAGTCATGTTGGTTGACTATTTCCTTGAACCTAACTTCTAGCTCAGTCATTAGGTTCAGCTAATGTAGTTCTGCATTCATCATTATAAATTATTTTCAAATATTTTTTTGTGCAACAAATCCATTTCTCTTGTGATGTTTAATTAAGTGTCAATTTGACTAAAGCAACAATGTCAAGACTTTGCACCTTTTTTTCTTTGTTTACATTAATAACTTCAGCTTTTTTAATTATAATCTTGCTGGGCAATCTAATTTTCTCATTTGCAAATTTTTTTTCTATATAATTTCCTAAGTTGTTGCCATCACTCAATAATTTTGAAATGTTTTCTTTTTGAAGTTATGACTCTTGAAACTATTTGTCTGAAATTTAAAAAAAAAAAAATTATATTTAACCAATTTTATTCTTTATGGCTTATCAACCTCTTTAAGGATAATGCTGAAATGTATTTGGGGATTGTAAGACTCTTTTGGAGATAATGATTTTGTGATACAAGTTCTAATATTTAACCCATAGCTGGGAGAAGAGGTGAATTCATACCCCTTTTTCTAAGGGTATTTGCACAAGAGTGAATATAACAAACCTGACTGGAATTTGAACTTGGCTCTCAGATTTCTCATTTTGTTAGGGATTACACCACCAGGGCATCCAAGCTTAGAGCACCTGGCAGTCACACAACTAGGTACTGACTAGGCTCAACATTGCTTAACTTTGGTGGTCAGATGAGAATTGGGGTTTCAATGTGATATAGCTGTAATCCATATTTAACTATGAGCAATCTGCAAGATGCATAACAAAATCTCATACTATGAAATATGTAAATATTTTTGATAAAATTAGATTCTAAACTAAAATCCCTATACTGTATTTATCTTTAAAAAAAAGTATATCCTGAAAATTTTAGTTCATGTCAATTCCAGTATGAAAACATTGATTTGCATATAGTGTACATATGAAATAGAAACAACGGTGAAAATTCAGTTTTCCTATTTTAATTTTTTGATTCTTAATTCTTAAGTTAATGATTAAGCTCATGGTGAGTTCTATAACAAAATATCTATTGCATCATGAAATATTTGAGCTTAACTTTAATAAAATATTGCAATAGCAATCATAAATATGAATGCGGGTCATTATTTTAAGAAATAAGGGGATATAAATGAAAAGATTTGAAATTGACAACTTTATCCCTTTCTCTAAAACGGGCGGTAAACACTTTTTTTATTTTCTCACTAGAACCAAGTAGCATCTCAGATGTCTTTTCCATCTTTGCTATCAAACAGAATAGTCCATTATTTATGAGGTATTGGCATGGCATAATGGTTGTGTGAACTAAGGGAGAGACTAGCAGAATTATAATAAGATAGGTTCTGTTACAGCATTCTGTTGTTCCATACTTAGATTGGATGCCTTATCATTGAACACTATTGCTTTTGTAATGAGGTTGATTCTCATTGGTTAACTGTTGTGTTCTCTCAGGCTAAGCTTAGTAAATACTGATGATAATAATATAGATTTACTTCATCTGCTCTTTAAAAAGGCTATAAAAATGAGAACAAAATCCTCACAGGTGAGTAAAGCATAAAAGTAAAACAAATCTTGTATGTTGGCCAACTTCCCAACATTTTTTGCATACGTTATATTCTAGATGTCTACCATGAATATTGAATGTTTAACTGATTCTAGAGATACCCACTAAAATACAAAACAAATGCTTTGGACTCAGCCTTTACTTGATAAAATGTAGTTATTTATATAACTTGTAAGTTTTACAATAAGACTGAGTGGAGATTGCCTTTTGTTTCAGCTTTGAAATCATGTCTACAAACCACTAAATAATTTTGTTAAATAGGCTAGAATTTGACCTTACAAAAATTCAGACAGTGTTATAAATCTTCAAATATAAAGAAAGAAAATAAAAACCTGTTTGGACATCTGATTGGAAGAATTTGGCATGTTGTGCTGAAACAAGTCAGCAGTAAGTGACAGTTAAGATAATGTCAAGAGAATACCTTGAAAACTGTTTCTCTATATTGGTAAAGACTGTCCATCTCTTCATGTTAAAACAAAAAATTGTGATAGATTTTACTAACTTTTGATGTCTTGTTCAACTCAAGAATTGTTACCATAGATAAGTCTAATGATGGAACTTAATGTATTCTGGTTAGTGGGCACTAATATTGTAATATATCAGCTGTAATATAGAAATACTCACTTGGGTTGTTCAGTGTTACAACCAACACTAGATATGCCTACAAAGACACTCAAATATCAATCTTTATTTTTAGCAAATATATTTGTAAAAAGGGTTTGTCACAGGTATATACTTGAGGAAAATTAATTTGTTGCTTCTCTTTCAAAAAGAGTATATCAATTGATTGTTGAGCCAAAATTTGGAAGATCTATGAAATAATAGAATGAATATTTTGTCTTTCTTTTAGTTTCTTTTGGTTGGTGTCGAAACCAGCTCCCCAACTAGTTTTTCTGCTACTAAGGAAGGTGACCTGTCACTCTGCAGGATAAAAAAGGAAGACTTTATAATGGGTGGATGAGCTTATAAGAGCCAAACGTGTGTGTGTGTGTGTGTGTGTTAAGGGGTGCTATAATTATGGGTTAAAGTGCATATGTAAATATAAAAGTAGACATTGATGTCAATACCCAGTGGCAACAGTCTGCTTCATCTTCATAGCCTGAAGATTCTGTTTAAGCATGAAACACACACACTCCATTGAGTGTTGACCTCAATGTTATATATATATATATATATATATATATATATATATATATATATATATATATATGGGGGTGTGTGTCTCAGACCTTGAATGACAACTTTTCTATCTAGAGATGGTGTCTCAATAAAAACACTGTTCTTGGAATCTCATGATTGTTGAGTGTCAGGAAGAACATTTGGCCTTGACAAATCCTTTTTCAGGCAAGACCCACCTTACTTTGTGTGAGATTATTCTCTGTCCTGCCTCAACAACAAAAACATGCCTATGTATGCTGTATATGTTAGTAAACTGGGGAGAATGCTGAGTCTGTCCTTGAGATAGAACCAAGATTCTTCTTTCAAATATGAATACACTATGGTGGAAAATTTGTGTATGAAAACCAAAACATACATTGTTTTTATGGGTAATAGCAAAAAAATGATGAAATATATACTATTCTGCAACTCCTTCCCCACAGACAAAACCTTGCTTGTGTACTACTACTCGATCATTACTTCCATGGAAGATGTTTATATGAACTATGTTCTTTAGTTCTACCTGTCCAGTCCATTGGAGCTTGGACACACCATACCATGTACACATTCAACTCCTTCACATTTCCTTCATATTCCATTGATAAGGAGGAAATTCCAATCAGAGCTTCTTCCCAGTATTGTTATATAGTGGAACACTCTCAAAAGGATGCTTTCCTACAATCTTAACTTCTTCAGGACTGCTATTATCTATCCTACATATCATCATAATGTGTACCTCTTACTCCCTCCTTTTATACTCTAACAACCATATTCAGTAATCTTCTACTCTGAGTTACTCCTGAGCCTTGCATTAGGTGAACAATAATATCTATTAAAAAAACAGCTAGTCACTGCCAAGCCACATACACAAGTGTGAATCTTCTCCATTCCCTTCATATTCTAATAGTAAAAAGTAAATTCTATTTGAACAACTCCCCCCCCCCCCCCAAGAACTTTTATTTTATGGAACATTCCCGGCAGGATGTTTTCCTAATCGCTACAATCTTGATCTTTTCAAGTCTAGGGTTAACTGTTATCTTTCCTGCATAGCCCCCAAAATTTCATTTTTTGCCCTTTCTTGGGCTCCTACAACAATACAGTAAACCTCTACCTTGACTCTTGGGCCTTGTATTGGGTGAACATTAAAATATAAAAACAGATAGGTTGTTTAATTTGTTTTGGCATACTAACATGTAAGTAGAATAAGGCTGTGCATATAAGCAAATTTGTACTAATCATTTGTTGATCTTTAATTGTGATGCAGTGAAATTTACCGTAAATGCCAACTGTATTGAGTGGTCAGGTCTTTGTGTACAGCTGGTTCAGATTTCATTACACCAGGAAGTTGTAATTGCAAAAATGTCCCGCTTCATTTTTATCTAGTTTAGCCTCTCTTTCTTGTTATAAAACTTAGTGTTAACCAGAGAAAAATCTACTTAAGTGTGTGATCTATGTACATGATTCTTAAATATGTGATCTAGCTTAAAGAAAATTATCTACTCGCGCAAGAAAAATTAAGGTGTACCTGTTCAAACATTACAATCTCACCTAGATTTCAATTGCTGGAAAATTGTGATCCATAATTTATTGCCTTTTTGAATGATATTTAAACTGATTAGACAGTGATAGCATTAGCTAAAATAATAATTTCCTTTAGTGATTTTTAATCATATGGTATTATTTCTTCAATATTATTATAGTATATCAAATAAAGACTACTTTTCTTTCTTGTTTTATTCTGTATATATCTTTTTTTAATGTAGAGAATTTTTTCTATTCTTAGATCATACTTTAGTAATGTGGGGTTCTGGTAGCACCATCTGATGTTTGTCTGATCTTTGGATCTACAATATTTCATGCTTAATTGTTATGAATTAAAAAAGTAACTGCTTGTGAGAAGGCTTTTAAATCTGTCTTCTTTTACAATAAAATAAACTCTGTATTCTGTCATCTTAGATTAAACCTGATACTTTGGCTGACAGGGCATTGTTTGAACAAGTTAAATTTACAAATACTTCAAAGCAGTCAGTTTTTTGCATTTATAGGTGTAGTCTGTGGCTCAAAATTCAAATGCCAAGTGAATGGTTAAAAAGTCATTCATTCATTTTCAATATTTCTGGTTTTCTCTTAAATATTTATTACAAGAAAAATAGATTAAAATTTTTCTCTTCCTACTACTTGTTGATGTCAGAATATTTAAAAGGCACTGTCAAATTTGATTATGTAAATCAATTTTCTTTTTTTTTTTTTTTTTTTTTTTTTAATAAAATTGGTATTAATAATTATTGGTATTGATAAAATTTTTACTATATACTTATATTTACAGGGTGTTTCAAAATATTTGGTATCATTTTAGATGTAACTAGGCAAATGAAACTAAACAGGTTTACTCTTGAGCAAAATAAGATTTATTCATTAAAATTTGAATGAGATTCCAAAGTATGGAAAATTGTGATCCATAATTTATTGCCTTTTTGAATGATATTTAAACTTTCATATGTTTCAAATTTCATACTGCCTGTAACATGGTACAGGTCAAGTCTGTAGTCCCGCTCCTACTTTCCTCTTTGAACTGTGTCCAAATCTGCATTGTAGTTGGTGCATTTTAGCAAAGTCACTCGCAAGTCTAACACTTTTTTTCTTTTCCAGTGAATGGCATTTCTATGCCTGAAAAGAAAAAAACAAAACCTAGAATTTTCAGTTAAAATTTGAGATCATTTGAATGAGAATTAGCAAAGTTATTAGATTACAGAATTATATCAATTTTTCTGAAATACCCTGTATATCAACAATTTATAATGTCCATTTCAGTTGGAAATATAGAGAACTTGTTTTGTGGTCCATCAGGCTTTATTATGTAAACAAACTAAGTGTAATATAAATTTCTGAAAAAATATTCAAGATAAAAACCATAGAAATATTTGATTCATCTCATTATGAAAACTGTAAGCACAAGGCTGTGTTATATATACAATCATTTTGGTTTGGTTTGGTTTATTTTGTTTTACGGCATATCAACCTCAATGGGTTATTTAATGCTGACAACATTTTTTATTTCTGGTAATATTTTATTTTGTCAAATCTTTCTGGAAATATTTGGTAATAATTTTTTCAAAAAAAGTATACAATCATTTTGGGAACTGCCTTAATATTTAATATGTATACATTAACATGCATACATGACATTACAACAAAGATGTCAAACACTGTAAAACTGAGGATAAACATTAAAGTGCAACATGTAATAAGCCATGAAAAAAATGAAACAGAAATTTACAGTGAATGTTGCTATGCATAGCAAACAACTATTGGTCTGTAGTATATTCACATAGTGGCATATAAATCTTCAGGATAAGCTTCATGTCAGGTAGCCACATTCTTCAACCACAGAAGAATACATTGTATGCATTGAAGTTTTGATTCAAGATGATAGACTGTACAAACTTTAATAAGGCTGTGGAATTATGATCTGAAATCACTGGGCCATGAAATTTACAAGGAGTATTATGCTTTTGAGTCCCAAAGCAATTGACTAAAGAACAAAAGTTCCAACATATGGACATTTCTTTTCAGTTTTTTGGAATCTGTTCTTTTATTGTCCTTTCTCCTCTTCTCATTCTTTTTCACTTGCATCTAGTGAAATTATCACCTTACTTGGGGTGAAAGGAGATTTTATTTGTGTGTGTGTGTGTGTGTGTGTGTGTGTGTGTGTGTGTTATATAAAATGAAAGGAGCTGATAGGACTTTCTGGAACACCTGATGGGTGATGAGAACTGGGTGTATAATCTTGCTCTAGAGACGGTTTAATTTCATGATCTGGAACCATTTATTAAAACTGACCTCTTCCCATCAAAACTTTGAAGTTCAGCAAAGAAATTGATGGCAACTGTTCTGGTACAAAATGTATACTTTTTATAGGCTCCATATCAGTCTGACAGTAATGCAATTAGATACTATGAAGGAAACCATGTACTGCCAATCTAGCAAAATTTGCTCCAGCTCATCCACCTCATATTCCTGAGCTGGCATCTTCAGATTCTCATCTGTTTGTACTCTTCATGTAACATTTACCCAGGAAGAGGTTCCACACAGATAATGCTGTTGCTGCAAGAGTGGTTTCAGTTACTTGATGCCATATTCTCCAAGGATATTTATGCACGGATGATACATGTGTATCATGCCTAATGACAACCATGTGGAAAGAAAAAGTAGTATAGATGTGCTGCTAACATGCACAATTTATATAATCTTCTAAATAAATGGCAAATTCTGTCTGTCCATCTGAGACCTCTCTAACTTTGGTTACGCTTGCTCTACATAGACATAACTTTTTGGGCTCAAGTTGCTTGAACATCAGTATTGGGATTTTTGTTTGGATGAAAGGGAACAGTTAAAAATTCAAATTTTAAATTAACTGAAAAAAATTAGTGATCTTAAAAGTTATATTGAGTTTGAAGTAATATAAATACTTTCAATTTAAAAATATATTTTAAACTGAATTTAAAAATATCTAAAACTTTGAATTGAGGAAATCAGTTTTATTTCTTAAATGCTAAGGAATCAGAGTTAAAGTAAGAGGTTTCATTTGAGGTTTTGAAGTTCTGTGGAGTAAAATTGAGCAATTCAGTTATTTCTTCAAAATTATTGCTGTTTTCTAAGCTAATATTTGGGCCTTTTTTTTTATCATGCTATTCTGTTTTTTTTTTTTTTTTTTTTTTTTTAGCAAATTAATGGCGGTACCTTGCTTTGTAGGTGTTAAATAAACACATGTGCCTGAACAGGTCTCTGCAATAGGGATTGGCTAACTACCATTGCAGATGGGTGTGCTTGAAAAATGAGTAGCTGTGTGTGTGTATATACATAACACATTATTTTTAGTGGACACTCATATTTGAATAGATGCATCTTTTATTAAATGGCATATTTTTGTCTACAGCCCTAAATATTAGAAAAATCTTAACGAAAAATATGTACCCTCCAGGAGGATTCCAACCTGTGTCTCCCCCTCCCCCCTTGGTAAGAGAAATCGTCATTAGATCCAATGTGCTTATACCAACTCCACAACAAAAGACATTTGGTGATCAATCCTGGCTGAATAGTTCCTTAAACCAAAATCCTTCTTGTTGTAGAGTTTCAATTTCATATCTATCCAGATTTGCATCCAAATACAAGGCAATTTCTAAAGAAGTAATTAATTTTTATTTATTGATCAGACAGGTTTTATCTTGCCAGAGGACACATATTTCTCTTTAAGATTTTGTAAATATTTATGCCAGCAGACAACAATAAATATACTGTTTAATAAATGGAGTGTCTACTCAAATGAGTACCCATTAAAAATAATGTTTGTGATAAAATCTGTCAGATTAATAAATAAAAATCCATAACTTCTTCAGAAATTGTAAGTATATGTATTATATGGGAGATCTATAAATTTTTATATACCAGAATAATGTTAAGAAAATTAATGACAAATTAGAAATTTTTTGTATAGCACATTTTGCTCAATGAAGTCATAAATGATTCATGTACATTAAAATACATTACACAAATTTTTTCCCACTTGTCATTAATTTTTTCAATATGTATAATTTTGTGTGCTTCTTTAAACTACTAATGAATTTGCCATTGCTAACAAATCTTATGCTAAAACAAAGTTTGTTTAGTATCTAACATGATAAATATTTAGTTTGCTCAGTAGAAGCTTAGAGAACAAAAGTACTAATTGGAGCATGTCTACCATTTTATAGCTCAGTTTTTAGTATTGAACTGAAGATAATGAAGTATTCACTTTAGATATAGTTTAGATAAGTGTTGGTTCCAATCACAATCTGGAATGACTGCAAAATACTTTCTCCTCCACAATTTATAGACAGAAGCACAAATGCATACTGGGACTTTTTCCTAGCCAATAAATTTGCTCTTGTGTCAACCCCAATTCTTAGTTTGAACTATTACTTTGCTTTGCCTTGCATATATTGTTTGTTTGCTCTATATTATTTGCCCCCCCCCCCCTTTTTTTTTTTACTATTGCTTATTATGAACTTTGACTATTCTTATCCCAAAGGTAGTTCTATAAAACTCAGTTTAATATTAACAATTATTTTTTACTTCTACCTGGATTTTTTGCCATAGTGATTGTAAAACACTTGATATTGTGATAGTTAAATTATTTTTACAATTCATTACTAATGAGTTCAGTCTGCATTGTTTATCTGATACTGATAAAGATGGCTTTATCTACCCAATAAGTCTTAACATTTATTTGAAGTAACCATAACAGATGTTAAAAGAGGATATCCATGTTTTTTTTAATTTTTTTTAAACTTAAATTTTTTTTTTTATTATTTCTATTATGTCACTAATTTATAGATTAGTATCACATTTACTGTTATTTGCTGGATTTCATTTGTACTACTTAGTATAATTGATATGATTTCTAAATTTGTTTACTAAATAAGGCATAATCAATATATATGACCATCATCCTAAACCCTCTTAAGCTACTTTTATGCACACTTTCATTGTAAATAATTGTTAAATACAAACTAATTTTTATTTTTACCTACATTTTAAATAAGTGTACACATCCTTCAGTGCTAGAAGATTCAGCAGTGACTTCAGGGGAAATTTTTTTCCTTATTCAGACAATACAAATTGATACTTCTTTCATTCAGTTAGAAATAATAAATGTGCTTTTTACCTCTCAAGCTGTTCTTAGACACCGAATATTATGTTCACATGCCCAGCTTGATACTGGTTTTACAAGAAAGTAAAAATGTAACAGCATTGCAATATTTTAGACATTCTGTCTTTTTCCAGTTATTTTTTTTCTCTGATACATTATTATTGACTATCCTATTGGGCAAGAATTTTTATTTATTTATAAATTTGTACTTTATCTCTAGATTATTTATTTGCTTATTGTGTTTTTATTTTTTTTTTTCCTCCTCAGATTTTGGATATTTTAATGTTCAAAGCAAATATCGATTTCTAATGTAAAGTTAAAATGAGTTGTTACGCAATTTTATTTGAAGCTACTTCTAAATTTAAAATTAAAAAAAATATTTCAATTATTCTAAATGCTCAAAGTATTTCAGAAACAAAACTATAGATAAAGTCCAAGAAGACTGGCAATATTCACAAGTTATCTACTGGATTTGTTCGAATATATAATCTGTAAAATGTTTAACTTTTGATGGTTGATCTAGAGAAAATGATTGAGCATGTGAATCTCATATTTCTTTTATTGCAGTGATTCTGTCAGTGTGCATGTTTTTTAGTGATTTTATTTATTTTCTAAAATCTTGAAGGACAATTCAATTGGACATTATCTCAAAGATTCTGGGAACTAAGAGCCTACATCTTCATCCTTATAGTGTAGAAACGACAGCAAGCAGTTTGATACATCCTACAAATAGGATTACTGGGATCTTACAGTATGGGAACATATCGGTAGATTTAGTAGTAATAGTGATATGATTGCATGTTGGTGTGCCAGGAGTTGATCAGGCTAGAAATTGCCTTTTCTGATCTTAAATCACTTAATAGCATTGATCTTTTTATTCTGAGTATAGGCACAATTTTGCTTTTATCAAATTTTTTGCTTCTCTCTGGAACCTCTTTTTAGAAACAACTGCCATTCTTCATTTTTTTCTTTCTATTTTTTTTTTATTTTTCTAAAAATACATTTGTTCATTTCAATAAATTCAAGAAAGACACAAAACATCGACATTGCATTAATTGATACTATTTTTCTTATGTACATCCTTTTGCACAAAATGAACAATCTGTTTAAAGCATCACTAGATGTCTTATGTTAATGTTATAATATACTTTGGTTTGTCTTATGCATAATTGTTACCTAATTCATAGATATTTATGCACTAATAAGTGTATGTTGTAATTTTTTGTTATACTTTTGAAGAAACTCTAACAAGAATTAAATGTAAATGAAATGCAATCATAATTCTCATATGTATGTGAGTAAAAGTTTTTTACTTAGCTGATTGGTGTTACCTTCAGCATATCAACTCGAGAGTTTTGTAGGTGGACCTGTCTGCTCACTCTTCAGAGGTATGCAAATTTTCATGTTTGCATTTACAATTTACATATAGGTATCTTCTGATCATTTAATTTCTCTCAACTTGATCAGACTTGCTGAGTAGGAATTAAATTGTTCCTTATTGATTCCTTTCTATTCTTTAACCCACTGAACCAGAGATGCCTGATTTAGAAAAATGTCAGATAAAGAAAACACTAAGCTGTTTTTTCTTTTTTGACCCAACTTCATTGTATCCCAAAATATTGTAACAGATAAATCAATAAAAGACATCCATCATTTAGCTTCTTCAATGGCCTTATGAAAATTCTTGTTATATATAGCCAAATTTAGGACTTATTATTTGGCTAATAGAATGGTGGTGGCGGTGTGTGTGTGTGTGTGGGGGGGTATGTATACCCCCCTTCCTAAAATATTTTTGGATAATGCTTTTTTGGTATAAAACATGAAACCACTTCAACTAAAATTAAATAAACAAATATGTTCTATTTTGATTTATTATTTTTTAATTGTTTCATCAAGGGCCCAAGCCTTGGTGGGTGGCAGGTGTCTAGTCTTAGGGTCCCTGTGCTGCAGTCCATATATAAATCTGGCACACAAAACCAATACCTACCTACCTACCTATATATATATATATATATATATATATATATATATATATATATATGATGACCAAATGTTAAATATAAACATGGCTATTGGCATTCTTTAGCCTATGTTTTTTAGAAAATTTTTGTTCAAGAATTGTTTCGATCAATTTTGGTAAAATAAAATTTATTTTTATTAGTAAATGTCCGTTTTCATTTTGCCTTTTTCTTTTTCTTTTTTTTTCTTAATTTATCATCTATAAGAGAAGACTTTGTAAAACAAAGTCTTTTAATAAAGCAGTTCTTATTTTCAGTTTCAAGATTGAAGAAACATGTATGAAATAGGAAATCAGTTGAAATTAACAGGAAAGAACCTTTCTTTATAAAAATATTTCTAACACAAGTTTTACCTAATTTCATTTGCACCAGGCCAGTTTTCTTTTTTATTCTAGCTTAATAAGCAAGTTGATTTATTTATTATAACAATTCTTTTTTGTTCTGAAATGTCAAGGAAAAATTGCCAATTAGTGTACAATTCATGATTTTATACTTCACTGTGTCCTTTTTATATATATATATATATATATATATATATATATATGTGTGTGTGCACCAGAAATAGCTGGTTTAGTTGGTAAGAATATTTGAGTAGCTGCAACAAACCTTATCAATTTCCTGAGCAGTTGTTATAGAAGAATGGTTTTCATGCTAGTGAATTTATTCTTCATTAGCTACTCTATGAATCTGGTATTGTGCCAAAATTAGAGTTCAGTTATTTGAAAAACTGGTAAGATGAGCAACATCTTATAGATTTGTGAATCTCTCATTTGATAAGAATTGACTGGAAAAAGGTGGCATTTATATTTTGGCTTAAATTTCCTCTCTCTCATATTAATAAACACTGAATGCCACCAATGTTAAAATGTCGTTCAAGACAACATAATCAGCTGAACGAATCACAAAACAAATGAGTTGGTCCTGAAGGAAATGGAAGCAGGCTGGCTGTTAGTCACAATCATAAAGTGAAAACTGCAATACTTTACCAAGGCCCAGAACCTTTGCATCCACATCCTGAAAGGATGGATCGATGACAGGTGACCAAGGGAAACTAAAGTGGAAAAACTCTTAAATGACTCCTTTTGCTTGTGTGTTGTATTCAGCTTCAGGTCAGAATAAAAGAAAACCATAAGGAAAATGCGTTGGGATTTTTGAGGGGCCAATAAATTGTATTACCTTATAAGATCTGACAATCGGAAAGTATTTATATATTAGACCCATTGGTGTCTTTTATTCTGAAGTTGAATCTAACAAGTCACATTGGCAAAATGTATTGTTTAATAGCTTTTCCACTTTGTCACTTGTTTCGTATACTATTATACATCCCCCCCCCCCACACACACACAAAAAAGAATTCCAAATGTATTAGTTAGAAATCTTTACTTAAAGCATCTTAAAGTATGGATCTTTAGCTTTGTCACTTTGTCTATTGATTACTTGCACAGATATCACTGTACTTGAAAAATATAATTTTTTAATTTTTTTATCATAAGCAATTGTGGGTTTTCCATTGGATTTTTTTTTCTCTTTTAATAAAACTTTGTTTTGCATCAAAGAAAGTATGTGTTACTAGTTTTGTAACTGGAATATGATTTTGTTATTTACTGTTGCAAATTATTTAAAGCTTTGAACCATCCACAAAGCTATATAGTGGGACTTCAGCCCTATCACTTTATGCTGGAATTGAGAACTAACCAAAAATAAATTTGCCCTCTTGGCCTTATTTTTTAATGCTGTATCATTTGCCTAAAATCATTACTGTCATTAATTTTCAAAATAAATCATTAAACTTCATTTTCAGCATCTCTCCTTACCCCCCACACAAAAAAAAAAACAAACAAACAATAGCTTCTAAATATATTATATACAGAAAGTTTCTCATTTCAGAAAATAAGTACAGACAACAAAAAAGTATTTAAAATTTAAATGAATGTTTACAGCAGGATAATAGACCTAATAATGCATTCTTTTAGATAGAGGATCATCTAAAAATATATAATCAGGAACCTTGCAAATTTGATATCTGATTTAACGCACCCTCTTAATGTCCGATTTAGCTTGACCTTTTTTATTTTATTTTATTTTTTTTATTTTTTTGTGGCACTGTGAGCACTCCCCACTTTGGCTAAAAATGTGATTGAAAACATACCAGAGTTAAAGGAAATGCTTACGGTTACATGATTCATAAAGGTTTTTGAGAAGTTCAATGTATTCTTTGTACTTGGCATCTTGTAATATTTTCTGTATTAAATAGAAATACTTGGCACCATTTTTTTTCTTTATCTGGTATTCTGCCTATAGAATGTTCATAGGAAGTACTCACAAGTAATAAGCTATTAAACTTTTGAGGCGATACATAATTGTGGTAGACAAGTAGGTAAAGAATGTCTTCACAAAATATATAGGTAGGTCGACAGTAGCTCCATTCTTAAATTAGGGCTGATTCTGAATACTGAATAATTTTGATCATTTACTAATCTTTTTTTTTTTTTTTTTTTTTTTTTTTTTTTTTAAATCCTGCTATTCTAATAGTCTCCTCTGTAGCCATTTAAGACTGAAATAAGACTGAATTAAAGGAAATTAAGACTTGTTTCCTTTTCAACATATATGGAAAACATTTGTCATAACTAGGTTAAGTGTTAAGATTTGTGATAATGGTTTTTAATCTTTAAATATGTGATTAGTCAGAATTTTTTTTATATATGAAGATATATTGGCTTTTGGAAATTGAGTTTATTTGTGTAATGGTTTCTGGACATTGTAAATTCTTCATACTTTCTAGTTTGTTTATATCATTTTGGGGAATATCTAATTTAAATAATTGTTAATTAATCTAAAAATGCTTAGTATTTGTGGCTTGTGCTTGAAGCTTGGGTAAACTTTAGAAAGTTTGGCTTTTTTTTTCTGTTTTTTCTTTAATCAAATGGCATTACTGATAAGGCTGTTATTACATGACCTTTTTTTTCTCTTGCTGATTTTTAACGTGAGAATAAGGATAACCTATTCATAATTTTCCAAAATTTTAATTTTTTTTTTTACATAGTAATACATGTCAATAAGCATCATTCATTTCTTTCAAACTTTTACTCACCAAAGCTTGTGTTATAAATTCTTTGCAAGTTTTAAAAATAGTTATATAACTTGCAATCTTAAAGTAGGAGCAATTAGGTTAAGCATTATTTTATGTAAGTTACTGTGTATATCAGTACAGTGGGGTGGGAAATAAATATCTATTTACTAAATATGCTTGCAAACAGTAAACATCTTTGATTGGAATTGGTGCTTGTAACTTATTGTTTTCTGCTGTAGAAAGAAAAATCTGATTTCTGTTTTTAGGTTAGACTTCTAGGTACAAGAATAGATATTGGTACTTTCTAGGTGTTTCTTATATTAAAACTTCCCCACTAATTTGACAAACAAATTATTCAGGTTTTTTTTTTTATTTTTTATTTTTTTTTACAATATCCCAAACTGCTGAGAATTATTACATTTTTTTTTTTTCTTGATTTTATAACACGAGTACTTTCTTCAACGGGTTATATATGTTAATAAGATCTAAATTTAAAAATTTCTTTATTCATATTATCATTTCACCCCAAGCAAAGCAGTAATGCCATGTAAAATGAGAAGACTAAGAAAATGACAAGAAAGAACAGGGTTCAAGACAAGATGGTAATTTTCTTTGCATTTAAAGGAAGAAATAAGTCTGAAAGGTGTTCTCCAGGTGGGTAGCGTAAGAAAAGAAACTGAGTAGAAGTGGTAGTTCCATCTAGCTAGTCAAACAGTAAAAATGGTGCACACTGTTGCAGTCTGTGTGCCAGTTCCCTACTGCATATATTACATTAGATGACCGACTGCTACTACTACCCTAGGCTTTTCCTTACCAATAAAACACAACTTGACTATAAACCTAAACCAGCTTAACAAAAACACGTAAACCAGTTAAACTTTCCTTCTCCAATATTCATGGTATTTGTGCCAACTTCTGCAGTATGGAATTGATCCTCTTCAAAAAGTCTTTGGACATCCTAGCTCTCTGTGAATCCAATCATAACTCTTTGATCCACTCCTGATTTCTCAATTCTTGGCTACCTTCTTCTCCTTAGAAAAGACTCTAAAGTCCACATGCATAGTCTGGGAGTTTGTCCACAAACATCTTCCACCAGCTAGGGAATTCTCTCTTGAATCTCCAGACCATTCATACGTGTCTCTGTCTCTCTCTACTTAACTCGGTCAGGTATCTCTTCTTTCTCAATACTGTTGCATGCTAGATAGTATTTCCGATAATATAGACAAGGCCATCTCCCTACACCTGTTTGCAAACATTTGTGTTTGGTGACTTTAACGCCCACCATACCATGTGGCTTAAACGCTGTCACTGACCTCACTGGTATCCAAACCCTTAACTTTACAATCCCTCAATCTCTCACACAAGTGGTTGACTTCCCTACGCAATTCCCCAGCAACCTGGACGGAAACCCTTTTACCTCGATCCCTGACTTTTGTTGTATGACTCGGCTCTATCCTCTTGGCAACTCTGATCATGGGGTAGTGTCTGTAAACATCTCCTCCTGCTCCCGCACCAACCAAGAACCTCCTACCAACAGAATATCTTTATCAATGAGCAGACTGGGACTAATTCCATGATTTACTTCATGATGTACCTTGAAATAAAGATTTTAATCATCCTATTCAAAAAAGTGCATCTGAATTTTCCTCCTGGGTGAAAACCGACATCAATGCTTTCATTCCAGCAACAAAATACCAAGTTAAACCACGTTCATCTCTTTGGTTCTCACCTGCATACTCGGTCACTATAGCCTACAGAAATCACTTCTGGCTGTACCAGAGCAACATCTGATTGCAAGAGACATCTTTGTCTCTGCTCGTAACAATTGCAAGCATGTCCGCAATGAAGCAAAGTTACTGTTTGCTGACAGAATGACACAATGTATACCATCTCACAAATTTGGTTCTAGAGACTATTGGTGACTCTGCAAGATTGTGCTGAACAACAGTAAATCCTCAATTCCCTACCCCTCTATTCAGTCAGTTCAAAGTCCTAACATCTACAGCAGATAAGGTTGAATGCTGCTCAGAAATTCTCTTCCAACTCAACACTCTATTCATCTGGAGTACCCACACCTGTTGCTGGTCTTGGACATCATTTCTAAATTAGATTCCCATAAGGCAAGTGGAGGTGACAGGATACCTGCTGTCATCTTAAAGAAATGTGCTCCCGAGATGGCTCCAGTTCTCTCCAAACTATACAACTACTGCTTCCTAGCTTGTTGGAAGTCTTTTGTAGTCCCTGTTTTTAAGAAATCTGGAGAACCTTCTGACCCCTCTAACCCCCTCTACTGTCCAATTAGTCTCCTACCACTTTGCGGTAAAGTATTTGAGGCTTTAATCAATGGTGAAGTGGTTAAGCATCTTAACTCTCACAACCTACTCTCTGACATTCAATATGGTTTCTACTGAATTTACATTATTCGGACTATTGTCCTCAAATTTGTCGCCATATTTATTACAACGTTTTGGCCGTTGTACGCTCAGGCCTTCTTCAGGTGGTTGGAATGTCGAACTGAACCCTTTATTTCGCTCACTGGGGTAGACTGTTCTAGTTCCACGTGCCATGTTTGATGGATGTCAGTTATCTCCTGTTAATTCCCCTCTGCAAGTTCTCCACTACCTTAACTGGGTATTGAACTCACACTCTTTGGGTCCTGTCACTGGATCTAATCAACGCCTTTATCCATTGTGCCATGGCGACAAAGATGAGGACAATAGTCTGAATAATGTAAATAGTGTATATAATATCTCATCTCTGAAATATAGACAGACTATATGGTTTCTGTTTTGTCTGGTCTACTACTGATGTGCTTACAGACATAACTGAATATGTATATCAAACTCTTGATAATAACGGCAAAGCTGAAGCTGTGGCTCTTGATATCTCAAAGGTGTTTGAAAGGGTTTGGCATGTTGGTCTTCTACGTAAGCCTCAGGACTATGGTTTACAGGATGACCATTTGATTTAATTGAGATTCCTATTAAATCGTGAAATGAAGGCCGTTCTGAATGGGCTCACTTCCAGATCCTTCCACATGAGTATGGGTGCTCCCCCCCCCCCCCCAAGGCTCTATCCTGAGCCCTTCACTGTTTCATCAATGATCTTCCTGATGTCATCAGTTTCCAAGTAGGCACCAATGCAGATGACACTAGTCTCAATAGTAAATCTGTTAGCACTGACAGTTAACCACTGATTGGAGGTTCTTTTTGAAAGCAGCAACCAGGTTAACTGGGGCAGGAAATGGCTTATAAATTTCAATCCCTCCTAAACTAAACTGCTCTCATTTAAATACCATAGAGAAATTTCCCTGCCCATAGTCAGCATGGCTGAGGCTCAACTCCAGGAGAGCGCCTTTCTGCACCTCCTTGGCCTTCACATTTTTTACATTTGAAGTGGAATAACTACATTGAATCAATAGCTGCATCTACTGCAAGGAAAATTGGTTCATCATGTTGTGCTAGGTTTTTCTTGTCAGTCCATATTGCACATCTACAAATCTATCATTCATCTGTGTACTGAATACTGTTGCCATATCTGGTCTGGTGCCCCTGCTGTTCCTCTCAAGGTTCTTGGCAAAATTCAAAGAATCTGCAATGTAATTAATCTTGACTTGTCATCTTGACTGCTGTCTCTTTCTCACAGATGTGATGTGGCTTCCCTCTGTCTTTTCTACAAATATTTTCATGGCAACTTCTGACTACATGAATTTAAGCATGCTACTAGACTGGTATCTAGGTCCCACTCTTTTACTGTTGAAATAGTTAAACGTAACTGCCATTTCTACACCAGCAGTTTCTTTTTTTCACACTTCCTGACAGTTAAACTCCCTTCCTCTTACTTGCTTCCCTAATAATATAATCTTCAAAAATTTAAATGCAACATCAATCACCATCTTTTGTTGTCTTTAACCTCATTCATTTTTTATCCTTTCATCAATCTCTTCTATACCCAGTCTTTTCTTGTAACTCCTTGTGAACTAGTGGCACTCCTGCCTTGTTTGGGGTGAATTGCTTAAAAAAAAACACCAAAAAACCTAGTTGCTTATCTAGTAGCATGCTTAAATTCATGTAGACTGGGCACCAGGGGTGGGGGGAGCTCATCAGAGCAATTGCTATGAAAGTATTTGTAGAAAAGACAGAGGGAAGCCATGTCACGTCAGTGAGAAATTGTCTGAAGTTTAAATGCCTGGTTAGGATTGCTTACATTACAGACCGTACTTGGATTTTGTCAAGCAGGAGCCCAAGACTAGATATGCCAATGGTGTTCCATGCACAGATGAATGGTAGATTTATAAATTTGCAAGGTGGATTTTGAGGAGAAAATTTTCTGGCACGAGACAGTGAACCAACTTTCCTTGTACTATATGTATCAGCTGAAATGCCCCCCGCTCCCCACCTTACTTACAAAAATTGTGCTTACATGTACGTTTTTCTCTGCAAACTTTTAACAGGTCATTTTGATCATTTTCTCTCAAATGTTTTCGTGGTGTGACTTAGTTATACTTCAGTATTGATTACTGATAAAGTTGTGCGAATTGTTGCTTTATCCTTTTGTTTTTAAAACTCCTAATGTAAATGTTTATTTTTCCTTTAGTATCTTGCTTATTAATATTTTTTTTTCTTTTCTCTACAGATGTGCCATGACGTGCCATGAGCCCCATCCTCCATCAGAGGAGGGCCCTAACCATTTTGAGGAGGGACCCAAGCCTCCAGAGGAGTTGGTGGGTAACACCACAAAACATGCTCTGCTCACCTTGTATGAGGAATTACTGACAGAGGTGCAATTAGCAGAAGAGGCTCAGCGTTCACGCAAGTTCTCAGAGCAGCTTTATTGCTTCAATCACAAGAATGTGAAATCAGTGCTTCACTGGACAAGTTTTTTGATTTTATTTGTACTTGCCATCTTCTTGCTCATTGGTTATGGATATCGACACATTGAGTATGTAAATATTGTTCTTTCGTTTTAATGTCTTTCTTGGTTTAACAAATTTTTCTTCTCTAATCAGGATTGCTCACATCTTCATGGACTGATCAATTACAGAGTTTTAGGGAAAATGGAAACAAAAAGGACGCTTAACATCAGAAAGATAATTGAAATTTCTAGAACATATGAAGAAAGAGGGCTTGGAAAATTTGACTAACACAGGACATCTTGAAGGCAATAGGGATAGAGGAAAGCAGCATATGACCTACCTAACGGGCGTGTGTAAATGGCTGGCAGAACAGGGTTTAGGAGAGATAGCAAAAAGACAAAATTTGCTAATAGTTACAAAGTACAAGAGATTGTGAAGAGCTATGATCACCCATGTCCTGAAGAGGGGATGGCACATAGAAGATTATGGACACCTTATCTTGTACACATACAGTGTTTAAATGATATTTAAAAAAAATATTATCTGAAGACATATTTTATATAGTTCTTAAGGTCTTTGTTTGAAATTTGTTCTATAAAGTTAAAAGTAGGAAAGTTTTCAACTGCATTGTAAAGCCCCCCCCCCCCCCTGTAAATCTTTCAAAAACAAACTATAATCTGGAACTGGAATGAGAGTAATAACCTAATTGAATCCATCAAAAATTCAAAGTGAAATTAATAAATTCCAAACACTTCTAATACCTCACTAATGTTCAGGTTGTACAAGGCCCAAGAGCCACTTGTGGTAGAGGGTTACAGAATAAATTCCCAGTTTATGGGGACATGTGGGGAAGATGATGGTTAACCCTAGAGTTGATCAGGTTAAGATTGTAGTGATCTGGAAAACATCCTCTTGGGAATAAGTTCCACAAAGCAGTTTATGGGAAGGATCTACTCCAGTGGAACTTACATTTCGTGAGTGGTTTGCTACAATGTGCATGGCATGGAAGGACTTTTTTTTTTTTTTTTTTTTTTTTTTTATACAGGTGATACACAAATGTATTTCATATATAGAACTGAAAAACTGCAAAGTTATTTCTTCTAATTATACACAAACTGATATTCTTTCAGGTAACAAATATATCATATAGTATGAATAAGTGGCTAGATATCATATAGTATGAATAAGTGGCTAGATTAAGAAATTAATGTCTTAATTTAAGCAATATTTTACAAAAAATGTTCTGTATACAAATTCTAACAATTACTACTGCAATCTTTATAAATGACTGAATCACAAAATTGCCAAGATAATTTCTTATTTACCTTTTGTTCAGTTAAAACTAATTACATTTATTTTATTTAAATTTCTTTAACTAACCTGAACAAATTCATATAAACATTTTTTTTCTTAATTTGTTGAAACCAATGTAAATTCTATTAAATACTAAAATAATACTAAAATATAAAACAATTCTTTCATTTTCTAGTATTTTCAGAATTTTCTCCAATAAACTTTTAGTGGTTATTTATATTCAAGACTCTCTTTTCATACTCTTGAAAGTAGCAGTCATTTAGTTAACCTAGATCACTTACATTATTATGTAGTTTACCTATGAAATATAATTTGGTTTATTTCCTTTGAGCCTTGTTATAAAAATGGAAAAATCTGTCATGAATGAAGACAAATTCAGTCAGTTAACAGGTTATTGCCTCCAGGTTGGGGAAAAAAAATGTAAATAATAATTGAATGGTGAGTAATTAAGTTCATGGGCAGCACACATACCTAAGTATGTTAATAAAATAGCTACTGAAATAAAATAGATAATAGCTTATAAATATATATATATATATATATATATATATATATATATATATATATATATATATATATTAATTGATTTAATATATATTAATTGATTTAATATATATTAATTGATTTAATATATATTAATTGATTTAATATATATTAATTGATTTAATATATATTAATTGATTTAATATATATTAATTGATTTAATATATATTAATTGATTTAATATATATTAATTGATTTAATATATATTAATTGATTTAATATATATTAATTGATTTAATATATATTAATTGATTTAATATATATTAATTGATTTAATATATTAATCTATATATATCTATATATATATATATATATATTGATTTAAAATTATATATATATATATTGATTTAAAATATATATATATATTGATTTAAAATATATATATATATATATATATATTGATTTAAAATATATATTGATTTAAAATATATATATATATATATTGATTTAAAATATATATTGATTTAAAATATATATATATATATTGATTTAAAATATATATATATATATTGATTTAATATATATATATATATTGATTTAATATATATATATATATTGATTTAATATATATATATATATTGATTTAATATATATATATATATTGATTTAATATATATATATATATTGATTTAATATATATATATATATTGATTTAATATATATATATATATTGATTTAATATATATATATATATTGATTTAATATATATATATATATTGATTTAATATATATATATATATTGATTTAATATATATATATATATTGATTTAATATATATATATATATTGATTTAATATATATATATATATTGATTTAATATATATATATATATTGATTTAATATATATATATATATATTGATTTAATATATATATATATATATTGATTTAAAATATATATATATATATATATATTGATTTAAAATATATATATATATATTGATTTAAAATATATATATATATATATTGATTTAAAATATATATATATATATATATTGATTTAAAATATATATATATATATATTGATTTAAAATATATATATATATATTGATTTAAAATATATATATATTGATTTAAAATATATATATATATATATTGATTTAAAATATATATATATATTGATTTAAAATATATATATATATATATTGATTTAAAATATATATATATATTGATTTAAAATATATATATATATATATATATATTGATTAAAAATATATATATATATATATTGATTAAAAATATATATATATATATATATTGATTAAAAATATATATATATATATATTGATTTAAAATATATATATATATATATATTGATTTAAAATATATATATATATATATATATATTGATTTAAAATATATATATATATATATATTGATTTAAAATATATATATATATATATATATATATTTTGATTTAAAATATATATATATATATATATATATATTTTGATTTAAAATATATATATATATATATTTTATATTAATTGACTTAAAATATGGTTTTATCGCTACACAGTGATAACCATGTTTCGAAAATGGAAGCCAAAGCCCTTGAATTCAATTTTTTTACCAAATCAAAGACAATAGTTCCATTTCCTTTTTATATATATATATATATATATATATATATATATATATATCCCATCAGCTTCTATAAATATTTGAAAGAATTTATTTAAAACCAGTAATTAACACCATTTGTTTTATAAACTTTGATTGCCATAAAAGGTAATTTAGTGAAAATTACTTATTTTGTACTTGCTGATTTAACAGAAAGGATTCTGTTGCCTCTCAAATTATTCAACTTAGTTGTAGATTCAGTTGATGAAATTGTATCAAAGTTGACAATTCCCTGAAAAAATAATCTGTAGGACATTGTTCCTGGAACTGAAAAATTTTGCAATAGTGTAGTTTTTCAATTCACCTGGTGACTTTTGATGCATGTTAAAATTTTTTTTTTCTCCTAAAAAAACAAACAAAAAAAAACAGCCAAAATACTGGAAATTTGATCCCAGTATGTGATATGTGGAAATGACCTAAAAAAGTTTTCTCTAGTATAAATGATCTTGTTGAAATATATCACCAACACTCACAGCATGATTTCAATATCGTCCTGTTGTAGAGTAAATACCCCCCCCCCCCCGTAACACAAACGAACTAGGCAAGACACCTTAAAGAACTCAGTTGGGAAAAGTCTGTTGGAGCCAGTCTGAGAGAATTATAATGACATCACAGCGATTACTTAAGGTAGACATAATATAACCACTAGGAGTTAGTTATAACCATGGTGCTGAGGGATCGAAACTCCTATGGAATAGGAAAAAGTAATCTTTGCTTTGGCACACACATAAGTGACGGCTAAAAAAAAAAAAAAAACCCAGTTGTTGGAACTCCAGAAACAATAACAAAATTTAATTGAGATAATATGGGAAATTTGTCGATTCCTTTCACACTCCCAGAGTGGTGGCAAATGCCATAACTTCACATACAATTAAAATGATGGAATTACCTTTTCTGATTATTTTAAGATATGAGCAAATTTTCAGAGAAGAATGCAGCAACTGAGAATATGAGGAAAAAAAAAAAAACTTTTGAAAAAGTTAGCACCAGTAGAACATGAAAAATACTGTAATTTTGTACTACTGAAAAAAAATAAATCTGCTTTGAAGAAACACTAAATATTCTAACTAAAATTTTTAGCAAGAAAAGTGTTATTCCATTTTTTTTTTTTTTTTTTTTTTGTCACATATGCTGGAATCGTTAACAAGGAGTGTGAAAGATTCTAGTTAAACAGACTCCAGATATGTTTAAAGGGTTAATTTTCATTCAAGGGTTAATGGCAACAAAAAAAATGCAGAAATATGTGCTAGAATTCTAACAAAACTTAAACATAATCAAAAACTAACCCTACGAGAAATATCAGATGAATGTCAGAAAATCCTAAATCTGAGAGACGATACAGAAGAAATTGAAGAAAAAGAATGTGCATACATACAAGAAAAACGTGGAAAAGTAAAAATTATCCATGTCTCATATGAGGAAGGTTACATCTCTGAGATGACTGTCCCTTTAAGAATTCAAAGTGCTACAAGTGTGAAAAAGTAGGATATAAAATGTCATACTGTGAAACTAAAGCAAGGAAAAGTTCTTGCATAAAAAATTTTGTACAGTGTTGCGACAGATTTACCTATAAATATTTATTGCAAGGATGTAAGTGGATAAGATACCAGTTTAAAAAGAAGTGTGAAAATTTAAAGGAAGAATTGAAAAAATGTTTTCCAGATGTTCTGTCAGATGAGTTGGGTCAGTGTTCCAAAGTCAAAGTAAAATTTCAAGTGAAAAAAAGGGTTTGATACCAGTGTTTAAGCTGAAACGTAGTGTAACATTCATAACATTGAATTAAGTCAATGAAGAATTACAGACTTGAAAAAATAGGTGTAATTGAAAAGATTGACCATTCAAAATGGGCAGCAGTATGTCAAGAAAATGACAAATGAATGAGGCAAGACACCTTAAAGAATTCTAAGCAAGTTGTAAGTCTGGAGTCACTTGGAGAGAATTCTAATGACACCATGATGAATAGTTTAAACAAGACCTAATATTTAACAGCTAATAGTGAGTTATAACACATCCTCATGTTCAGTAATATCTGGTAAATCACAAATCTTCATGGCAGGAGTGTGTTTTCTTTGGCTCTTCAGGAACTTTCTTTGAAAAGAAACCAAGAAGAAATGGTTCATTTAACAATCTGGTGCAAAGTCATTTCTACAGTGTTACTGGAACAATCTGTTACTTGATAGTAGTAACATTTGAGTCAGGATAAAAATTTTGTCAGTTCAGTAAGAATTTTAATATTTGCAAATTCATCTCTTTTGGCAAAAGTAAACTGTAATTTACTGGCATTTGGATTCTTTTTAATAACTTCCATAAATACTAACCGAACAGGCAGTGGACTAGCGAAAGAAGCATTCCAAAATTTGAGATACTGAGAAATGAAAAAAATTTGTTCATTATAAACAAAGAAAAAGAATCAAGTCTATTTAAGTCTTTTAATGCCTGCTTGAATTAATGCAGTACATTTCCTTTTCTGTATTAAACTTATTGGACTATTGTTGAACTTTGGTAGTAGTGGTTACACTCTCTTCTATAAAAGGAAAATTTTTATCTTTTAATTAAAGAGGTAAGTGGTTCTGATCTAAGGGTGGGGGGTTAGTGATGGGAATTCTTCAAAAGAGATTGTACCAAGCCAATTATATAGATCAAAATTTGCTTCAGTATGTTTAACTTGTAGATGTAAATTTGGCAAGTTTAGTGATCAAACTACATTCTTGCATTCAAGTATGAGCCTGTAGTGATATAGACAATTGACACTTAAAAGTGGGTTGACAGTATTGGTGACAACAATAGTCTATCTGTATGGACAGTGTATTCCTAGAATGTCTGTGTTATCTGAAACTTCTCCATAGCATTGGATATCCTGCCTGTTGGTTGATGATAAACAGAAAGGTGGTTGGTTCAAAGTCTAGTCAAAAATTTATATGGTAGAATTGTTACGGATGTATCAATTACAAAATGTCTGTCTGCAGAGCCTACATCAATTGTAATCGCAAACAGCAGTAAGTCATTGGTTGCAGTGGCAACCTGGCCTATTAGTTTTCTAAAGGTATTTAGTTTCTGGCTGATGACCATCTTTAGTTTTGTTGAAAAATACAGGAACTTCTGTCTGGTCAATGACATATGATAGCTTGCAAGATTTTGACTTTCTTCCAGAATAGGTATCTATAATATATCTGGTTTTGCTTATTCTAATAAAATGGATAAAAGTCCCATTTAGTATATCCTGCTAGAGGGAATCGTAACTTGAGTTTGTCTTGGAGGAATCTTGGGGTTAAATGTAGCAACTTTAACCATGTTATGTAATAAATTGTGTTAATTAAAGTTACAATTTTTTTTTTTTTGACATATTTACATTTAGGTAATTTAACTTGTAAAATCAAAGATACTCAGATTTGTCCTTCCTGACAGATTTGCCTTTCCTTCCTATTGCAGTAGACTACACTCTTAATTTTTTTTTTTTTTTTTTTTTTTTAAAATAATTAAAGTAAAATCATTAATTTTTGAAAAAAAAATTTTAACTGATTATTTTTGTCTTTTGATTTAATATAAATATCAATTACCTTTTTATTCATTACTATTTTTTTTCCTAAGTTTTGTAAACAAAATAGATGATTTGACAAAATCCATAAATTTGAAGTTCAATTTGCTACTAGAAATGAAAAGGGAGTCCTATTTGGAAAAACTTTTGATGGGAATCATCAAAATTATATTAAATATATTAATTTTTTTTATTTTTTAATTTTTTTTTTTAATTTTAAATAATTTTTCTTTGGATGTGATGAATTATATTTCCATCATTTAAATAATACAAATTAACAGTGGCAACAATAAAATAACTCGGGCATTGTTTTTTTTTTTTTTTTTTTTCTTCTTTCAAATGTAATGAGTTTCCACAAATCTTTCTAAACTTAGGTTTATTTTTATTCTTTACTGCTGGTCTTTTTCTATATTATTTTTATTGGTCCTTTGTGTACTTTGAAATATGTCCACCTATATTAGTTTGATGTTGCTTATCTGCAAGCGTAGTCTTTGATTAATGATTTTATTTGCTTTTGTGTCTTTCTCTCTGTTTAAATTGGTTATCTCCAATTGATCATTAAACAGGAAAGGTCTTTAAAACATTTGCCTCTTGGCAAGCAAAGAGAACGGGTGAAGTGTGGGGAAATGTCTTCACACAAGCAAGATCAGAGATTACTGATCAAAATATTTGATAAGCTAGTTAATAAAATGAGTTCTCACTGTGTGAATTCTTTTTACTTTTATCCCTTAAGCAATTGATCAAAGCAAGAGAAGTTTTAATTCAGATTTTTTTTTTTTTTTAAAACTAAATGAAAGATGTTCAATGTTATAATTTTATAATTAAAGACTTGATGATAATGATAGGATTTTACTTGGAGGCATTTTGTATATAAATAATTTTACATTAAACATTTTAATTTTTAATGTTCTATGCTATAGGATTTACTTTTTTTTCTTTATATTTTATAAAATTCTCGTAGTTTTAAATTATTTTCCTATACCTGATGGAAAATTGAGTCTTTATTGTACAATTTTTTGTAACATGCTGATGCATGTTGAAATCCTTGCAGTATTTAGTATTGTTGAAGTAATCGCTCACATTTTTTGTCAAGATTTTATAAACTTTCATTCAGTTTTGCAAACCAGTTGGTGTAATATAAAAACTTAAAGAATAGATATGCAAAAAATGTTGCATTTTATTAAATGATTTATTTTAATCATTAAATTGTTTTTACAATGGGAATATTTTGTATAATAAATAAAAACTTAATTTGTACCTAAAAATGAATGAAAATTTATTGTACTAAGCTACACACACTGTAAAACCAACTGTACTTTGTAAATCCCCCCTCACCTGTTTGCACTTCTCCCCAAAATTTGCTTTTGATAAGTGAATGTATGGCTATTCTAGATGGTATGACAGACAGATGGACTAACAGAAGTCACAGAATTTTATATATATATATATATATATATATAATATATATATATATATATATCTATATATCTCAATAATAAATTACTGATTTATGATTATGGATATTTCTCAGTGTGCATATTCAAAGAAAAATCTTTTTTTTTCTTTATACTATCATTTACTTACATTTATAAGGCCCAAGAACCATTTAAGGTAGGGGATACTGAATAAAGTTGTATGGGCGTAAGGGTAGGAAGTGCTGATTATGACGATATGTTGGATAGGTAGCAGTTGACCCTAGACATTAAGATTATAGTGATTTTGGAAAGCATCCTCTTGTGAATTTGCTTCTCAAACTAACTGTTCATGGGAAGAAGTTGAATGGAACTTTCTATTTACTAATGGAATGTGAAGGGAAAGGATTTTTGTATGTGTTATAGTGGGGCCTAATTTGTTATGTAACTGGTCTAACAAGCAAACACACTCAAACATGGTATAAAAAATATATTGCAGACCAAAAATTTAATTTAACTAATTTAGCTTTTTTTCTTTTTTTTTCCCTCATCCCTTGTTAAGTGAGAGAAGGAAAACTTCACAGCAGTACATTTTTGGTTTTGAAATTAACCTAAATCTAACTTCTGAAAGCATGTACTGAGCTGTGCCTACACTTGAAATGAATTGAAACCCATTTTTCAGCAATTGATCTACTAAATATTATATCCATCCTCTTAAGCCCAACTATTTCATTTTTTCTTGCTTAACACTTTGTGCTAAGTGTTAATCGTGAAGTCCTTTTCTTCAAGCATTTATTTTTTTCCTAAGAGACTTCACAGCAATTAAAAGGTTCCATGTCTTTCTCTTTTCATTTTTTTTATTCTCTTGGATTATAGTTCATTTTTTTCATTTTTTTTTTTTTTTTTTTTTTACAGTCTCTATGTTAATTAATATCTTTTATATATGAAAAAAATAAAACAGTGTTTTAGTACTTATTCTGATGAGCTTTTCTCTTTAGTATCTTGACTTTATGAATTTAAGTGCAGTACTAAATTGGCAGCTAGGTCTCCACATTTTACAGTTGAAATGACCAAATGAAACCATGTTAACTGTTTCTTCTCTTGCACTTCATGCTTGGGAACTCTTGTTTTCCAGTTTAACTTTTGTTAAATTTAATGTCAGTTGTCATCTGTCTCCTTGAATCATGTTCTTGTCCTCTCTCGTTAATGATTTTTCTCAGATTCTTTCACTCTCAGTAACCCCTTGCACCTTAGTAGTTTTATTGCCTTGCTTGGGGTGAAATGATTAAAGAAAAGCTAAACTGAAAGCAAAGATGCTTCCAAATGAATCAAAGAGAGGATGCTACTCAGTTTATTTTCTGTTCTTTTAATTCTGAATCCCAAACAAATAAGTTAACTGATTGCAAATTGGGATTCCCAATGCTGTAATTAAACCATTAGCATTGCTTTCTATTTTTTATCACTGTAAGGACAGCAATTGCTATTTTAAATAATATAACGTGGTTATGTTTGGCAGAAGGGCACTGTTACATTAAGTCATGGAAAACAAGTCACTCAGGTTTGAGAAAGCCAACATGAAATGTGACTATCATTTATTAGGTACCAGAATAAAGTGAGAAAGGGGATAGGGATAAAAGGGGCATGTTGGAGTGAGTTACGTTCCTTAATCTGCTAGGGAGCATACATTAAACAGTAATGCAAAGGGAGTATACATTAAACAATGTAACAGGCACAAGTGTGTAGGCACCCAGTGAAAACTCTACTCATTACAGCTGTAGTCCTGATATGGGAGTAGTTTGCTACTTCATTGTGAAGTATCTTCAAACTATTCTATGCGAGATAATATTAAAACTGGCTAGAAAAGGAAAATAGAAAATATTTTTTCTTCAGTATATTATCTTCACTCTAATTTGCTAGGTTTTCTCAATCATGTTTTTATGTGTATTAAGTCTCAAAGGTTTGTGAATCGGTTAGTAAGGTGGGGGAAAGTTGACTAAAAGTAAATGAATTCTAGGATATGAAATTAGACAGCATAGAGTTGGGATTTGTGTGTGTGTAAAATATATTCCACTGTTGGAGTGTCGGTGACTAAACTGGCTACCCCACTCCATGTTCTTGCAAGTGAGGTGGGTTTTGAAGATCTCAGTAGGATGAAAAATAAAACCTAACAAAGGGTGGAAGAACTCTCAATGAGTCAACAGCCAGAAAATTGGATGTGGTGTCCCAATAAACCACAGGAGAAGGCAATGGGGAAATTACTCCACTATTAATCCAAAGATATATCATGGCAATTAACATATTATGAAATCTCATGGCATGAAGTGGGTTAAGTCTATGGGAATTAACTGCTCACCTGGTAAGGACCAACATTTGCAACAGATGTCACTGGACAGTCATCTAGTGGCTGCTTGCATCAAGCAAAAAGTAACTCTCAGGACATGGGATGTTAGTACATTAAACAACTGTGGCCAATTGGAAAATGTAAAACAGGAGATGAGTAGGTTAAATGTCAACATTTTAGCTGTATGTGAAACTAGGTGACCAAACAATGGAGATTTTTGTCAGTGACAACCACAGGATTATATATAGTGGCAGAGAGAAAAATGAAAAGCGGGGTTGGATCAAGGCATCAAGAAATGCATTCTGAGATATTGACAATTATCTGAAAGAATTCTTGTAGTGCAACTGAAAGGAAAACCTTTCAACATATCTATTATAATAGTGTATGTACCGACAACACAAAGTACAGAAGAAGAAACGGAATCTTTCTACTCCATGCTTGGCAATGCAAAAGTTCACTGCAAATCATAAGAAGTTAGAATTATTATGGGAATGCCAAAGTAGGCAAGGAGAGGGAAAGGGAGATAACTTGCAAATTCAGACTAGGAAGCTGCAACAAATGCAGAGAAAAATGGGTCCAATTGTGAATGGCCAATGACCAGGTAATAGCCAACACCTGGTTCCAAGACAATTATGGACATGGAGAAGCCCAGGAAGAGAAACTAAAAAACAAATTGACTACATAATTATCAACAAGATTCAGCAATGCAGTTGTTCATTGCAAAACCTATCCAAGTGCCGACTGCAAAAGTGACCACCTCCATGTTATATGTAAACTAAGAATGAAACTGAAGATGCCTAATGCAGCACCCAAATTGCAATACAACAGACTCCTGAATGACCCAAACCTGAACAAAAAATATATGTACGGTGTGGAAAGATACGAATGATAAAATAGAAATGGAAACCCAAAATGAAACACACTAAGAGAAGCTTTAGTGACATCAGCAAACAACATCATCCCAAAGGAAATGGATGAAGAAAAAAATGAATGGATCACAGATGTGATTCTCAACATGATGCAAAGCAGACATGAAACAGAATACAGAAAACTGCACAAAGAAATAAGGAACAAATTCAGGAATGGCTCAACAAAAAATGTGCAGAAACAGAATGCATATCACAGATAAAGGAGATATGCATAAAAAAATAAGGGAACTAACAGAACAAAAGAAATGCTAATCAACAGGCTGCATAAAATCCCAAGGATGGAATGCTCAGATTAGTGAAAGAAAAAATTATTCACTGCTGGAACGAATATATTGGAGATCTTTTCCAAAACAAGAGTATAAACAGCAATACACAGAAAAACTGACAGGCTGGAAATACTAAAAACTGAAGTGGAAGCTGCACTGGACACATTGAACAGAAAAGTGGCAGGGCCAGACAGAATTGTAATAGAGATGCTGGCAGCTTTAGATGATTTTGGCATAGACAAGATGACAGAAATAAATGAGATCCACAATCAGTGGCAATATACTGGAAAACCGAAGCAGATCTATTTTCATAGTACTGCCTAAAAAAACAAAAAAACATATGTGAACTCTACTGGACAATCAGCCTAATGAGACCCATAATAAAACTCATCCAAGAATCAGGCCAGAGATTGAACAAGGAGAGTGTGGATTTGTCAAAGACACCAGAACAAGGAACACAATATTTATACTGAGAATGTTATCAGAAAGACCGATACAAATTCAGAAGTATGCCACAAAGATCTGTTAGAACTGTTCAGCAACCTTGACATATTCAGGGAAAGACATTCAAATAATCAAGAATCTATGCTGGCAGCAAACCACCTGCATATGGACAGAAAATGAGTTCAGCAGATATACACAAATAAAAAGGGGTGTAAGACAAGATTATTAGCGGCCATAAATCTTAATATAAGATATGCAGATGACACCATGCTGATAGCAGACATGGAAAGTAAACTACAAAAGTACTTACAGAAGGTAGCAAAGGAAATTAAGAAAGAAATCAAGAAAACAAAATGCATGGTTATCAGCAAAAGGATGAGCCCAAATTTCAATTTACAGGTCGGGGATATTAAAATCAAGTGGGTACAGAAATTTAAATATCTGAGAAGTGTTCTAACAGAGGATGTAAAATGTGACACTGAGATCAAAAGATGTATTGGGGTGGCCAGACTCGTTCCAAAAGTTAAGCAGAGTATTACGAGACAGAAAAGTTTCATTAATAAAATAAAGAAAAGAGTACTGAACTGTTATGTGATATCTGTCCTCCTGGCTGACAGGAAATGTTCAATGTCTTCAAATATGAAGAAGACTCAAAGCAACAGAAATGTGGTTCTACAGAAGGATGCTGTGGATACCATGGGCTGTGAGCAATGAAGAGGTTTTGAAGAGAATGAAAACAAAGATGTAACTTATACTTAACATCAGGAAGAGGTAATTGAAATTCCTGGGGCACACAATGGGGAAGTAGGGCTTGGAAAATCTGATATTCACAGGACTGATAGAGGGACAGGAGAAAGCAATATGTGACATACTTAATGGGCTTGTGCAAGTGGATGGCAGGACAGGGTCTGGGAGAAATAAAAAAGGGTCAAAACTTATTAAGAGCTGAAGGGACAGGAGGAGTGGCTATGATCAGCTATGTCCTGAAAGGACGCAGCACATAAAAGAACAAAAAGAAAAGAACATTATACATGAAGATGTGGGGATGTTGTTAAAACATTTGAAAAATTGTATTGCTATTATCACTATTGCTCATTTTACCACTTGCAGTCTCATCATTAGTATTATTATTTTTATTATTGGTAGTAGTAGTAGTTTGGTTTGTTTGATCGCAGTGTACAACTCTTGCAAAAGTTTAATGAGAAATTTGGTCTATCTTTTTTTAATCTTATTGATTTCAACTTGACCCTCTTTATTCTATTTATTCTAACAACTGAGTTGTCAGTCTTTCTGAGAAGATCGCTTGATAAATAATAATAATTTTTTTTTTTTTTTTTAAATGAGTTATTGACCTTGCCTATCTACTATGAATATCCATATTCTTGTTGCTACTTTATTCTCTTATGCCTGAACAAGTTTTGGAAATGGTTCCCCACCCCATATTTCAAAAAGTTCCTCCTCATTAACTATTGCTGTAATTTATTTCCTAAGAATGAATAGTTATTAGGAAAAGAACAAATGAACATGAAATGTATTGAGAGAGGGGAAAAAAAAAAGAAAAATTAGTTAGATGAATACCTGAGACTATTTTAAATGTGATTCTTTTTGCAAATGCAGTTTTTCCATGCTTAAACTGCATCATGATCAGATATCTGATAAATATTTTAAAATGGTTTAATTTTAGACAGTTACTAAGAAATGTAGTCTTGTGGATGGGATTCTAAAAATCTTTTACTTTTTTACCATTTATTAATGTTTTTCTTCAGGCAAGGCATCTGCTTGAATTTCTATTCAAATGTACATCTGAACTGTTCATAAAAATAACTCGAGGAATATTCAAAGTTACATTAGAAGCTCCTCACACTTGAAGTATAAAAACCTCTTATTATGCAAAAAGTTATGCAGAATGACCTACCTGTGTTACTTAGAATGATTACTTTGCTACTTATGTAAATGTATAAACAGTTTTAGTTGGCAATAATATAAGTGAAAGATGGCTCTAAAAAGTTTTGATTATTTACAGCTAATTTGTTTATATAAGTCCATAACCATTGTTTGTGGTAGTAATAAAAAAACTAAAAAAATGTAACCATTCTCTGAATATTGGTACCCTTTTATTATAGGCAAAAGAAAATCCACATGAATACATTGAGATCTTCTTTTCAAGGATTTTTGTAACTGATTATGCATATAATAGCTATATTCTATCAGTAATGCTTGTTTATTCCTGATGACTGACAATCTCACTATTATTTTGTTTATTTTTTGTGCATCATGAATACAGATTGAGTCTCAAAACTTCTGAAACAAATTTCTAGGTATAAAAAAATGCTAAACTATGAATCGCTAAACAACTTGTCAGGAGTATTTAGTTTTAGTAAAGAAAATGACTAAACCTAAGTAATGAATAGCAGTGACTAAAAACTAAAACCATGCCTATGCATGTTAGTTTTGAATGCAGTTGGCACTAAAATGGGATTGAGCCTCTTAATTTTTATTCTGTGCTGCCAGAATTTGCTATATAGATATATATATATATATATATATCTATATATAGATATCACTAGAAGGAATAAGTTTCAACATTTTTTTTAATAAATCCACAACCCTTTTGGGTTACAATATATTAAAGTACTGGCGTTTGGCAAGCATCTTTTAATCATCTACAGTTAACCTGAATTGCTTTTTTAAATTTCTGTCATATCTTATATCAGTTTCCATAATATTTGCATTCATTTATTTATAGCTTTTAAGTACCTTGTTTTCTTTTCTCTTTTAAATACTTGTTTGACTTTTAGTTGCTGATCATTTTCCAAGTCTTAATAAGTTACTTCCATCCTATCATTGATATTGAAAAGTTATTTATAATTGTTCAAAATGTTATATTGTCCAAAAAGTTTTTTGACCTTTGTCATTAGATAACATTGGAAGCATTTAGTTTGAATTAATGTCATTAAAGAAAACTGTTTTTGACTATTATTATAGGTTTTTATTTTAAGTTGAAAATGCAGCTTAACTGACACAAACCTTGTTTTGCAATTATGAAGAATGGGCAATAATAATAGCTCTCCACAACTTCCTATCATTTGTAGTGTAATGTTTGTTCTACCATTCATTTATACAAGCTTGTTAGATAGGTTACTTGCTGTCTCCCTTCATTCCCTTTGCTTTTCAATATGTCCTGTGAGTGTCGTATTCTCAAAGCTGTCATTTCTCATATGTTCAAGAAATTTCATCTTCCTGATTCTGAGTATAAATGTCCTCTTATGTTTCTCTTTTTCTTAAGAGCTTCTTCATTGTTTACACACTCTGTCCATGGCATTCTTAGTGTCCTTCTGTAGAACCATATTTCTGTGGCCTCTGGTTTTCTTCTTTGTGAGAATACTTGAGAATAATCTTTTACAATGCAGGAGACAGCCAAGATACACAGAATATCCAGATCAAGTAGTGAATATCATGTAGACCAGCTTGGTTACACGAGTTTAGATTGCTGTAATAGGCAAAAAAAGAAAAGTAAAAGCTGTTTAAAAATAATATTTCCCATTTTAGAAACCACTTGTAATGAGCAATGACAAGTGGATACTCTACAATAAAAGAACACTGTAGTTCAAGTGAAATGACCTGCCATTATATAGGCTAAAGCTCCTTTGAGATCAACCAAATGTTGATTTTTAACAGATACTGCTCTAAATTAAACCAATTGAAGGCAACAATTAATAAAAAAATTCATTCAGAATTAAGAGCATGGTATGCCATCAAGATAATACTAGATCTTGTTGCTTTTGTGAGCAGGCAAAAATTGTAACAGCTTTGTCTGGGATGTTTTGACTCCTCTACTGTATTCACTAGACATTGCGCCTTTTTGGAATATTGGTTATTCTGGTCCTTACAGAATTCTCTTGAAACAAATTTCAATTCTCTGAAAGATGGCAGAATATAATGAAATGAAATAGTAAATATGGTATTTAATAAAGATGAAGAAAAAAACTGCTTATTAATAAATTGCTTTTATAAATTGAATGCTGTATAATACTTTTTTCATTTAGACAAATTTTAAATGGTATTTATAAAACGAAAACTAATAACTACAATTATATTAATATTTCTAAGTTTTACAAGGAACTTTAACTCCTAAAATGAAGGTTTTTATTAATTTATTTATTTTTTCTTGAAGCACTCATATTACAAGAACACTTTCTCTTAGAGAAAAAAAAACACTCATATTTTAATATTTAATTTTTTTTTTTTTTTTAATATCGTTTCTGTGCTGCCCACCTACAAAAGAAAAATAGTTGCTGGGGGGGGGGTAGATTTGATTTAATGAAAATGTCCACATATCTATAAATTCTGTAATGTTATGATAGGAAATAAATAAAACAATTGAAATTAGATACCTTAATGAAAATGTTTGTCTAAAATTAACACTTAATTTTATTACAGCAATTTTCTTTTTTATGTGAAGAAAAGAAAAAAAATCACAACTTAGTACAAAATAAAAGAAAAAAGAGAAAAAAAATGGACTAAGCTAAATGGTTATACTTTTTGGGATCAACTAGATGATTTGCGTGTACCACACATCCAGGTTTGAAATTGCGGAACATCGCTTTAAAAATTTATGTGAATGTACACCATCCTTCCACGAGGGCATGTTCTGTGTTTTGTGAAGATCACATTCTAGCTATCATCTTAAAAACCAGGAAAATTTCAAGTCAAAACTATCTTCTGTGCGGACTTAATGTGATGTTTAGGAAAAATATACTTGTCCAAATATATTATTGAAATGTTTATTTCTCCCCCCCCCCCCGTTTCATTGTATATAGCACTTTTATTTACTTTCTTTTTTTTTCTTGCTTTTTATTTATTTTTTTTATTTTTATGTACCTATTTTCATACCAGCTACAGTAGAAGTTTTCCTTTTAACTGTTAAATCGTTTGTTTTTTTTATCACTGTAATAAAATCTTTTAAGTCTTGTAATGTTGGAAATCTTATTTTAGTAATTGAAATTTGTCAAATCTGTCACAACTTGGGAATTGTATAATAATCTTACTTTTCTTTAAGGATCTAAATATAACCAGTCATCATTTTTGGCAACAATTACAAAGGGTAGTCTTATATTTAACTGAACTGCCACATACTCTATTCGCCCCCCTCTCTCTCTTTCATTCATTCATTTATATATATATATATATATATATATATATATGACTGTACCAAAATATATTCTTCATATTCATATCCAAGTTTTGTTGCATAACAATTGAGCTACCTGATAAACAAAAAAGGCAAATGGCCAACAGAAAAACATCCTTAACAGAATCTTTGCCAAATTTGCTTTTTGTCTATTAAGTAGTTAAGACAGGATCTTTGTCCACTGCCATAATAAACAAGAATGGCTTTAATTACAAAAACTAACCATGCTTAAGTGTTATTAGAGCACCTCCAGTGATTTATCAAACAATTCTGGTTGTTAATTATAAGGTAAATTTGAAATATTTTGCTGCCTAGCAAAATTATCTCCTTAACTTAACATTAGTATTATATATCTAAGTATATATGTAGCCAATGAAAATGCTTGCAAAAACATATCCTTTTTGCTTTAGAATAATAGCAAATAGAAATGTCCTGATTGCAATAAAATAGTTGAACATTGAATTTATTATGACTGCTTTTGTGTGGTAAACATCCTAGTTGGAAGGAAAATACTACATGATTGTCAGTGTGCCAGAAAGCTTTTAATGTAAAAGCTTTACAAATCATGATATCAATAAAAATGTTCTTTATGATTTTTGCTAAAGCGCATATTAGGTTACAGCTTGTTATTTCAGTTTCATATATTGAGAACACTGTTGCTTCTTTTTTTTTTATATATGAAAGTTTTAGGAGAGCTCCAAAAAATATGTCTGTATGTGAAAGATATATATATATATATATATATATAATTGCTTATAGTTGAGTATGCCTATCTGCTAGGGTGGCTAACTAATCCCTATTAAAGGTGACTGTTCAGTTGTTTCTTCAATGTCCACAGAGCCAAAATATATACTGCAACTATGATGAACAAATCTCTGAGTTTCTAGGAGAGAATGAAATATCTGGCATCATCAGCAGTTGAATAATCCCAGTGCAATCAATCACATGGTCACAGTGACTTTTAATTTTGTGCTGGTATAACCATTGATAGTTTCTGAACTGTTTGGCCTACCTAATTTTACTTGTAAGGCTTAGATCAACCTGTGGTATGGTTTTCATGCACTTCTCAATGGTGCTGCATGCTGGGATTGTCTCCAGGCTGTTATCAATAATTGATTTCCTATTAGTACATGACCAAGTGCTTAAAACATTAGCATTCTAATCATGTGACCTGGGTTTGAAATATATATATATATATATATATATATATATATATATATATATATATATATCTCTGATTGGTATCAATTTGGAGAACCTTTGCTAATATATTTTGGAGATTTTTATATGCTAGTAGAGCTTAATTTAAGCAAACTTTTAAATAGTTCAAATCCTTCATTCATATATATTTATATTAAGTTTAACTGATTTATTTCATTTTTTATTTATTAAACTGTTGTTCACCTAATACAAGGCCCAAGAGCCACTCAATGTTGATGGTTACTGAGATTGTTGAAAGTTGACACCTGACTTGAAAAGATTAGTGATCAGAAGAATATCCTTTCAGGAGTCTGTTCAACAAACCTCTTGGGAAGATGATGTCTGAAAGGAACTAGCTTCTTACCAATGGAATATGAAGAGAATGATGATGATTTGATCCTGTATATGTGGAATGACAGGTCTTATCTGATATGAACCTGTGGAACTAAGGATGTAGCTTGTTAGAACATTTGCTGTGGAAATAGTAATTGAGTAGCAATCGTTTGTTGTCTCTTAATCAATCTTCACTTTCATATATTTTTGTTTCATAAATGTTTTTATTATTATTTATCTATTATCTAAGTTTAATTAAATTTATTGAGTAATTAATAACTTTATGTATTTTCTTTACATGGTCTAAAATTTGTATCAAGTGAGTACTACAAAAACAGCTATTGTTTTTAGAATTGAAACCCTATCATCAATAGATTGATGAAATAAGTTTGGCAAACTAAACTAAAAAAAATAGTAAAGGCAAAGTCTAGTAGTTTTTCTCTCCTATCAGAAAATGAAGGAAACATGTGACAGTTTTCAAAAGCTAAACAAATATGATATAGTAGAAATATTAAAACCTTTTCAGGATGACATGTATAATAATAAATCTTTCAGTTATATAATGATTTTGATGAAAATGTGAAATATCAATAGAAAATTATATAACTGAACTTGAAAAAGTTTTCAATAAAAACTAACTTTATCACAAGGTGATGAATTGTTTTCCCATCATGCCATGTATACAAGGTTAAATCCTCCTCATTCCCTTTGTATATCATTAATAAAAAAAAAAGTAAATTCCACTCTGACAGATTCTTCCCAAGAATTACTGCTTAATGGAACAGATTCCCATCAGTTTCCCAGATCCACCCTGGCCTGGGGTGGTAGCACTTGTTAGGACCCCAGCTATGGGGAAAATAGTTAACCCCAAACTGGAGTCAAAAAACTGAAAGTATAAGAATACATTTTTCTAGTAAAAAATATCAGCAATACATTTTTGTAAAAGAATGCTCCCTAGAAAATTTAAATTTCAGCATTAAATGACCCATAAGTAGTTGATATGCCACTAAAACATTTGAAAAGCAAAATGACCAGCAACACATTTTATTTGTAGTTGTAGGCATGCAGTTGTGTTCAAGATATGTTTAGTTGATGCCATCAAATTGTGTTCAAATTTAGATTTGGGCATTAAATGACCCATAGGGGTTGATATGCTGCTAAATAAAATCAACCAATGTGATCACTATAATCTTGACCTCTTCAAGTCAACCATTATATTTCCTACATAATCTCATGAACTACACTTCTTGCTTTTTCTTAGGCTCCTACAATATTACGCAGTAACCCTCCACCTTGAGTGGCTCTTAGGCCTTGTATTGGGTGAACAGTAGTATAAAAAACAATCAGTACTACTAGCTTTTCAAATTACTGAATAGAACCAATTTAAAGCTGAAAAATACAGAATTCACAGATGTTCATTGGAGTGGAGAGATGACTTTATTCAAATATCTGTACAAATTTGTAAGCATTCCATGTCAAAAAATTAAAAAGCAAACTTATCAGCAAGATATAAAAATAGAACCTACTGTATAAATTAGTGAAAAAATAACCTACAGGATCCAGAAATCCACATGGTCGATCCAGTTGTGAATACAGATGTTATATCAGATTACACAGATTAAAAATCAAGAGCTAGCAAACTGACAATTACACATGCCTTAGTTAGATAAAAGGTCATTAAACTACTGAAACAAAGTAGTGTGATTACCAAATCCCAATGGACCTAATGGTTATCCAATAAAATGTAAATTATGTGAATCTGTTTCACTTTGCTTGTAATTACCCTCTTTCTTGTGAGAATGGGGGGGGGGGCAGCATTATTTACCAGAAGTAAAATAGAACTGCAAACATTGCTTAGTGAATCAATGAATACAGCAGTTCCCAACACTGCCTGTAATTTGACAGTAGCAGGTAAAATATTAAACTACTATTTGTATACCCGGAACAGATATGAAAATGTTAGGATTTTCATATTTGAAATCACTTTAGGAAGTAACATACCATGTAAAATTGCAGAAATTAAATATTAGATTGAGCCCTAAATAATTTCTGTTTTTGTTTATCAACTTTCTTCAAAAAATTAAGTACAATTAAATTTTATTCAATTATATATCTGCCGTTATTTGTAATGATTTGTTGGCACATATCAGACAGTTTGATAATATAGACACCCACTTGGAAGGGGGAGAGGTAGTTTTATCTTGATCTCGAGTGTTTCTATTTGAACCAGTGGATGGTTCCTTTTAGAAGTTTGGTCTTCTAAGTGGCATCAACTTTACCTGAAGGGGAATGGGAAGTTAAGCAACCTTGAGCTTGGCCAGTAAGTCGATGGGTGACCACTTGGGAATACCAGGTGCTATAAGCTTGGATTTGCAAATTGAAGAGATGAGTTCTAATTCCAGTCAGGTTCATTACATTCACTTACATGCAATTACCTTTAGAGAAAGGTATGACCCCCACCCTCTACTCCTCTCTAGCAATGGGTAAGTCTTGTGTCAGTAAATCATTATCTCCAAAAAAATTCTTAGAATCTAAAAATATTTCCTGACTTTAAATAACTTTTAGATTGTAAAAATTGATTAAAAAAAAAAAAACGAAACAAAAAAAACTAAATCAATGGGACATAAAGGGATTTTTAGATCAAGTGGCAACAAAACCGGAAATAGGCTGTGTCTGGGTGTTGATCTGTATTAAGTTGTATTGGTGATTAGTGTCAGTTGTGGTTCCAAAGCCTCCATTTGTATTGCCCAGCTACCATGTTGGGTTGAATAGATAGACGATGAGTTGGTAGTGAGAAGAGCTGACATGTCCCGAGTATCACCTACCTACTGACCCAAACAAGCAAGCAAAACCCTAAATAAAACACTTGTATATAATATGGGAAACAGAGTTTGCATTATCATATCTTTGCATGGTGTTTGCTTTTCAGAGTTACTTTGTGAGCATACAGCATGCTCTTCCCAAGTTGTTAATGTACACAAGTGACATCAAAAATCAGAATGCAACATAGGGGGATCATTGGCCAGTTGGTGGAAAGCTGGAGTGTTGATTGTGCTGCATGTAATTTGCTCATAGCCTTTTAATAATTTAAAAAAAAGAAAAAAAAGCTATTTAATACACATAAGTAGATGGGCAAAGAATTGGTAGGAGGATGAACTGACTTAGCAATTGTCCCCAGTATCAACCCACCTAGACAAGCAGGTGAATCCCTGAAGAAATCCCCTACATATGAGAAACAAGGATCAGATACTTATTTCTTTGCATGACATTTCTTTCATTGTGTTAACTTGTGAGCATGCAACATGCTCCTACCCAGCTTTTGGTACAAGATAGAGAATCGGAATGCGACATGACATAATCATTAGCTAATTGGTAGAAGGCTTTGGCATAGGTCGCATTGTATATTTAAAATAGTGTGTCGATACCTTTTGAGTAACATTCTGCAGGTTTCACTCTTTAATCTAATTTTCATTAGTGATCTCTTTTTTTTCTTTCTTTTTTTACCCCCCCCCCCCCCTACAAGAAGTAATAATTGGTTGGTGCAAGGTCAGGTGAATATGGTGCGTCTGGTAGAAGAGACCAATTTAATTTAATTTCCAATTTTTTTCCTTGTGTTATTCTTGCTGTATATGGACTTGCATTGTTGTGGAGAATATTTTTTTCTTCTATTGCCAAGTGCCATGCATGCTTTGACCAAACTTTTATGAACACTTTGTAGTTCTATATTTCAAGAACTCTAAACAAATAATACCCTAGTGATCCCACTACATGCACATTATTACCTTTCTTCTATGGAGCTCGGTTGGTTGTAGAGATTCTTCTTTTCTAAAGAAGACATGGATTTCTTTATTAATCTGACAGATTTTATTGCTTAAACGTTCTTTTTAGTAGATACCCATATAAGAGTGGATGCTCAGTTTATTTATTAAACAGTATATTTATTTATTTTCATCTACCAACCTGAATATTAGAGATTTTATTAAATAGATGCATTCTCTTGCAGGACTTGAACCTGTGTCCATCTAGCAGAAGAAACTGTCATATCTGATATGCTTTAGCCCAACTCTGCCATGAAGGGTTTTGCCAATCAAGCAAAGCTTATCTTAATGGTCAGCATCTTGAGTGTGTGCATGTTTGGTAACTGCTAAAAATTTTCTTGAAAGACAAAATTCAAAAAAGGATCTCTAATATTGATTTTAATCAGGTATCTCAACTTCAGACCCTTCCTCACTGACGTGATTGGCTTCCCTCTGTCTTATCTACAAATGTATTTATGGCAACTGTTCTGAGCTTTCTTTCCTGAAATGACTAAATATAATTTAAATGTACCCCTAAATTGGCAACTAGGTTTCACTGTTTTACTAGCTAGATGTAACTGCCTCTTCTATTCTGACAGTTTTTTGTTTTTTTTTTCACTGGTGTAACTCCCTTTCTATTTCTTGCTTCCCTGATAACTACAATCTTCAAAAATTTAAACTGCAATGCCAGTCGCCATCTTTTTGTCTCCTTGAAACCTGTTCTTTTTTTGTCCTTCCTCAGTCATCCCGCACTAAAGTCTTCTCGTTCTCTTTCACTCCCTGTAACCCCTGTGTTCTAGTGGTATTATTGCCTTGCTTTAAAAACAAAACAAAACAGGAAACTGATGGTAGTGAAATAACAAAATGCTTGCCTGTCCAGTGATCTGTAGTCCACTTGCTGTAAAATTTAGAACACTTGTTGCCATGTATCTGTAAACTAAAAACTAAGTTTTCTACATTTGATGTAATCTTATTCATCTATTTAGTCTAGCAAATATCATCTATCAAAAAGCCATCTGCAATTACTTGTAAAATCATGACTTTCTGGATTGAAAGTGGAATGAATGCCTCCCCCCATACACATACACACAAATAAAAGGAAAATTAGTCAAGTGTTGGTGAATTTGTACAAGCAATATTGTGATATTGAAGTATGGAATACTGCCAAATTCAGTCCATTCCAAAATAAAGTATGTGAAAGTAATATTACAGTTGTAAACAGCAGTGTAAATAAATTTGCTGACAAGAGAAACTGATCTCAACATTTTTTTTTTTTTTTTTAATGCTAAAAACACCATTAAAATGATATGTGGATGGTCACCATATCAATTCAAAAATATTTCAAGTTTATAAAGTATCTGATATGGGAGAACCAACTACATCAATCATGTTAATCATAGCAGAAAAAGTAAAGATTAGAGAATGAAGATTAAAGCAGGATTAGTGGTGAATGGATTTGAGGATAATGAAAATGTATTTGGATTCTCTTAATATTGGGAAAGAGACTTGAAAAGGGTTTTTTTTTTTCTTTACAATAGCCTTCTTCACTTAATTGGGAATGAAGAACAATTGGCATAAAAGCAGGATTTCTTCAAAGAAATATTGTTGAGCTTGAAGTGTATCTGAGACAGTCTCCTGAAGCCAATCCTATTAAAAAAAAAAAACTATAGCTTCTAAAGTGTGGTTCAAAAAAATAAAAAGTTCACCTAGGATCAGATCTCTCTCATCCTTCTCTTAAATCTTGTTCCTTCTTGAAACCTTGTATAAAATGAACAAGAAAAAGATGCTGACTCCTATTTTCAGAGGAGTTTTATGGCTTTTCTTCCATACCATAATTTTCTCTTCCCACAATATTTCTGTAAAAGAAATTGCTGCCTGTTACCCCCCCCCATGAGGTAAGCGACATTCCATTCTCTTTTCTTCCTTCATTCAAACTGCATAAAAAAAAATGTGCGCATTTGGGTTGAATGATGCATCTAGAAGCAGGTATCTGAGTGTGTGTAAAGAATTGGGTGCAAACAATCTGAAAGATCCAGTTTTGTTCTACTAGCATCACAATGATCTTTTACAGGCATTTTCTGATGCATGTTGTCTTATTAACCAGAACAAAATTATTTGGAAGAGTGATAAACAAACTCCAATTTTCAAAATTGGCAAAGTAGCACATTTATATAATCAAACCTAAGAATTTAACCTGAGAATCATAGCATTGTCCATATTTAGTGTTATAATTTTATTGATGACCTCGAGCATATTTCAATGAATGAGTTTTATGATTTAAATCTAAAACAAAACTTCTCTGATTAATTGGGTAGCTTATGGCAGTTAATGTGAGATAATTTCCTTACAGACAAAGATAAGACTTGAGGAAAGAGAAATGTGGTTCTATGGAAAGATGCTGAGAATACCATGAATGAAGCAGGGGAGTAATGAAGTTTTGAGGAAAAGTAAAGAGGGGACACTTATAGCTAGAATCAGAGATAACTGAAATTTCTTAGATATATAATAAAGGGGAATTGGGAAATTTGATATTTGTAGGACATATTGAAGGCAGGAGGGTAGCGGCAACTGATGTGCTTATTTGAATGAATGACAATGGGAATTGGAAGGAGAGAAAAAATGACATTATTAAGTGAAGTTGCTGAGAGCTCTTATTGCCCATATCCTGAATGGACATGGTGCATAGAAGATCAGACATTCAGGCATCCTTTACAAAATCTTGGAATTAAATAATATCAAAAGTAAGTACATAATCCTAGCTAGCAACTCCATAACAGCCACCATTGAAAATAACTTTTATGTAAAATTCATCAATTCCACCACCTAAAACAATAGGAGATATAGTTAGTCCTGTTGTTGCTATCTTGTTTGGTGCTGAGGCAGAAATATACAAAATAGATTGTCCATATATTTTTCGTTCAGGTTTTGTACAGTGTGAAAAGATATGAAGGACAAAATAGAAATGGAAACTCAAACTGGGACATACTAAGAGAAGCTTTAAGTGACATCAGCAAATGACATCATCTCAAAGGAGAATGGATGAAGAAAAAAAATGAATGGATCACAGATGAGATTCTGAACATGATACAAAGGAGACAGAAAACAATGCCAAGACATGGAACAGAATACAGAAAACTACACAAAGAAATAAGAACAGAATGCATGGTTATCAGCAAAAGCACCATGTAATTTACAGGTACTAAAATCAAGTAGGTACAGAAATTTAAATATCTGGGAAGTGTTCTAACAGAGGATAGAAAGTGTGACGATGAGGTTCAAAGATGTATTGGGATGGCCAAAGATGCATTCCAAAAGCTAAGCAGAGTATTGAGACAGAAAAACTTTGTTAGAAACAAAGAAGAGTATTGAACTGTTATGTGATATTTGTCCTCCTGTATGGCAGTGAATACTGGACAATCTCTTCGAAGATGAAGAGACTTGAAGCAACAGAAACATGGTTCTACAGAAAGATGCTGAGGATACCATGGGCCAAACATATGAGCAACAACGCTTTGGAGAGAATGGAAACAAAAAGCAGACTTGTACTTAACATCAGGAAGTGGCTGCTGAAGTTTCTGGAGCATGTAATGAGGAAGGAAAGCTTGGAAAATCTGATACTCACAGGACAGATAGAGGGACAGAGGAGAGCAGTGCTGAACATACTTGATGGGCTTGAGCAAGTGGATGGCATAACAGGGTTTGGGAGAAATAAAGACAAAACTTAGAAGCTACCAGAGGCAGGAAGATGTGGAGGGTCATGATCACCTACGTCCTGAAGTGATGTAAAAGAATATAAAAGTACTCAGTTGTCGCCATATACATATCAAAATAGTCACATCCTAAAGGAAGGAAAGGACACTTGAAGTTGTCTTTAGCAAAAGATTTCTAAGTTGGAAACTTTAGTGGATGAAATACCCTAGATTTTTTTTTTTTTTTTTTAAATTAAAATTACACCTCCTTGTAAGCAATGTTTTTAAATGCATCATTAAAGTACTTATTGTATTTTGTCCAAACTGGCACGTTCAAATCACTTTCACTTCAGCTACTGGTTTTATGCATTTCCTTAAAAAAATCCTTAAACAGTATTCATATTATAAAATAGAAAAATAAATATATTCTTAGTTCTTTTAAATTTTACTTGTTTTTTGTTCATAAAAAAATTAAAATAACATTTTTTAAGGTGCCCAGTTTTCCTTTTTAATGGTTATTCATTTATATTCATGGTTTTTAATATTTTCTCTAATTTTTGTGAATTGAGGATTTAATTGAAATTTTTTTTACATTTTGTTATCAAAAAATGAAACTGGATACTTTTTATTTTATATTATTTTTTTTTTTTTTTTTTTTTTTTTTTTTTTTTTTTTAAAGAAAAACATAAGCTTAATTTTGGGTGCATGGCTCCATATAAAACTGAAATGTAATTAGGTAATTTTAAAAATGTAATCTGTTTTTTTATTATTTGTTTATTAATTCTAGGGATTAGGTCCAATTTTAGAACTTAAAATGTAAGTGTTACATTAAAAAAAAATACATTTATAGTTCAACTTCTACAAATATGCATTGTTTTTTTTTGTAATATATATATATATATATATATATATATATATATATATATATATATATATATATATATTATATATATATATATGTTTGTCTCAAGCCATTATCATAAAAGATAAGCATAACCTCTTTTTTAAGTGGGTATCTGATGTTTTGGGGGGGGGGGTTTATGTATTATGTGCTTTCCATGCCAGGGTGATTAATAAAATTTACATTTAATCTTCTGTTTACTGGATGAACACCACATGCTGAGAAATAGTTTTCTTCTAAGTGGGAGAAGCAGGCCAGAGAAGACCTTACATTCTTTGCAATGTATGCTTATGCAGAGAATAGATTTTTCTCTATAACTTTTAATGAAACTTCATTGCCACCTAAAGTTAGAAAGAAAAGCACTGTGATTTTTGAATATTCAAACAACTCTAACATTCAAATGACCTTCAGTTACAAATGCCAAGGCCAATGGGTTGCAGTATACTATTACTCCAACTGACCAAGTCATTGACATTCCATCCCCGTCCAGTGCTGTAATCAAAATCTGGGTTCCAACCAAAGTATTTTTTATGATCTTTGTTGCATCATATTGCACAAGAGATGGCAACATCTGTGTCTTTGGATGGGACTTTGGTATAAAAACCATTTTCAAGAGATAATAGGGTATGGAGTGTTCCAGGAATATTGGCTCTAGCAGAGGCTTATAAACAAATTCAGACTGAAAATCACCATTAGAAGAGGAAGTGAATCATTCCAATTTCATTTCACCATTTCCAATAAATGTATTTTTATTCATTTCAGTGTTTTTAGTTTGAAGATAAATGAGTTTAACTCTTTACAGTAAGCATTTGTTGGAAGGATTTTTTAATCATTTCACTCCTTACTGTGTATTAGAGAATATGATAAAAAACACTCTTCAGGAGAGAACAAAAGAACAAGAATTAAAATGGAAAGATAACAATTGACATTGCATTTACATTTTTGAAGGTCAAAGTTGACTGGGAAGCAAGATGTTGGAAGAGTTCCACAAGTGAGAAGTACGATAGAAGAAAATGTTAGCTAGATATAACCATGAGTTCCATGCTATTTTAACTGTAAAATGCTGAAACCTTATTACCAATCTAGTACTGTGCTTAAATTAATAAAGTCTATCTACTATAGAGGAAAGGTTATCATAACAATTATCATGAAAGTATTTGTAGAAAAGACACAGGGAAGCTACGTTATCGAGATGGGAAAGTAACTGATGGTGAGATGTCAGGGACAATAAAATTGCAGATTCTTCTTTGGATTTTATCAAGAATTTTTAAATATATATCAGGAGCACAAGACTATATGTGACAGCAGTATTCAAAACCAGGATGAATGGTAGCCTTATAAACATGTAAGATATATTCTGAAGAGAAATTGTCTAGCCCAACACAGTGAATCTTCTTTCCTAGCAAAGAAAGTGCAATAAGTCACTCTCCATGAGGTTAGCATCAGCCATGCTGATTGTCATCAGTATAGATACCAATTTGGGAACTGATGACATCAGGAAGATTGTTGATGAAAATTAAGAACAAGGATAGGGCCTTGAGGAATAACTGCATTAATGCAAAAATATCTAGAAGGATAGTCATTCAAAGCAACTTTCATTTCTTAAGATTGAATCAAATCAATAATTCCACCAGATGACTCGTAATTCTTCAATTTGCTTTTATATATTTTTAATATATAATAGGTAATAAATTTTAACAGGAATTAAATATTTTAGCAAGTATATTTTATGCACTTTAATATAACTTAATAAAATTTAGAATATAAAAATTACCATATTTGACGGCATATAAGGCACACATTCCTTTTTTTTTTTTTTTTTTTTTTTTTATTATTAAAAATATCTTTTAAAATTCCCCTGTCTTATATGCTATATATAGGTTTAAAATTCGTTATAGTCAGCTGAAATTAGCTACCTGGCAACTCCTATTAGCTTAGACTTTAGAGTAACTTTCATATACCTATTGTCATTATTTAAAAGTGTTATCATTGATAATATTCATTATATTAATTTCATCACGTTTAATATTAGCACTTTGTTTCACTAAAATTATATGCAATAAATTCAAATTATATATTTGTAAAATTATATTTGTTTCATTAATATTTTTCTTGCAATAACTTCCGATTGCATTGGTATAAATACAATCAGAATTTATTACAATAAGACGTTTACAAGACGCAGTTTGTACAGGTCACATAAAGGATATAATAAAGGTTTTATAGGTTCGCGTTCTTTTTGTCCTATTTTTCATTTAATTGTAATCATGGTTTGTTTAAACAAAATAATACCTCATAAATATAGTCTAGGCTGTACCATTTACTAATAATTTTACTAATTTTACTAATTTTTTTCCTGATTTGCTCTGCTGAAATTGGGTGCATCTTATATGCCGTCAAATACGGTAGTTTAGAAATAAATAAAATTCACTTTGCATTTAATTATTGCATTAATATTTAAGCTTACCTTTTTCTTCATGAAAAGTTGTTGCTTTTGTGAGGATAAATTCAAAATAGAAAATATCTTTACTCTAGGGATATCTTATTTTAGTTTGCAATAAATTTACAAATGGCATTCTGAAGGGTAACATTGGAAATAAACTTTTTCCTGGTTTGACATAGCGCTTGGAAGATTTCAGTTAAATCTTAAATTAAAAATTTTCATGACTAAAAATTTCCAAAAAGTGTCATGAAACTGTCATGGGTAACTGGTTAAATTATTACAAAAGCTTATAAATTTTTTTTCTTTTTTTTTTTAACTTGTTCTAGCATTAAATGATTACATTGATTTGTGTTTCAAAAATGATATACAGTTGCCTAAAATGGAAAAGTTTTAAGTGAGAAATTGGTTAACCTGGTTTTGATTTTGATGGGAGTGAACAGAACTCCTATAGAGTAAAAGAAAGTGAGAAGAACTGACAAAACATTAATTGCAAGAAGATGATGCATGATTGTTAGCAAAAGGAACAGGCTAACATGTAAATTACAAATTGGAAATACTGAAATGAATCGAGTGCAATGATTTAAATATCTGGGAAATGTTTTAACAGCGGATGGAAAATGTGACATCAACATTCAAAGGCACATTGAGATATTGAAAGTTGCCTTCCAAAAGCTAAGAAAAGTACTATGAAACAGGAAAATTTTATTAAAAACAAAGAACATAATACTTAACTCTTATGTAAAATCAGTTCTTCTAAATGGCAGTGAAAGCTGGACATTCTCCTCACAGATGAAGTTTTGAAGCAGCAGAAATGTGGTTCTATAGAAGGATGCTGAGAATACTATGGACTGAACATGTGAGCAACAAAGAAGTTTTAGAGAAAATAGATTTAAGGACACTTACACTTACTATCAGAAAAAGATAATTGAAATTTCTAAGGGATATAATGAGGAAAGAGGGCTTAGAAAATTTGATACTCACAGAATAGATTGAAGACAGGAAAACAATGTATAACTTATGTAGTGAACTTGAGTAAATGGATGGCTGAATAGGGTTTAGGAAAGATAGCAATAATTATAAAGAAACATTTGATCTTTGTTGACAGAAGCTTGTACTACTGTCTGTTGAAATTTATAAAATCTTTCTATTAAAACAATTTTTTTTCAGGAAAATAAGTTTCTCAAATCCAGTAGCTGTTATCATTCTTATCCATAATAATGAGTTTCCTTCCTAACCTTTTATTTGAAGTAGTGTTGAACATGAACATCTTGATGCTCATTATACAGTGTGACCCGGATATAAGAGATTTTCTCTGGTCCCAAATTAGAGTCTGTGTTAATGTATATATAATAGACCAAACCCGGATATAAGAGAAACCCGGGTATAAGAGACTTTTTCTCCGGTCCCGAGAACTCTCTTATATCCAGATTACACTGTATTCCCTTCAAATTACATGTGATATCCATTTTAGATATTGCTGCAGCTGTTGAAATTCCTCAAGTAAAGTGGTTTCTGTTATCTGGTAGAGTTCTTTGTGATTATGTAGCACCAGTCCACAAGGTTTGAAGAAGTGTGGTCTTCCCCAAGATTGACACGCTTCATTTGTTCAAAGCCATTTTTAACCAATGATCTTAGAAAGTAGTTGTATACAGCTGACAGTTTTAGATATCTCTGAACTGGTTTGGTGCCATGCATGGCATCCATGTGAAAGTCTTGATCTGGTGAGGCTATTTAAGAACATATGAACTCTATTACACCATATATAGAGTTCATGATGTGAAAAGGGAAACATTTTTACGTATCTCTTGTAAGTCATAAACTAGATACAGCATTAACATAAACAAGAAAAGAGAAACTATTTGAATTTTGATTCAAGTTCTGTTTGTTCATTTGTTGCCTTCAACACTGGCCAATGATCCTGTGAGACCAAAGAAAAAAAAAAAATTAATGGACATTAGCAAATTCCAAAGAAAAAAAAAATCCATTTATATCTGAGGTGGGAGGATAATTGGTGTCTCTGCGATAGCTTCAATGAGTATATTATCAACTGAGCTGATTCAAAGATGTTAAAACAGTTATTTTTAAAAAATTTTTAATTTACCAGTAGTGGCACACTAATTTTTTAATTTACCAGTAGTGGCACACTAATTTTTTAATTTACCAGTAGTGGCACACTAATTAAGAATTTTGTTAATACAGCTCTCTCTTCCCTTTTTGTCAAAAGATTGCTTTTATAATATCCCTCTCCCTGCAGAATGTAGAAAAGTGGGAGAGTAACCAGCTGTTTTTAGTCATAAAAAAGCTATATATAAAGGAGAGGTGTGTGTGTGTGTTTTAAAGCTGGCGAGGAGAACACATGATAGACAATATAGAAAGAGAAGGTACACATTAATAGATATATTAATTACTAGCTTTAAAGCCACCCTATTGGACAGCATTTAAGCTAGTTCCTGAGGAGGGCTCTTGATTGGGTCTTTATCACAATAGGTAGATCGGAGTAGATGTGATAAGAAACAATAAACTACAGAAGAATTCATAATTGATTGATGCATTTAATTATTGCATTAATATTTAAGCTTACCTTTTAAAAGTTCAACAATAATTCTTCTGCCGCCACTTAATTTAAAGACAGTTTGATGTACGTAGGTCCTTACTTTCCATACAAACAATTATTTGTATTTCATAGGTGACTTTTACTGGACTTTTAATTCATTTTGATTATTTCCAAATTTATTTTCAAGGTATAAAAATTATCATATATAAAAAAAAATTAATCACAAATCACATACAAACTCGCCAAAAACAATCACAGTAATGAAAAATTGGGAATCCAAAATTTTAGGATTGTGGGTTCAGATTTGGCCCAGAATATTTTTCATTTGCTTACAGAGTTGGCCTGATTCCAAAATGGTGTATGTTGGGCTATGGCCTTTCAAAGTAAGTTGAAAAAGTGTGACACGCTGACATTCACATTTAATATATAGATTTCATTTATGAACAAAAAATGGCATGTGTTAATTTAATACTCCGTGATATCTACACACATGAGAAAATAGATGAATATGAAATTTAACAGAACAATTAGAAAATTAGTTTGTAATAAAAACAAATCATTTTCTAAGGGCTACAAAGGACAGGAAGTTGTGGAGTCATGATCACCTATGTTCTGAAGGAACATGACACATAAACTATTAATAATAATAATATGGACTGGAGTTAGAGATTAATTCTAAGCAAGATGTTGTAATTGCATGAAAAAATAAATGACTTATCAAGTGATGCATTTACTGTATATACTCGTGTATAAGCTAACTTCATGTATAGTGTGATCCTTGAATTTCTTGGCATGATTTTTAACCTCTTCAAAAAAATTACCTGTGCGTATTGTGATCCCCTATTTTTGGCATAAAAAAAACTGATTGGAAAAACTCGCACCATACTCAAGTATATACAATAAATATTTTAGAAACTTTGTTGCTCTATTCAAATATGGCTTACATTTGTTTACCTAAAATCCTAAATTTGCGCAAAAAGGATAATGAAGCTACTACAAGCAGAATATTGTTATGAAAATTAGTGATTCTTTTTATGATCATTAGTGGAGTTTAATACGTCTCGCAATTGGGAAGGAATCTCATATTGTGCTGGATTTGGCTTAGTAAATGTGCTTGACTTAAATGACTCCTGAAAATGTCACTTTAAAAAGATAGATATGATCTTCTATGCACTGTACCACTTTAGAATGTTTGTGATCATGGCTCTCCACAATTTCTTATCCCTTGTAGTTCCTAATGAATTTTGTCTTTTTTGTTATCACTCCTAAACTCTATTCTCATATCTATTTCCTTAAGCTCAGGTGGTATGCTATGTATTGTTTTCCTCTCTCTCTTATCTTCCTGTGAGTGTTGAACTTTCTAAGCCCTCTTTCCTTATTATATACCTTAGAAATTTCAGCTATCTTTTCCTGATGTTAAGTGTCCTTTTTGTTTCCATTTTCTCTAGAACTTTATTGTTGGGGACATGTTTGGTCCATGATATTCTCAGCCTCCTTCTGCAGAATCACATTTCTGATACTTCAAGTATCTTCATCTGTGAGGAGATTTTTCAGCATTCACTCCCATATAGGAGAACTGATATTACATAACAGCTCAATAGTCTTTTCTTTGTTTCTAATGAAATTTTTCCGTTTCTTAATACTTTGCTTAGGTTTTGGAATGCATCTTTTGTTATCTAAATGCGCTTTCAGATTTCGGTGTTGCATTTTCCACCCTCTGTTAAAACCCTTCCCAGATATTTAAATTGTTGTACTTGTTTGATTTTTGGTATTTCCTATTTGCATGTTGGGCTGTTCTTTTTGCTACTGGAGAGATGGAAACTGGGTGTACTAGAATAAGTTTCAATAAGGCTTGATGAAAACTCAAAAGATATTTTTGTTCTCTTTCAGTTTGGGAAAATCTGTTTACCAGAGCTGTTGGTGGATAGCTGAGGCACTTCTGATTCTCCTGAGCTTGCTATTTAATGGTTACTTGATAGGCTGGAACCAAACTTTGGTGATTGAGGAACCTGTTCGTCTGGCACAAGAGGCTCTGGTGAAAATAAGGGGTAGGTACACTTCCCCACTTCCATTTGTTATGTATTTACCTAATGTTCATTATTCTCTATTTGGTTAAATGCCTTATGAAAAGTTACTTTTAACTTTAAAGAATTCCATGTAGAACAATATTGCTTGTTAAATGTAAATTTTCTTTGCATTTTTTTTCCTCTTGTATTACTTTAAATCCTACATTTTGTAAATTTTCTGGGTTCTTTTGTCATTGAATTATATAAATACTCTGGTACAATTAAAATATCAATGGAGGGTAAAACCACCTGTAAATTTATATTCATTTCCAGTTCCCATACAATCATCAGAGTTAAACAATGTTAAACTTGGTCAGTACCTAGATGGGTGACTGCTTGGGAATACCAGGTGCTTTAAGCCTGAATGTGTAGGTGGTGTAATGGATAATTGCTTGGAATTGTTAATCAGAGAGCTAAACTTCAATTTATGTTCACTTACATGCTAATACCCTTGGGGAAATGTATGTGTCGACCTCTTCTCCCCTACTCCCAGCTATCGGGTAATTAGTAGTACTTGTAGTACTAAACCATTATCTCCAAAAAATGAATTCTTAAAATCTAAATATTTTCTGGCTTTAAATAACCTGCAATGGGTTGAGCTGTAGAAAATGAATTTAAAAAAAATTATATTTGTGTTTTTTAAGCTATGTTGGGAAAACTCAATTTTCTATGAAAGTTCGGCAATATTTAAAAAAAAAAAAGTGTCAAAAGGACTGGTATTTCCTTGAGACTGCTATTACTGTATATACTTTTAATTCCCTCAGCATTGTTTTTAAAAAGTGATTAGAATTTTAATAAAACCTAAACTTAAGAAAATGGATCTATAAATTTTTTTTATTCTTGAACTGACAATGAATAAAAAACTTGTTTTCATAGTTATTTATGAAATGGTAAATAAATATTGCATTGCATTTGGTTTACATATTTTGATCACTTTTTAATTTATAAATTTTTGAAAAAGAATATTCAAATTCATGTCTTTATAAAATGGTAAATAAATTTTTATAAACAGTAAACAATAAATATTGCATTGCACTTTGTTCACATATTTTTAAAATCTAAAATATTGCTGAGGGAGTCAAAAGTGTATACAGTAATAATGGTGTCAAGAGAATAACCATCCTTTTGACATACTGTTTTTTGCAGGCATGAAGCTTAAACATGACTGAAAGTTCTTTATTAAAAAAAAAAAAAACTCTGTCCTTCACAAGTCTTAATATATAGATGAAACGGCATCAATCTCATTTTCCTTGCTATTAGATTAAGGAACATTTACTGTCTGGATTTTTGACTATTGTCCGCATCTTTGTTATCATATTTTGGCCATTGTACCATCTGCTGTTGGTTTGTGAATTTGGTGACATAATTGTGAGTTCAATCTTTGGGCCAGACACAGAGTAGTTGAACTCTGTGGAAACAGGGTGATCAGTAACTGAGCAGCACAAAAGACCAGATATCTTTTAATATTGGTCAGTGGAATGAGAAGTCTGTCTGTTGATTAAATAAAGGGTTTATTTTGAAGTTCCCTGTATGTTAGCTGTTGAAGGCCAGAGGGCACAACGGCCGAAACTTTGTGATAACAACAAAGATGAGGTGGATAATAGGCCAGATGCAAATAGTGTAAGAAATAATATTTATTAAATAAGAGAATTAGTTATAGAATGAATGTGCATGTTTCTTTCTTCATAATGTAATTTCTTTTCTTAATTTTGTTTAGAGTTTGTGGGGGGAGAGAAAATTGACAGTTGTATTTTATATTAGTATTCATTGCTCTTTTTAAGTCTATCAGTTAAGATAATGTTTTTGTTTTGACTGTCTTGTGTCAGTATTGTTTTTAGACAAACTAAAGGATTTTGCAGCTTAATAATTTCAGAATTTACTGTAAAGAAAAGTGAAAACTATTTTTTTTCTCTTTGTTAATTTTTATCAGCAAAATGTCGTGTTGATGGAGTGTCTGTCATAACACTTAAACTGGGTGCTTCATTGTGGCCCTGTGCCAGACAATTTCATTGTTGTGATACACTCAGTACTAATTGCATTTGATATTATTTGTACTATTCATAATAGAGACAATCTAGGTACTCCCCTTTGCCTCTGAATTTACTATTTTCTCTTGGATGCTGTAAACTCCCCATAGCGCATAGGGCTTCAATGTCATACAAGGTAATGTTGTATAAATAGGGATTTGTAACAGTTTCTAGTCTCATATCCAACCATTTGTTCTTTCCGTAGATTTACTGCTCAAGGCCAGTTTATCCTGCTATTTTCCTTATAGTTGGTAGCAGTAATAGACTTGTCTTTATCAAGGACATCATTGCAAAGTGAATGCATTCAGTCTTGGCTAGCATTTGAACTTTGCTTCACAATGTAATTTTCTGTGCTCTTAGCTGACAAACTGCTGCCACTTCCTGTATTTACTTTCATTTTATTTTGTGTTAATATTGTGCTTAATATTAACCTTTATCACTCTATATAACTTCATTTGCTATGCAAAAAGTTTATCCTACCACTAAAGGTGACTGATTGCTGAATTTTAATTTTATAGTTGTTTTGTCATATCCTGCTATAGTAGCACAAAACACCTTTGAGTGAAATTAACTAAGGTTACTGCAATTGAGAAGAATGCAGTGGAAAAGGAAGAAATATTAATAATGCAGAGTGCTAAAGGTTAAACATCACCGACACAATTGGTCCCCACTTGAATTGATTTAGTACATCAAAATAAAGCAAAGTGGGTGCTAAATGACTTGATATGAGCCAGATTTTATGACAGTGTTAACAGTAAAGTATACAAACAAGATCTTCAAAATGGCTACTCACTGTTCACAAGTAAAGTGAAACTGATAAAATCTTTCAGGGTAAAATGCTACTTGGCTGAGAGTTAGGAATTCTGTACATAGGCTTATATATGTAGGATGACAGTCAGTCCCAAGCCACCTGTTAATGGATGACAGGCCATTGGAGATCTATAGAGTTAGTCTAAAAAGCTAATTATAAGATAGACAGATGGGTGGTAGGTGAGTTTTTGCTGGCCGAAGAGAAAACCTTGTCTATTGTAAGAGAAGCCAGGAGCAGTGTAGATGTCCCCCAGACTGTGCCAAGCAAATCTGAATAAATAACCAAATATATTGGAAACAAGATTCATGTTTTCATTCTTTGCTGTGGTGTTGTTTCACCTTTTCATTCATTTGTGTATCTACACCAGGCCTTTCCTCGTTTTGCGTTTGCAAACTGGACTTGAAACAAAAACATGGATTGATTTGTCCAGTAGGTGAAAACTGAAGGAGGGCCCTGATTGTATGTTTACATCACCTTTTAATGGTGATTTGGATAACTAAGCATGCTACTAATAGTCTTCAGTTCTTTTGCATTTTACAGATTCTATAATAACTGATCAGTGCAGGTTAGCCTATTACAAATTGTGTTTGCAATATTGAAAACTGGGGTGAAGGAGAAAAAATAATATAAAACTTTTATTTTATTTATTTTTTTTTAAATTGTGATTAGTTTTCTGTTTATCTTTTAAAAATTTCAAGTATTTGTTCTTTGAATTTTTCAGAAAACTTGGTTGATGGAGTATGGAATACCAAAGACTATCTCAACCTCAACAGTCCCCAGTCTCCTTGTATATCCACACAGTGGACATATCGGGATGGTGAATTGGTAGACTTGCCGACTGTGTTAATGGTCAAAGGAGATGTTATTTTGTTACGGCCTGGCCATGCTGTTCCAGTTCAGTGTCAAGAGTTAATGGTCAGTTCTCCTTTTCTTTATTTCATTCAGTCTATTATAATAACTGGCAGCTGAAGTTTTTCTCTTTAGTGTGGCACATCCCCCCCTCCAATCACTTTCTTTTAATTCATTTTACCTGGAAGCATCTTAAAATACATTGACATTTTATGATATACAAATATAAAATCACATTCTACATTTTGGGTCATAAAAAACCCTTAATATAATAGATTAAGGCACTTCTATTTGGAAATTCTTTTACAATATTATTTAATGCATCTTATTGTTCTTCCTCTTTTTAATTAACCGGAAATAACTTTCCAGTAGGCATTAAATGTAATTCCTTTTGATATTCCTTATCCAAACAACTAGTAACATTTTACTTTTGTCTTTTTACTATCTCTGAGAAAGTGATTTTTTTTATTCAGATAGCCTACACACTAATCCTATCTCTAAACTCTAGCTATAGATTTGTAAATTGCATCATTCTCTTTAATGAAAGTCTCTTTGGCTTGCCTGTTAACTATCTAACAGCACTCTTGATATTAAACTGCCTAGTTGCAAATTATTAAACCTGCTAGAAAATTCTGTTACACTAAAAATAAATAAAAAATACTCCTGAAAAGAGACAGTTGTTTATTTCAAAGCCATCTGTTTTAATGTCAAGCAAACTCCAATTAAGTAGTTAATGTTAGGATTAAAAACAGCCGTTCTACTCTATAAATGTTCTTATACCATCTGAACTACATTGACTCAATTTTAAAACTCTTAACTGTTTCTAATAAACCCTAGATGTATTATGTCATCTGATGTAACTAAGAGTTGGAATTGATTATCTGAGTTTGTTTATATTTTATGTAAGTGCCTGACTTAACAATATAGTTTTATTATGAAGTAAATTTATGTCAACATCTGAAGTACTAACATGATTGACAATTATTAATTTAGTATTTCTCTGCCCTTTATCATCTCAATGTCAAAAAAAAAAGATTCCTATGACATTAGATTATTTAGTGAAAATGAATTGTATTTCTTTCTACAGAGATTGTCCAAAAGATTATTTATTTCATCTAGAATACATGTCAGAAGTAAGATTTCATCTTTTTGTATTCATGTGATGCTTACAATACAAGATAAGAGTATTTACAATTGTTATCGGTTACAGGGTTGACTATCTCTAATTCAGTAACCTGCATTCTGTTCTGATTTGTACATATTTTCAGCTGAAGTAATATATGATATTCTAGATTACTGCTCTGCCAACCTGCCACATATTCTACTTGTTGGTTGGTATGCTGACCTTAAAATAAGGAAGCTTTTCTCTTCTCTTCTTTCACATTTATTATTGAAACCTGCTTTTATTTATATTTAGTCATAAGAAAAGGAAGTGTTCTTGGTACTGTGATTTTGTTTGCATCTTATAAAAATTTGACTTGATGGTGTCACTTAACTTTTTAATTAGCAAAGATTGTAAAGGTAGTATGTGCTTACCTGATGGTATTTATCTGACATTAAGTACCTTAAAATTTTTTGCATTTTATAGGTTCTATAATAACTGATCTGTGCAGATCAGCCTATTACAAATTGTATTTGCAATATATACCGAATCACATTTTGCATCACAAGTTATCAAGAGATTTAAAAAAATTGTAACCAAATTTAATGTGGTGGGGATGAAAAACCTATTTTACCCAAGTTAAATACATTCATAACTGTAAACATACTTCACCCTTGTGTATTCGTTCCGATTTGCATCAAGGTGCACAAAGAATGGATAATGAAAAGTGAAATCCATGCTACACAAAGAAACGAAAATTCAACTACAGTTTCCAATATATTTGGTTATTTATTCAGATTCACTTGGTACAGTAAGTAGGTGACATTTGAGACATCTATTTTTTTTCAATAAACTAACAGATCTTCTCTTTGGTCAGTGAGAGCTTTAACCCTGTGCTACAACTTGCATGCCCATCTCTGCATAATGATACATGGCTTGCAACTTCCTAACAGACTCTTTGGAACCACTCATAATTCTATCTGTGACATTACTTATATAAGCTTGTTATTGGAACTTACTTAAATTCCAGCCAAGTGGCATTTGATCCTAAAAGTTTCATATATTTATTTCTTTTCTATTTCCTTTTAGTCAGTGGGTGGTTTGAAGATCTTTGAATTTTATTGTCTCTACACAGTTATAAGAATTTGCTGCTTGCCTCTGCTTTTGAATTTTCCTGCAAGTGTTAAATTCTTCAATCTTTTCTTCATTTAGGCTGTATCTAAGTGTTATTAAGTTTCTTTGTAGTTCTTTGAATTTCCTTGAAACATCAGTTCTCATACTATCATTAAAGTTAAGAAATGTCAAACCTGGTCAGGACTTAGATGGGTAACTGCTTGGGAATACCATATGCTTGGATGTGCAGGTGGTGTAATGGATAATGGCCTTGGAAATCCAAATCGGAGAGCCAAGTTCCAATTCTCGTCCGGTTCGTTATATTCGCTTATGTGCAAATACTCTTGGGAAAGTTATGAATCCACTTCTACCCCCTAGTTATGGATTAATTAGTAGAATTGTATTAGTAAATCATTACAATTCATACAATCTAAAAATATTTTCTGACTTTAAATAACCTGCAAAATTTTAAGCTGTAAAAAAAAAAAAAATCAATCAATAAAACTGTTCCTCATTTGATCATAAAAGTTAAATGGGTGTTGAGCCCAGTCAGGATTTAGATGGGTGTCCACTTGGGAACAGCACGTTTTGTAAGCAACCTCTTAAAATCTTTTTGGCTTTAAAAATTCCAAAAAGAGTTGATAAACCATAAAAAACAATTGCTCAACAATCCTTGTTTCTCACATAATCTGTCCATGATATTCTCAATATTGATTGTTAGAGAACATCTTTGTTGCTTTTTTATTATTATTATTCAAAATTGGCAGGGTTTCACTGCCACATAAGACATTTGTGTTACTACTAATATAAAGATATATAATACTGTACGTTGACAGTACAACTCGGAGTTTCCTGCTCATTGCAATCATCAGGTACTAATTTGAATTTACATCATTTAGTTAATGTTTCTGGGTCTGTTGTTTGGGTGGCTTCTAACTTTAGATAAATATTTAATTGCACTATAATCTTAAATTTGAGTTTAAGCTCACTTACATTTAAGAGTGAAAATAATTATTAGAATTTCTAATTTTAATTGTCTAATTTTCTATAAAAACAGATGCTATTAATATAAGTTTAAGGATAAAGGAGTAGCTCTTGTTTTTGCTTAAAAAAAACGGTGATAAATTAATAAAAATAAAGATTTATAGTGATAAAATGATAATAAAATTAAAATAATGGTATGATGATGACACTGACGACGATGACAAAAATAAAATAATGAAAATAAAAATGATTATATAGTAAAAATAGGTAATAATTACATCAAAACCAGTATCTGTGGCATCTGAGACTGGGAAAACTGTTAATTTGGGTCAATGTTCTTGAGTAGAAATTTGCTTTTGTGTAAGCAGGTGCTCATTAACTCGCTTCTTTTGTTTAACATATTGGGGTTGCTCATGTACTGTCGGCTTGTATATTTATTAATAGATACTTAAGAGTTCTGTTATTTAGCATTAAACGCCTTTTTTTACACCAAAGGATATGAATACTTACACACGTAAATTTATTTATATTTACCCATTTGAGTGTGATATATATAATTTTTTTCATTTCACTCCAAGCAAGTTAAAGCCACTAACATACAGGGGTTTACTGAGTGTGAAAGAATATAAGAAAAACATTAAGGAGGGAGAACAATAAAATGACAGAAATTAAGAAGACAAGATAATGATTGACATTGGATTTAAGTTTTTGAAAATCAAAGTTGACTGGAAAGCAAGAAGCTTAAAGACTTCCACAAGTGAGAAGTACAAGAAAAGAAACTGTTAGCATTGAACTTATGGCTACATCTAGCTATTTCAACCATTTCAAATGTTGCCAATCTAATACTCGCTGAAATTCCTAAGGTTAGGTACCATAGTGAAAAGTGATATTTATTCTGTTTAAATTACAGAAATGTGGCACAAGGCCGAAGGGGGGGAGTGGGGAAAGGACGTCTTCTGTCTTAACTATAACTTAGCTAGCCGCACGCACTGACCCAATCGTACGAAAAATATTCCTTACACCAAAGCAACACATTCATATGTACCTTTCTTGCTACAGCCACCATAATACCTCACTGTCTCTATGAAAATACTAACTAGTCCCCATATTTACAATTCAGTGTCTGTGTGGGGAGGGGAATAACAATAATAATAGTACCATAGTGAAAAGTTCATCCAGACAATTACCATGAAAGTATTTATAGCAAAAGCACAGGGGAAACTACATTATGGCAGTGGGAAAGGGACTAAAGCTGAGATACCCAGTAAGGACTAATGACATTGCAGATTCTTCTTTGGATTTTATCAAGGATCACTAAATATATAGCAGAAGCACTAGACCAGATGTGATAGCAATATTTGAAGCATAGACAAATGGTAGATTTGTAAATATAAGATAGATTTGGGCGAGAATAAATGTCTAGCAGCAGACCTGGCAATTTTATTCAATATAATCTTTCCACTTCATATCCGTGGGAAACAGCGTGAGAAGATGCACCGGGTCACTCTCCTGGAGGCTAGCATTAAGTATGCTGATGGGAGGTAGAAAGTGTTCTCTCATTGTAATATGAATTCTACATTCCTTTCTGTGTAGGAAAAGTGAAGTAAATTTATTGGCTGTAATTTTAATTTGAATGTATATTTCATGGAGACATTAATTAGTTCATTTTGGAATGAGTTTTAATAGTTGATAACTTTTTAATCTTTTTATTTAATATCGTTTCATATTGCATGCATGTAATTTCAATTAAGCAGACAAAATATCCTTTTTTTTTTTTTTTTTTTTTTTTTTTTTACAAACCTCCCATACTTCTAGAAATTGAGGAAATTAGAAAGTTATTTATTTTTCTCTCCTCTATGTACTGTGCCTTCAAGACAAAGGCAGTCATGACTCTCCACAGTTTCCTGTCCTTTGTAGCACTTAATAAATCTTTTTTTTTTTTATCTCTCCTAAACCTTGTTCTGCCATCAAACTTGCTAGGTAGGTTATGCATTGTTTTCCTCTGTTTTCCTTCAATCTGTTCTGTGAATATCAAATTTTCCAAGCCGCCCTCATTATGTGTCCTAGAAATTTCAACTGTCTCTTTCAGATTCTACGTATAAGCTTTTTGTTTGCATTTTCTCTAAACCTTTGTTACTCTCAAAGTTCTTTTGAACAGACTGATATAGGACTGACATTGCTCATTGCAAAAAAAGTGTTTAAAAAAAAAAAAAAAATGAATCTATATTTTTCTTCCACTTGTCTATTTTCTTTTCTGTTTACAGACTGAAGAAAACCAAACGGGTATGATCCTGTGTGAAGGAGATGTCTACACCCCAAACTTGGAGCACTCTGTAGAGCAGTTTGGGTTACCTCAGGGACGAGTGCCACTTCAGCCTAAGAAATTTACTGTGTTGAAAACTCCTTTTGTTGAAAACCTTAGGTAATATTTAATTTCCTTTTGAAAACATTGCTATTTAAAAAAACGAATTTAATGAACAGTATATTATTCTATAAAATTCAAGTCTTATAAATCTTAGAACTTCCCATGGGCTTCATATTGATGGATCATAAAACCAATCTTGTATAAACTTGCACCTAGAATTATCTTACTAAAAGTTTTCTTAATTCTGACTCAAAGAGGCTGCTTTAAAACTGACATTATTAGCATCCGGTGAGATAATATTCCAGCTTTTAAGAAGCAAATAAACAAACATCTCTACTTTGTTGAAGCTGCTACAGATCATTGATTTTAATGTTATTTTTATGTTAAATATTGGTTCATTTTGTTTCTGAGCTGCTGTAACATTGATAAAAAATCAATTTCAAGAAATACAGGCTTGTGCCATTTTATAAGATATTTTTTCCTTGTGAGACAAAAAAAATAATGCATGCTTTCATAATTTTTTTTTTTTTTTTCTATGGAAACACTAAATTGTTTAATTTTCTTGGATGTCAGGATTGCTCATGTGTAGTGAATCCTGTTGTTTACCTTTTTATAACAGGCTTTGTTTTTATTTATCCATTTTATTTTTTATTCAAGACTTTGGACCACAGTAACTTCAGACAAGTCTCTAACCTTTTACTTATCTCATTGAAGCTTGCAATATGCTGTAGCAGCACCTATATTATCTTGGCTGTTAAAGTATTTGACGACCAGTTATTGTCCCTGTCAACATGCTCTTATTACTATCCCACTGTATTGACCACTACCATCAGTCACAGTAGAAGTAGTTTTACTGTATTATATATTTTTTACTCTTGAATCCTGACTTAAATTGTTTTATCTTTTCTAATTTACCCAGTACATGGCTTGAGATCCACTCAAAATAGAGGGTGACTGTTACAATGGTCATAATGAATTAGATGTGTGTTATATGAAAGAAAGAGAATGTGGGAGGTGAAACTTATAAGGAGACAAAATAACAATTGACTCTAGAGTGGTGTTCAAGGAAGCCTCCATGCAGGAGTAGTAGTTCTTGGAGAAAAAGCTGTTTGACCAGAACTTTCTTCTTGCATTAAGAATATGGAAGAAATGAGACTGATTTAACTCTGGCAGGAGCATGTCCTGGCTGTAAAAGTTTGAACTAGTGAACTAAAGAATGGAGCTCATGTGACTATTTTCCATGGAAATAGTAATAATAGCAATATTGGCTTGCAATGCTGCATCTGTGAGGACAGGCTACAGTGGAAAATGTCTTTTCTCACGAGGTTGCATAAACTCTGTCAAACCAGGACAGTAAAGATTGGGTAGCTTTAATCCAGATATGGCAACAATACTCCATATTTGGTCTAATCTCATTTTTGTAAAGGTAAAGCATGCCAGAATGTTAAGCACTTTCAGGAGTGGCTGAATGTGCTGATTCTTTTTCTCGGCATCTTTGCAATGCATATGAGTTCTGCCTAAAGTTTGGGGTGAACTTGAATTCCAACAGATGTTCAAGCATTGTTCAATGTGCAACTGTTCATCTTAACTGAAAAAAAGTTTGATTGGTGATTAGGAAATATTAATAGGTTTTTATTTTATTTTTTTATTGAAAAGTTACAAGCCACTTTTTTCACACACACACACACACACACACACACACACACACACACTGTGTGTGTGTATGTATGTATATATATATATATATATCTCCCCTGAAGATCACAAGTGCGTGAAACTTAAGTAGCAACTCCAGCTGTGAAGTGGTTTTTGCTCTATCTGTATAGCCTATGCATTGAGCACTGTTAGTTACTACATAGGTATGTGTTTGCTTTTTTTTTTTTTTTCTGTCAAAGCTGGAAAGTCAGGATTGATCTGTTCTAGCCCAGATATGGCTGCAATACTTCATTTTTGGTCTAAACTAACTCTTGTAAAGATAAAGCATTTCAGGAATTCAGTACTTCCTGAAGTCAACCATTTTTCTTTAGCAATGGATATGAGTTTTACTTGAGGTCTGAAGTGAACTTGAGACCCAATAGATGTTCAAAGCATGTAGCCTCATTGGGAGTGCAACTGTTCATCATGATTGGAGGAAACTCCTGGTATGATTACTAAGGATGAAATGATACTATTTTTTTTTTTTTTTTTTTTTTTTTGAGGGCTTGAAAGTGACAAGCCAGTTTTTTTTTTTCATACCTCCTGCAACTCCCCCAATGTACTATTAGAGCTAGGTCACAGGGTATTGTATTATATGTAAAGAAAGGTACTTTTCAACATGGGAGCATGTCTACAATATCTTGCCTATATATTTGTCAAGGGTACTAAAAGAGTTAAGCAATTTATCAATTCAAAAGGAAATTCCAGCTACTAGTATATGATTCTTGAAGATGTGCATATTTCAAAAAGATTTTCTAGGTTTGAAAAAATATTTAATGTTTTACTTCATCTTAATACAATGAATGTCTGCTTATAAATATTTTTTCTATTATTTAAGTTTCAAGTGATTTTAATTTTGACTTTCTTCTAGAAACCTTTTGGATAAAACTGGTGACCATCCTGCTAGCATTGTTGATTCAATAAGGTACCAAGTTCATAGTGTTTTACTAGAGAAAACCTTACTGCCTGTAGTTTTGGTAAGTATGCAGAATTTATTATGCATGTTAGGATAAAGCAAAATTTGTTTGATTTTATTTATCCCCACCTTTCAAAACAGTTGAAGTAAATCTAACTACTGTGTGCCATGTACCTTCAAGACATGGGCAATCATGGCTCTCCACAATTTTCTGTCCTTTGTAGCTCTTTTACTCTCTCTCAATCCCTGTTCTGCCAGCCATTTACACAAGCTTGATAGATTAGGCACTGCTTTCCTCTGTCCCTTGTTTCCTGTGAGTGTTAAATTTTCTAAGCTCTTTTTCTTCATTATACAAGTTCATATAGCTAAACTACCATTAAAGATCTAACTTGCCATCAATTCAATGTGCTTTCTTTATGGACCTTGATTTTTCAAAATGAGATTTGTAGCAGCTACTCTTTCTGACTTAGAACTGCTTTGGTAGAGAGTTGTAGCCAAGCATTTTAAAAATCAAACTATTGAATAATTTCATAGTAATTTATCATGTAAAATAATTTCTCTTCATTTTCATCCTTCAGTTTCATCTGATAATAGCTAATATATTTGTTTAATATAATTTTCAACACACACATCTTGGAGGACAACACATTATACTCAAATTTGCATGATCAAATGATTACATATGGTTACATGCATGTATTCCTACACATAAGGTCCTCCAGTTTTTTCTCTCACAAATTTGCATTACCAGTTCAAATTTTTTTACTGAGAGTTCACCCAATACAAAAGTCAAGGTCCCCACAATGTAAAGATTTACTAATATTGTAAGGGAGGGAGAAGTAAAAGTATTTTGAGAATGAGTAGGATATATATGTGTTGATCCTGGACTTAAAGATTGTAGTTGTCAGGGAAGTATTCTCTTGGGAGTTTGTTCCACAAAATAACAGTTCTGGGGAAGAAGCTGTAAGGGCTGAAATTGTCCTTTTATCAAAGGAACACAATGGGGATGGGTTGCCACTATGAACAAAGCATGGTGGATCCTAGTTATGAAGGGCTGAGCTGGTGGCACTAAGGAATGCAACTTGTCTGTCATAGTAATAGTGATATAGTAGTGAAAGGCTGGCGATGTTTTGTCTGAGATAAGGGCTGCAGTATGGAGAATAATTCATCGCCTACAAGGCCACATAAGCTGGACAGTGAGGATTTGGTAGCACCAGCCCAGATATGCTAGCAATACTCCATTCCTGGTCTGATCCAACTTTTATAAAGATAGAGCATGGTAGCAGGTGTTAGGTATTTTCTAGAGCAATACATCATCTTTCGTGTTGGCACAAAATGCAGTCAAGTTTTGTAACTTGAGAAGATAAACAAAATTATATGGATGCATTGTGTTTCAGCAAATATCATGCAATATATCCATGTACAGAATCTTTTTTACTATCCTGGGCATGATCATAAAGAAATATGTATGAACTATAACTCTCAAATTGTTTCAACTACTCTCTACCTTGAGTGGCTCTTGAGCTTTGGATGAACAATAGTATAAAAACCATTTAAAAAAAATGGTAATGTTTCCACCAAAAAGATTTGTATGGGAAACTATTATTGTTATCCTTTTGTGCTAAGCTCATGTTGCCAACATATGATAAACTATTATCTAACAATATGTCAGATCTAATTATCAGTAGAGCTGTTATAAATGCCAGAACATATTTTGTTATAACTGTGTATTTGTGCAAAGATAACTAGTTTATAAAAATACTAATAAAACTAGGTATCTTGTAATGCAGTAATAAATTTCATTATGACCATTAGTCTTTTAATTAGGTATGCTTTATGTACTAGGTTTGTATATTCATAAAGTTTTTCTAAAAAAAACAAAAAAAGTATATAAAAAATAAAATACATGCAACAAGCAAGAAAATTTGTATTTTGCTCAGTCATGTGTCACATAACCAATCATAGTAGCAGGGACACCACATATTTACTGTAGCCATAGCAACAGTGGGTGCATGTTGGGCAAGATAAGTTGATAGAATCTATTTCTCTTCAGGCTGGGTTTGAACACTGTTGTTCTAGACTAGTTGCCTTACCAAGGCTAAAGAGCCCAGTCTACCCTATTATTTACAAAGGTTTGAATTCAGTTTTCCATTTCATAGACTGGTTGCCACCCAAGGCAAAGAGTTTGGTCTACTCTGCTATTTAACCCATATCTGGAGGAAGATGATGTTGGGGATTTTTCCAAGGGCATGTATGTAGAGTGAACAAAACAAGTTCGGACAGAATTTGAACTCTATGCTAATTTCACGTTTCACTACTTTCACATACTGTCAATTCTGCACAGGAGGAATAAAACGTCAGCAGAAAATAAAACCAGAATTGAATCAGATGCATGCCAACTCTAACATAACTTTAAATAGGAGGAACAATAGAAACTTATAAATTAACAAATTTTCATTAGATAAAAATTCCAATCACTTTTTTTTTCTCTATATACATATACATTCCAAAAGCTAAGCAAAGTATTAACAAGAAAATTTCATTAAAAAAAAAAAGTGTTCTGAACTGAGAAATGGCAGTGAATGCTGGACAATCTCCTCAGATGAAGAGAAGACTGGAAGCAACAGAAAGGATACTTTTACTCAGAATAAGAAAAAGGTGGCGGAAATTTCTTTGACACATGATGAGGAAAGAGGGTTTGTGTCATGGGACATATCGGAGGCAAAATGGACAAGGTGGTAGCAAGCCATGTACCTGATCAGCTTGTGTGAATGGATGCTGGAATGTGGGGTGGG